>CM076575.1:1332659281-1333259281 GCA_034641835.2 Pinus albicaulis
AAGAAGGATGTCGGCTGCATTATGCGTAAAATGCTATTTTTTACAAAATCATACTTGGTTCAGGACGGTGGCCTTTATGATTTTTCACTTTTGGGATGTATGGTTAAAATTACTAATCCATTGATGAATCAGCATTAGAAAATCAAGGAGTTAAAAGGCCTAGCAACCACCAAGGCTTATAAACTACGGAATTAAATATCCTGCGTTCAGATGGTGATCACCACACTAGTTTAGGCAGGATGCATGCAAGCCTCTTAAAGACATTTGACAATGCCCAAGGCTTTGGACTCCACGGACAAGGTTGCGATCTGGGTTAACTCCGATGATGATCCTACCGTCTAAACTGAAGAAAATTGTTGCAAAAATGAACAATGTTGCTGCGAACAGGAGGGGGAATTTTTCATGGAGATGGCCAATTGGCTTTGCCCGTGGTTTGACGAGGTATGCCCCTTCCTGCAACCGCGACAAGATTGCATGATCGAGGGACTTCCCCATATGTGAAGGCCACTCCATTCATTAAATGAACCACGGTGCCATTGAAAAAGATACCAGGACACCACTTTAAAGCAAAATTCAACACAGATGAAGACATAGCACCAAAGTCGTCGGATGAGTGCACAATGAAGACGACCAATTCTTTGAGTGCAACTAGGCATAGGATCGCAAATAAACATCAGATGCATCCTTTTTGACTCAGGAAAATTTGTGACGATGCGACCACTGGGAGGTCGTAGTTCAGCCCAGGTCGCTGAGTCGCAGCATATCCAAAATAAATGAGTGCAATCTGCCCAGAGTTGTGACCATGTGACCACTGGGAGGTCGCAGTTCAGCCTAGGTCACTGAGTCGCAACATATCCAAAAAAAATAGAGTGTGACCTATCCAGAATTGCGACTATGCGACCCCCGAGAGGTCGCATTCCTTCTTAGTCGTTGAGTTGCATAAAAGCACTGGGAAGAGATGACAAGAATAATGCGACCCCAATACACATTAAACGCGAGCTAGTATCAAAGAGTTAATTGTTACACCCAGATAAAAGGCTGGTTATATTACCTTGTATACCTCCGCAGGTCGCACCTGAGTAAGATCCTCAAGGCTCAGAAGGTCGGTCTTCCTCAGAACGACCTATTTCGGCTTTGGGAATGGCGAAATGGAGAATTAGCCACTAAGCCTAGATTAAACACAGCATTTCACCAAGCATGAATAAGAATCTTGGCAATCGAGGGAAAGCCTACCTACCAATAGAAACATCTCGGCCTTTTAACAGCTACTGGTTCCCTTTACCCTCTACGTTTTGGTGATGAAATTACCAAATGGGTTCATTAGAAGGAACAAAAGGGTTATAGGCTCGCTTCTGCAGAGTTTCTTATGGCTTGTACATATGGTAATGGTGTTGATCACCCATTTCGTGCAAGACAATATTCTTCGGAACATTGCCCAAGCCAAAGCTACATGAGCACCTCGAGCTTGTCAGCTTCCCAAGAAAACTTGTTGTTATAAATGGAGATCATGGCCTGAATGCATGGGATTGTACATAATTTATTTGAGACTTCCAGAGTCGGTGCACACTTGTTCATAATGCCTATATACTAAATTTTTCTGAGCTTCTACTAAGTCAAAAGATGGAAGCTAGAAAGCCATTGCATTCTGTGGGAGATGGCACTGGCAGGGGGTTTTCTTTGTCTTATTGATGGACCTCGCTGCAAACATTCAAATCTCGAAATAACTCAGTAGATTCCATGTCGTGGCAGTACAACACCTGACCACACAGGGGTCTAAGTTTATTATTTTCATTCTTTCAATTAATTAAACACGCTCCTAGTATCAATGTTAGATCATGAAAACTTGTGACCCATGTGATGTGATTGCAGGTGGAAGCCTTTGGATTGCACAAATAGCATTTCCCAGTAAGCTCTAAGGAAACTGGTCATTTGCACGAAATGATGATGTAGGAAAGAATTATGGCTGAGAAATCAAAATACCAGTACCAGGGAAAACATCGAGTTCTGCAAAGTCTAAACCCTCCATAAGAAGATCAAATGGATAACTCGCAAGTTGCAAATTTCCTCAGGTCACCGGGTCGCATAGTCGCACTCCCTGTTAAAAGCTCGACGACGTGACCCAGCGACCCAACGACTGGGTCGTGAGGTCGCAGAATCTAGGCAGGTCGCAGGTCGCAAGTCACGGATTGCTGGGGGTCGCAAGTCGCAAAATCCAGTCAGGTCATAGGTCGCAACATTGGCTCAGGTCACAGGTCGCAGAACAGACTAGGTCGCAAGGCAGCCCAACAGTCGAGAAAGCGAAAATTCAGGGAACCCACAGGGCAAGCTTTGCTCTATAAATACTTCCTTTGGGAACTTGTAAAGGGGGACTTTTTTTTTTGGAGACTCAAAGAGGATAACATTGTATAGAAGGACTACACATTTTGATTATGAATACAAGCACTTTTAAACCCCATTTTCGGATCTGATGTCAGTTAATGTTCCAACACTATGAGTATTATATTTTCAGTTTCTAATATCTTTTGGTTAATGAAACTATCTCTCTGATTACATCGTTATGCATTATAGTTTTCTATACATGTGTTAATGGTGTTCAAGTTATATGTATGCTTAAATAAATGTTAATAACTTTGTTTACTAATATTATATTACCAACTTAATTATTCAAGGAAGTGAAGGGTATCCTGCCATAAAGAACTATTTATTATGTGTTTAGGAAAGCTTTTGTTTTTACAAGTATAACCCTAATGACGTGTTGTTAATAGCATCTCCTTTCAGTGCCATGCTTCATAACTTGACTTGCTACGAATAGTGTTGTAGGATAATTGAAACTCATCAATCATGCTTTTTGTATCATTTTAATAAATGTGTGTCCGCAGGTTCATGAAGTTCGATTGAAACCAAAGAAAAGGAGTATTAAGTTGTAGGCAGACCCACACCCCGGATGGGACCCCTATTCCAAACGGTTTAGAGTCTAGTTGGGACATTTTACCGGGGAGGTCCCCTGCTGTTGGCCAGACAGATTTTCTCGTCAACAGAATTGGCACTAGAAGGAGGTCCTGATGACAAGCCAAACCCTTAGAGCCTGCAGCTAATCTCATATTTGCAATGGCTCATCCCCAAATCATTCTCCCAAGATGTTTGTCGGATTTCTATGAGCCTCAATGCTCAATCCCCGATGAACTTATGTATCACTTGTCTCAATTAAAATTTGATGGTGAAAACAGAGTTTCCATTACCAAACACCTTTTAGATTTTCGTGATTTTTGTGAGTGCTACGAAATTGACAATGAAGGGTTGACTGTTTTCTTTTCTCCCTCACTCTCGAAGGTCGCGCTAAGAAATGGTGCCACACATTGTCAGAAGCTTCCATCCATTCATACGAGCAGCTCGTCGGTGAAATACAACAAGCTTTTTACAGGTAGGATCTTCAAAATGTATTATTAAAATTAAATGAAATCAGAATGGAACCTCAGGAACCGCTAGATGAAATCTCTATTAGATTTTTCCATTATTTTCTTGAGATCCCTGAAAAGGATGTTGATTGGAAATTTCTAAGTGAACAGTTCAAGTATGTGATTCTCGTTTCCCTTGAACAGTTTCAATTGGCAACCGAGCCTGATCCTAGTGTTTCCTATGACGACCCGCAAGTTGCCGACTATCCAAACTCTATTCCTAATGTTTCCTTGTCCCTCTACCCAAGGCCAGACCACATTCAGGCCTCCAAGGAGAGTATTACTATTTGTGATATTTAGGTCTATCCTCCTAAATGGCCGTGTAATGGAGTTGTTACCCTGGAAGTTATGAGAAATGATAGACATGTGCCAGAAGATAAAACTTGTTGTGTCACCTCTGAATCTATCATGCACCCTGTCAAATCAAAGCTTGAGGATCATAGGGCCCCAACATCTCCCCAGGATCATGAAATCTATCTCGAGTCCACTAGACATTTCCCTGGGCACAGTCCTAAATCTGACTTGCATACTGATGATGAATTGACTCTTATCCTGCACGAAGTTGATTTCCTCACAAGGCCTGCCAAATCATTGTTCCCTCTAGATGACACAGATATGCATGATGAAAATATTTGTATGGTTAATACCCCCATGGTTGAATCATTTCATTCATTATTCCCTGATTTATTTCATGAGTTTATCACACCAGTTATTTCTTCAAGTCATTCAAAATTTTCTTATACTAGTACTGGCAACAATCATAAGCACGCAGGTGGTGCTTCGCAATCACATCAAAAAATTAGTGAATCTTTTAGATCTGATGTTCTTCATCTGAAATCTTTAAAAAATAAAAGGAGTGACTTCCTATCTGGGCAACTTCAAGATGTCCTTTTTATTGATCCATCCCAATTGGTAACTCCTGGGAAGCCTAACATGTCGGGTACCCAATGTGATCAAATCAACGGTTCCAGTGACCACTACTTATCTGAAAACATATTCACTCGTACCGCTGAGGACTGTCACTCATAACTCTTTGCCGACCATATGAAGATGCCAGAATTCGATAATCCGCTTTGTGAAGATTCAAGTACCCATCTGTTGAGGAGGTAAATCCCCTTTGCAGACTGAGGCGATCCCTACTAGCCCAGCAGGGGTCTAGCAACAATCACGAAATGTTACAACGCAAGTTCCTAGTTACGAATGAAAAGACCAAAGATGGAGGCCTACCTGGAATCCAATGCTACGATCTGAAGAAGAGAGCGTTCCCGTTCCTCAGCCTCGGCAGATCACGATCCTCCACGATCTCCGCGGATGGACACCTGCACATGCAAGAAACAAATAGATACAAGCATAAAATCCAGCATACGTAACTCAATATCAGTCAGAAAGGATATTACTCATATTAACATCATTGAAAACAGAGTGGAACCATAATCGTAATCATTCATTAAATAACGATCGAAAGAGATTACAACCAAAGTTCTGACGTCGTGGTCTCCTTCGGATGGGTCTCCAGTCGTTCACGTCTCGCAAAGCTCGCTAGGGAAAGGGAAAACCTCTCCTGAGTCTCTCGACGATAGTCTCCTTACTTGAGTCGGCCTTAAGGGAAGAAAGAGGGCTCTTACAGCACAAAGGCTCTTGGGAATTTGGAGATTCAAAGCTTAGGCACTTCAAGACTAGCTTGCCATGGAATTGAGCAGGTTTTTATAGATGGGGAAGGAGGGAGTTGGGATCCCTATTATTGTGGGATTGGCCCTATCAACAAGGAAGGTTCCATGGGAGGTGGCAAAACCACTTCCCTTCCATAGAACTTCCGCAGCCAAACCTCCCAACCCAAGATAGGCAATGGTTTCTGAGTTTGTTGAAAGACAACTTCCGCCATCTTTATTTAAAAAACACTCCTTAAATTGGCTGGCGCGACTACTGCTCTGGGACAGAGCGCCAGTTGGCGCGGCCTCTTTGTAGGATTTCCCTCATTGGCGCGAGTGATGAACTGTCTACCCGCGCCAATGCAAAAGGAGATGTTTTCATAATTTTTGCAAGGAGATGTCCTTAGGGCAATTGAAACTCATGCTTAGAGGAATGCATTGATGATGTTTTCAAGGCATGACAATGTTCACAGGTCACAAAATGGGTCCTCCATTGTGCGGGACGGGGAATGGTAGGGACGGTGACAAATTACTGTGTAACAGATGCCCCCTAAAGTATGAGGCCCGAGAGAGAGGGGTGAAATGCTTTACGAGAACATGTTCAACTGAAGCCCCGCCGTCGGAAAACCTGTGCAGAAAAATACAACTGATATCTCAAGTACATGATGTATATGCGGTATGGGCGCAGCCATCCGAAACAGAGTACACTATAATCCGGATCCAGGGTATGGGCACAGCCATCCAGCAAGGATCAAATAAATAGACTCAGGTATGGTCGCAGCCATCCAATCAGTGAGTCATGTACATAATGATAATAATCCACAATCGCAGCCTGGATTACAACAGACACAATCTAGGGTCTTGCGCTCCATCTCGACCCAAACAAAGTACAAGTTCAAGCATGCGAATATGTGAGCTGAAGTCGAACATGCAGGAACATCGTCTGATTACTAGCCAATGATGATAGCTATTAACAGACGCGAGAGGAACCACCAATAATGACAATGGCCCTCAAGGTACTGCAGGTACAATCTACGGCGTGTGAATCAATGAGTTAGCGTCGAACACCCGCAGAATCACTCGATCGGAGGCCAATGATGAAAACCTCATGTCGAACGCGCGCGGAGAATGATGAGGCATGCGAGGATGCAGGTACCATAGTCTCTAGATCAACTTCCTGGATAATGAGTTGAAGTCGACAGGAAGTGATCTTGATCGAAGGTGGGCCATAATGATTCCCACATCATCGACAAGAGACAGAGGAACATAATGTTTTGTTGTGAATTAGGATCATATGAGAAACAGAGGAAGGTTGATATTCGCAGAGGCCAACTTCTCTTGAACATATAAACGGCACGGCAATGGACTTGGCAGTATTTGACATCAACAGATCAAAGGTCATGGCGGCGAGGCAGTGAACAGATGAGAGGTCAAAAGAGATTACCCAAACCCATGGAAGCAAAGTGAAACAACGAGATGAGATGTCCCCAACCCGACACGAATGCGGACAAGTGCCATGTTCAAGAGCGACATACTGCCGACGACAACGACGATGGTTCCATTTTTCCCCCACCATTTCTGGCGAGTACCCCAATTATTTTTGATAACAAGCTTGAAGGGGATAGCATATGCTTGCAATATAAGTCCGCCCTTCGGGCGAATCCATCCTAGTGCATTTAACGAGTTCTAGGAAGGAGGAACTCGGAGAACGTCATTTCGACTAGATCCGATGTCATCAGGTTTTAATGAGTCTAACAAAGGAAGAACTCGGCGTCTTTTCATGTTAAGAGAGTTTGAAAAGACAGCAGAAAAGTAAACTCCACAGATCCCTTTTCGTAAATAGTTCCTCAGATCCGAAAAGGTAGAAAACAATATCAGAGAAAACCTCCTAGTCGCGATAGGCTAGGGTATTCCTTTTTCGTAATCAATCCATCCCAGCCCGAAAAAGGGGTAAACGTATACTGGGTAGATGTCGATTCGTGTCCAATTTAACGAGATCGAAACGATAAAGGCCTCGGCAATCTTTTCATGTTTAGAGAGTCAGAAAAGAGCTGAAAGATGACTCCAAAGTGACTTTTTCGTGTATTTACCGAGTCCGAAAAAGTATAAAATACAACTCGTTTCCATCGTTAAAGTCGCAAAAAACCTGCTACTGCACATACCAAGCAAGCGTAAAACCCATTTTCGACATAACATATTAAAATATTTGATAAAAATGACTTTTTACAACTCATTTTATGTCAAAAAGTTATAAATATGCCAAATTGGTAAAAATAAAATTACATTTACTATTTACCTTGGTAAAAAGAAACAGTGATCCATTTGGAGCAGAAACTTCTGACGGCGATTGCAACAGATCCGGTTGACCATTCAGTTTCTCGTCTGCTATAGGTAAGAGGTGCTTCCCTGCTCTACATTTTCATCCATTTTTTAATAGTTTTACCCTGTAAATCAGTTCTCTGTGGCCACTTTTGAAATTTTAGGGCTGCGCTCATTGGCGCGGGTATCGGGCACGGACCCGCGCCAATGGGCTCGCGCCACGTGGCGCGACTGTTCACAAAACAGCCGCGCCAGCGGCCGAACCTAAAATTCCGCCTAAAAAATCAATATTTAAACCAAATTGCATGGAATTTGAGGCTTACCAGAGATCTAACTAAGGGTTTATGACCATATGAGTGCAGGTAATCAAGCAAAATGGTGATTGAATGGAAAGAACGAGAGCATGGAGAAGAGGATGAACATGCCATCCAAAGTGAGGCTTGCATGAATGCCCTCAGAAACTGTGGGCTGAAGAAGTTCTTCCTTACACCCTGTCTACGAGCTCAGCCCGAGCTCCTCCAGTATTTGATCAGTATCTGGGATGAACATGAACAAGTGTTCAGGTTGCGAGATCAGGTATTAGAGTTGGAGGTTTCTGATGTTTATTTTATCACCGGATTGTCCCGCAGAGGTCCGATCCCTGTCTTGACTGGAAGCAGACCATCTGGGGAGAAGATGGAAGAAGTGATGGCACGAGTGTGCCGAGGAGCACAAATGGGATCAGGAAGCAAGAAGGTGGATATCCACACTATCCCTGATCTGGCATTGAGAGTTGTCATACATACCATCACGTGGGCTGCAGGGTTGCAGGCACCGCACGAGGCCACAAAGGCCCAACTCCTGCTGGCCTTAGAATGCATGAGTCCCTTACTGTTTGACTGGGCAACAGTAGTAACGATAAATATGAAAAGGCAGCTCACAAAATGCAAACAAGGTAAACTAAAACAGTTTGGCTATGGTTCCATCCTGGTATCGTTCATTCTGGAACGCTTACCAATCTTCCAGGGCCAAGGGGCCTCAGTAGGAGATCCGATACCACGAGAGCCAAGAATGGCTCGTTGGGAAGCATTAATGCCCAGAGCTGGAGGCGGCCAACAGATGTCCTGGAGGCCGGAGTCCTTTAGGTGGTTACTGCGCAGCTGATTGTAGTGGAAGACTGGCCCTATGTAGGAACTGACTTCACCGGAGACCCAGATCTCCCACTGCCAGAAGGAGATGACTGGGACGAGGAGTTGGGTAAGACCTCATGTTTTTGATTTTATGTTTTATGTTTTTTTTTTGTTAATACACATTCGTCCTAACACATTTTATATATGTATGCAGATGTGGGACCTGAGAGACCAGCTGGGATGTCTCCAATCTCACGGAGGACACAACTCGCCCTTGATCCTCAGGGAGAGGGTACTGGAGGAGAGGAGTTGATCCAGAATCTCGAGGGCATTGCCCGAGGGATCCCAGACTATGCTCGGCTGGCGGACGTACCGATGGCATACCAGTGCCACACGGTGGGAGTTCCGAGTCGGATCCACCGAATCCTGAGACGCTTAGTGCGTGCAGTTACATGCTATCATGAGCACCATGCGGATTAGCTCTTAGGATTTATACCACACCTATTTTTTGAGAGACGTATCGTCTCCGGATGTACTTAAGACAATTATGTATATTTTGACTTTTATGTGACACACTCTATGTAAAAATTTCGATATCTATATATATGTGCATATCTATTTCTGGATGGATCTTTCTTTACATGTGATGATGATTTACAAATTGCACAAATGTCTATCTAATACCAAATTTGCTACTGCATCTGTTAATGTATTCAAATGCCTGGGTATATGATGATATGTAATGTAGTCAAAATTTCTTTCCATTAATCGAATACACAGATACAGACGTAAGATGGATGGGTTCCTTACCGAATAGTGTCCGTTCAGTTGTAACACCACAAGTTGTGAATCTAGATACACGAGCAATTCACGGATACCAAGGTTTACTTCCTCGGTTAATAATTCTAACACAGCACTACATTCCGCGATGTTGTTCGTGGTACGTCCTAGACACACTCCTTGCAGGTCAATCAACTCACCAGCAGGATCATAGATTACCCAGGCTGCTGAAGACAGATTCCTGGTACTGCGGGAGGCACCATCCGCGAAACCAACAAATGGATGAAAAGACATCTGCACAACCAGGAAGACCCGATCAACAGAAATATGTTTACAAAGCACACCACACAATACATGCACACAAATGAAAATCACACACCTATGTACACACACCACACCAAGAAATCACTTCAGGCATAGTACTTTTTGAGGTACAACCCATTTCTGGGCTGCGCCAGCGGAACTCCTTCATAATCTATAAGCTCATAGGCCCTGTTTTTCAAAACACGTTTTACTATATAGGGCCCATGCCACATAGGCTGGAACTTACCGGCTCCAAGCTTGTCATGTGCTTGATCGTACAGGAGGACGAGGTCTCCTTCAATAAAGGAACGAGGAGAAACAGATTGATCAAAATGAGTTTTGACCCTCTTCTTTTGTGCTTCGATAACCAAAGCAGCCAGATCACGGGTTTCATCTAACCGTTCCAGATGCAGAAGACGTTCTTCCTCGGCAGAAGTATTAGGTAGAATCTCCACAACTAATTTCAACGAAGGAATCTCACATTCAACCGGAAGATTTTCTTCCAGGCCATACACCAATTGAAATGGTGTGAACCCAGTTGCACTCTTTGCAGATGTTCGGTATGCCCAGAGAGATGAGAACAGTTGGAGATGCCAATTGGATTTGTGAATACCAGCCATTCGCTGAAGCATAGTGACCAAAACCTTGTTCACTGCTTCAACCTGACCATTCGCTTGAGGGTAATATGGTGTCAAGCTGTCGTGACGCAAGCCCAACGTTGAAGTCAGCTCCGCCATCATATAATCTCGGAAATGAGTACCGTGATCAGTGACGATGGCTTGAAGAATCCCGAATCGTGCAATAACGTGGTTGAATATAAATTGAGCAGCCGTTTTCCCGTCAGCAGCTAGTGTAGGCATCGCCGCGGCCCACTTGGTGAAGTAGTCGACGACGAAAATGATATATGCATGCCCCCCGGCCGAGTGAGGGTTACACGACATAAAATCCACGCCCCATTTTGCAAAAGGGCCGACGGTAATAACGGGATGCAATGGTAAAGGCGGCGCGCGCATCTTGCGCTGAAATATCTGGCATGCATGACATTTACGGACTGCAGTGATACAATCTTTGAATATGGAAGGCCAAAAATAACCTGCTCGCAGAATCTTCTGGGCAGTAGCATACCCGGACATATGTCCACCACAGGCGCCACTGTGGCAGTCATTTAGGACCTTTTCAGCCTCTTCCAAGGTTAGGCATCGCCAGAGCACCGAATCTACTCCAATGCGGTATAAGGTATCTCCTACTATACGGTAGGGCTGGGACTGGTTCCGAATCCGACGGCGGGTAGCTTTATCCAACTCAGACCGAAATGCCGAGGTCTGAAGATACACTATTATGTCACCGTACCAAGGGTCACGAGTACTGATGAGGAAAAGCGTTTCGTCTGGTATATGGTCTTCAGAGTGTGAGGGAGCAGAGTCTGTAGGGAGAGAACATATCAAATACGCGAAGACCAGTGATTTAGTTGATTTGGCAGTAGTGAACTCCAAGTCAAACTCCTACAGGATCACAATCCATTTGGAGTACTTGCCCCCCAGTAATTGTCTAGAAATAATATACGTCATAGGGTTGCAGTCTGAAACCACTGTTATCGTACGCAAAAGGATGTAATGGCGAAAGCGTTGTACAGCGTGTATTGCTGCTAATGCCAACTTCTCGACATGTGCATAACACGTTTCCGGGTCGAGAAGGTTCTGTGACAGGTAATAAACAACATGTTCATCACTGTGATCGTCATCCTACACCAAGACCATGGCTATGGTGCTAAATGCGGCGGCTAGATATAAAGTGAAGTCGCGGTGGTAGTCCGGAGGACGAAGCAACGGAGCATTGAAAAGCAACGTCTTCAGCTTCTCAAAGGATTCCTGAGCAATTTTGTCCCAATGAAAGGGGACGTTCTGCTTTAACAAACGAGTGAATCCTTTGGCCACCTCGGCATAATTCGGGATAAAGCGCCGAAGAAAGTTCACTTTCCCTTGCAGACTCTGTAACTGATACAGGGAGGAGGGTGATGGGAGATTTACGATGGCCTCGACCTTTAGAGGGTCAAGGCGAATTCCGTCTTTCGAGACTATGAATCCTAAAAGACGGCCAGAATCAACGCAGAAGACGCATTTATGAGGATTGAGCCTGATATTGTAGCGCCTGCAACGAAGAAAGATCTGGCGTAGATGCTCAGGATGGTCCTCTCGCTTACCCGAATGGGCTGGCAAGTCGTCCAGATAAGGCTGAACGATATGGCGAATGTCATGAAAAGTGTAGGACATCGCACGCTGAAAAGTGGCTCCAACGTTCTTCAAGCCGAACGGGAGTTTTTTATACGCGAAAGTACCCCACGGACAGATGAATGTGGTCTTGTGTTGATCCTCAGGTGCAATATTGATTTGGTTATATCCTGAGAAACCATCCATTAAGGAATAGATCTCACTCCCGGCACATTCGTCGATGATCTGGTCTATAAACGGAGTGGGATAATTATCCTTTGGACAGGCGCGATTGATGTCGCGATAATCGACACAGACTCTAATCGTACCCTGCTTTTTATCAACAGGGACAATGTTAGACACCCATTCTTTGAGGGGGATGGGATAAATAAAACCTGCGTTCAGAAGTTTTTCAACTTCTTCCTTGATGGCGGCGACTTTTCGAGGATGCATGGGGCGTAAGCATTGGCGCACAGGTTTCGCACCTGGATAGGTTGGAATCTCGTGCACTACGATACTGGGATCAATCCCCGGCATTTCCTCGTAAGACCATGCGAAAACATCTCTGAATTCTTTGAAAAGCTCAGTATAGACTTGAATCTCATCGGGAGAACAAGTCACACCCACATGAATATTCTCAACAATCCCCGGTTTAACGGAGATGTTGATTGGAACAGTTTGAGTAATGTTACTCAGATTACCCTCCGAAAAAACCTCGTGCGTCAAGATCAGTGTTTGAAGAGGAGGGGAAGGAACCTGAGTAGCATAACGCTCCAGACAATCAGTCATTGCCCCCAAGCTAGGCATAAACGAGGAGCGATGATGTCCATCGCCCCAAGGCATCTCCTCAAGAGACATAGTTTCAATGATAGCCTCATCAGAAGGAAAAGTCTCTCTGAGAGGATCAGGGGAATCAGCCTGACCAAGCCAGGGGGATTGAGAGTAGACGTCGAGAGTCATGCTCAAAGGAGCATGCTGAGGAGGTGGAGGGTCTGATGCAGCAACAATCTCACAGTAGTTGATCTCTACTGGTGTTAAAGGCATGGATTCTCCAAACTCATATACCTGCTCAGGTGTAGGAATGAGCCAGGGGTCATCGGACCTGGACAACATGTTGACTTGAGCGGTATGCGGTGGCGGTGCGGGAAAGATACCCATGAGGACTGGGTCTTTGAAGAGACCAGGTCCTACACTGTCCGGGGGATTCAAAATTTGATCCACGTATGGCACGTTGTTCTCAGAGTTAGAGGTGAAAAATGACAACTGATCCACCGTGACAATCTTGCCCTCGTGAGGGAACTTAATGAATCGAAAGATGGTGGACGACACGCAGAGCATGGCATGGGTCCAGCTGCGGCCAAGAAGTATATTGTAGTTGAGTTTAGCGTCAACCAATTCCACTTCTACGTTGACAGTTTTTACCTGTAATGTGATTGCTAGACTCTCGAGAACGCCCAGGGGTTTAGATTCCCGACCATCAAATGCCTCAAGGGCATTGGGAGATGACGACAGGGCTGGAGAGCCAATGGCCTTCCAGCGAGCGGAGGACATAACGCAGGTAGATGCACCCTCATCCACGACGGCCCTATGAATGTTTAGACCGTTAATCCCGACTTGAATAACCAGAGCGATTTGATGTGGAAGCCGGGGAGTGAAATTCTCCAAATCGAAGGTGAGAAGACTCGAGTCGGCGGGATCAATGCCCCCGATCGCAGACAGTAAAGCCTTCCGTTGCGAAGGACAACTTTGAAGAACTTCTAGCGCAGACATGGTAGACGGCGCCTGTGCCAAATCCTCAACAATGTTGTAATGTTGAGCGGCACGAGCATTTGGATTATAAGAAGATCTTCGAAGGACACCTTTGGGAGGTGGCTTCACAACGGGTTTAAGAGAAGGCTTCTCGATTTCCAACGGACCGGAGATAGGTGGGGGAGGCGGCCCATCCGTAACTGCCTTCCTGGGTGCCTACCGCGATTTGTTGTAATCCTTCGACCGCGTAGCGACAGAGATAGGTGCAACACTCTTCATCATGAAAACCTGAGACCCAAAAGGTGTAGATGGTGACGGATGTTCGACCATCTGGGTCTGCTGAGAGGGAAATGGCTCTTTTAACATGGCCGGAGTCCCTTTTGGGCCTTTAAAAAGTTGACTAACCTCGGATCGTCGTGGACAATCCTTAGTATAATGGTCCCCTTCACAAATGAGGCAAGGGTACTTGGGTTTATGCTGGGAGCCATCCTCAGTACGAGATTTAGATTCTGGTTTCGGGGCATCAGATTTAGATTTGCCTTCACCCTTCTTCTTCCCCTTGGAGGATTTGTCCGCAGGATTGGCCTGAACGGCAATCACCTCCGCGGTTTTACCAGAATCGGATGAGGCGGGATTAGCAGAGGTATTGTTGGAAGAATTAGCCTTCTGCTTCCCATTCGAATATTTCTTCGAATTTTGAGAGACAGAATCAGTGACACCATCCACCGCAGGGGTGGGCGGAGCCTTAATGGTTCTGAGCCATGGAGCATCAGTCAAGATTTCATAAATCGTGCCGGACTGAGAATAGACAAGATCTAGGTATTGGGCACGTGCGATGGCTTGTTCCTCTGTCACGCACGCTCCCATCGCAATATCCTGAGCGATTTTATTCACAAAGGAGGTGGTGAACCAGTGGGTCAGTATCTGATCAGGTATGTGAAACTTGATCAGTCTACAATAGCGTCGCCACTCATGAATGTGATCTGAGATGTGAGTGGCTTTATCCTGCTTCAGGGAAGTCAGGAGGTGCGTCCCGGCTTCATACCGAAGAACCGTAATCCAAATAAAGAGAAAGCTACAAGAAGAGCTGAATCTTGAAAATGCCACTGGATAACCCCCATGTACCACTTAGCAAATAGCCCCTCCAGCTAAAGCACGAAGAAGCAGTTAATCGAATCGTCGACCCAAGAGTTAGACGAACACCAAAGATGATACGTCATCACATGCGCCTGGGGGTCCTCTCCAGCTTTTCCCTCAAACTTGGGGCAATCACCTGGTATCTTGGTGGGAACCGGAGGCCAATACAGATTATGTAAAATCAGATCATTGGTCAACTTTGAAACATCCGGTAGCTCCAAGGTAGCCAAGAACGGAAATGGTGGATTAACCGTCATGCCAGGCCCAGGATGAGGTCCGATACCCATACTCCACGATGGTTGTGAATATCCTTGCCCCCACGGGTTCTGTCCTGCAGGATTCTGACCGTAGGGGGCGTAGGTCGATAAACGCACGCACTGGGAGCTGGAACCAGTGTGGGGCTTCGACAACCGTGGCACGACCCCGATTATGTGTCGGCCCCGTATGCGCTGCTGGATTTGGCTGCTGAGTGTGGGTAAAACCGGGTGGAGGAGGATAATACTGAGAGCCTCTGGGGTTGTTATAGTTCGGTTGAGACGGACCATGAGAATAATAACCACCCTGAGGATGAGTAGGCTGCTGAAAAGTGGAACCCTGCGGATAAGTAGGGCGCAGCTGTTGATTTGGCTGCGGCATTGAATGAACCGGTCAGGTGTGGTTAATGGAAATGAGCGGGCTACCCCCGAATGAACTGTCGACCCGACCGAGAGGGTCGATCGAGTGAACAAAGTTGACCCGGTGAGAGGGCTGATTCGAGTGACCAGGTTGACCCGGATAGACAGGCTGCGCCGGTTGCACAGGCTGACCTGGCTGTAAAGGAGCCCTAGGTTGTACCGGATGGGCCGGTTGGCCTGGAGGCGGAACACCGGGTTGTACCGGATGAGCCGGTTGGCCTGGTGGAGGAATAGGGCCAGGTGGTTGCTGGAAACCGGTTTGACCTGAAGCAGAACCATAGGATGGTCCTGGCTGATATGCAACGTTAGAAACGATGTGATACCGCGTTGCATGTAAAGAAGGCCGGATTTGCCCCCAGGACCTGCATCGGTCTCTGCTGATACCCCGTCGATGGCCGAACCTAATAGGTCTGTATACACAATACCGTTCATATGAAGTACGATGGCCCTGTTGGCCGGCCAGATAGCCTTGAATAGGTCGCCTTAGGATTATAAAGATAGCCAAAGTTGGGTCTGGTAGGTTAGCTCTGAAAGGTCAGCCTTGCGGGTTATCAGCTCGGTTATACGGTAAACCTTGAGCATAAAGATAAGCCTCAGGAGAGGGTAGACGCAAAATATCCCCGTGCTCGTCATACTGACCTGGGAAAGCATACACGGGAGTACCATCCTGCGCATAATGCGAAAAGTAAGATTGGTAGGGATCTTGGGAGGACGGTCCAACCTCGGCGTTCGGCTATTGCAAAGACAACCGATACTCCTCCGGAGAGATGTTCTCTGGTATAGCAGTAGCTAGATAAACATCTTCAGGAGTTGGCCCAGCCCTAGTAATAGATGCTAAGACAACAGGAGAAGAGGCAACCACACAGACAGTGGGCCGGACGGGAACAGAAGTGACGGGCGTCTGAGGAGACACCCCGGGTGTAGTAGCAGCTGGTCTCGAAGAAGGAGATGATATTCCCATAGAGGCTGCAGCAGAAATGATCTGACCCAGAGATCTGTATCCCTGTGGTAAAGAAGGACTGGCTATTGACATGGCAGCCAGCTCAGAGTTGTCTCCCTCAAACAATCTTCGTGGGAAGAGCTGATAGTCTTCACCAGACGTTGGGATTTCCTCACCAGAATCACTCATGGTTGATCCTGCCGTTAAATCACGCAAAAGACGGCGAGTACTAGGAGGAAATACAGCAGCAACAAAAGGTGAACCCGAGGTAAGAGAAAGGAAATCAGCTCCTAATCTCAATTCAGACACAGGGTCCGAAAAGGGCCAATTGAACTCAACTGGTCCTCCAAAGGGTTGCTCAGCGAGAACCGGTCCCCCGTCAGGGAACTCGGAAACAACAGGTTGCTGTGGTTCGACAGAGGATTGGGAAGCCTCTGAAGAATCGTCCGTGTAAGGACTACCAGTAGACGAAATCGAGGGTTCCGCCACTGTGGAAAACGACAAGAGAAGAAAAAACCAACACACACACGGGCTGAAAAAGAGTCAAGGCACACGATCAAACGGTCAACAAGCAATATCTAAGCGGGCGTGTAATCGTGGATGATTAATTTTTACCACATTGAAAAGTAAGAAACTCTACCGTTTCATGTTTTAAGAGACGAGAAACGATAGAAAGATGACTCTATCTCTTTCAGATTTGATACAAGCGTGAAAGGACAAGCGCTTGACGGTCTTTTAAAATTTAGGGAGTCAGAAAAGACCAAATGACTCAAGCCAGAAAAACTAGGCAAAAAGGGTGTACCAAATAACTGTGAACTGCAATATACACCTTGGTTTTAATAATGAAAAATAAATCAACCAAGGATTTTCCGTACGTGCAGGCAATCTCCCCGAATGCTGTGTTCGATGTATCACGGGTATAGGGCGGCAGACTTGGCTTCCTACGGATAAAGGATTGAAACCTAGAGGGGTATTCCTTTATATACGTGACGGTACGGGGAGCACAAGTCCGCACTAGCGCTGTCTAAAGCCAAAAGGCGAACGACAGCTGCTAGGTTTAAAGACGCCGGAACACGTCTCTAGCCTAGACCTGAAAACATGTTTCGTTAGATTTCAATGCTGCCTTAGGTTAATTGAATAGATTTTAAATTTGATCTTCAATTAGGTTTCAATTTTCAGGCCCTAAGGAATGTATTGTTTCAAAAACTCCTAAATGCAAAGCTATATGCCACAGTAGACCATTTCGTTCGATGAACACTAGCTACAGAAGAGTTGAGAGTTTTTACACAAACAAAATGATCGGAAGACAAACAATGAGATCTCTAATGCAACTAATGAAATTGAAAACTTTTCATTCAAATCACTAATTACTAGTAAAATCGAAAAACTTCAATTTGCACTAATTCAACCAAAAGCACAAGAGATGTTTTTTTTGTAATTTTCAACGTTTGATAGCTAAATGCATTAAACAAACTGAAAATAAATGGAACAACTTGAGAAACAATATTGAGAGAGAAAAACGAACAAATTTCACTCAATGACACAAGCAATCAGATCCCAAATCGACCAGAGTCTCTCAAAACCAAGAAAAAGACTCAAAGGCTCCAATGGATCGTGTGATCTAGGCCCAAAGCAAGACCAAACAAAATTTGAATGAAGAAACGAGAAATCACCCAAAAATCACAACAAAACAGTGAACAACTGCTAAGAGGATGCGGAGGAGCAATCAGAGAGTTGACTGGACAAACGAAACACCAAAACTCCCAAGGACGGCTCGCTACACAAAGCCACTAGATGCCCTAGGGCTTAAAACGTGAAATCGATAGATAAAAGCAAACAACCAAAGGACGAAGGCAAATTCTCAGTCAAACAGGACTCCAACACACTTAGGTAGTCGAAAAATCAAGAAGAAAAGCACTGACCAGACCCAGAGAGCTCAAAACTGAGCAAACTCAAAAACCCTACAGGAGTGGGGCGACTGTAAGGCTGCAACTGGCGCTAGAAAGCAATTGGCGCGGGCTATACAAAAGCAACATGCGCCAATTGGCGCGAATTTCGGGCTAAAAAGCGCGCCAGTCAAGTTTCTCAGCCAAAAACAAGAAAGAACTACTCCAGAAGCAGATCAATATAAACTAAGCAAACCAAGAAGCAAAAAACAGCAAAAGAACCCAACCTAGAAGGCTAACCAAGCAAGGAAAATCATAAAACAATCAAAACGAGACAATATAAACGAGACAGTGAAATCTAGACGCTCCCCAGTATGGTTGCCAAATTGTTGAGGAGGTAAATCCCCTTTGCGGATAGAGGCGATCACTACTACCCCAGCAGGGGTCTAACAACAATCACAAAATGTTACAACGCAAGTTCCTAGTTACGAATGAAAAGACCAAAGATGGAGGCCTACCTGGAATCCAATGCTATGACCTGAAGAAGAGAGAGTTCCCGTTCCTCAGCCTCGGCAGATCATGATCCTCCACGATCTCCGCGGATGGACACCTGCACATGCAAGAAAAAAACAGATACAAGCATGAAATCCGGCATACGTAACTAAATATTAGTCAGAAAGGATATTACTCATATTAACATAATCGAAAACATAGTGGAACCATAAGCGTAATCATTCATTAAATAACAATCGAAGAAATATTACAACCAATGTTCTGACGTCGTGTTCTCCTTCGGATGGGTCTCCAGTCGTTCACGCCTCGCAAAGCTCGCCAGGGAAAGGGCAAACCTCTCCTGAGTCTCTCGACAATGGTCTCCTTACTTGAGTCAGCCTTAAGGGAAGAAAGAGGGCTCTTATAGCATAAAGGCTCTTGGGAATTTGGAGATTCAAAGCTTAGGCACTTCAAGACTAGCTTGCCATGGAATTGAGCAGATTTTGTGACAGATGGGGAAGGAGGGAGTTGGGATCCCTATTATTGTGGATTGGTCTCATCAACAAGGCAGGTATTCCATGGGAGGTGGCAAAACCATCCATTCCATAGAACTCTCAAGTAACTGCAAACCTCCCAACTCAAGATAGGCAATGGTTTCTGAGTTTGTTGAAACACAACTTCCACCATCTTTATTTAAAAAACACTCCTTAAATTGGCTGGCGCGACTACTTCTCTGGGACAGAGCGCTAGTTGGCGCGGCCTCTTTGTAGGATTTTCCCCATTGGCGCGAGTGATGAACTGTCTGCCCGCGCCAATGCAAAAGGAGATGTTTTCATGATTTTTGCAAGGAGATGTCTTTAGGGAAATTGAAACTCATGCTTAGAGGAATGCATTGATGATGTTTTCAAGGCATGACAATGTTCACAGGTCACAAAATGGGTCCTCCATTGTGCGGGATGGGGAATGGTAGGGACAGTGACAAATTACTGTGTAACATAGGGTCTTAAAGTTTTGTCGTATTTAAAACTCATAAAAACTAAAATTATAAATTTCCATTGCATCTGTCTCATTGATACCTTTTTGGTGATACACATTTTTCCTCAATTCGATTCCTAGATCAAAAGATATGGCCATTCAAAGATTGGCCTACTAGTCCCTACGATGTCATCTACCTATTCCACGTGGCACACACATGTCCCACATGGTACCCATGTGGCCCTCCATAATATGGCCATATCACACTCCCCCAAAGGGTCCATTTCATACTCCTATCTGTGGCTACCACCATGGCTATACCACAACAACATGCTATTATGGCAGTGCCACACCACCATGCACTAGTGCAAATATTTCCCAGTCCCTTTCAATTTTCAATGCAACACATACCCCCTCCTTTCCAAAAGACTAGTTTCTTGGGACTGAGAAAAAACCCCTCAATGTAATTCGATGAGAAAACTCCCATCTTGAGACAAATTTCCTCAACCCTTTTCTCCCATGACTCCATCTCAAAACGTCAGAGTGATATCATGACCTGAAACCTCTGAGGTGATAACATGCCAATGCTCCCCACCCTGAACCTTTTTCCCTAATATTTTTCACTATGCCCCCTTTTGAAATCGTTGGGGTGACATTACTCCTACGTCATGCTGACATCACACCCTCCATGTATCACTCATTTTTGGCCCACTTGGCCCCTCAAAAAGCATAAATACAACTGCCATGTGGTTGAACACTGTGACATCATGTCATTCGGGATTCACATTATTGGCTCCACATGGCATCATGTCCCATGAAGCTCTTGTCCCCCTTGCAAAAAAATATTTATTGTATAATTTATTTTCACGTTTGATAGTTTTCCACTGGATTTTGGTCAACCTTCCCATTCGAAAGTTGTAACACAGAGGGAGATCAAAAGTTGGTGTTGGAGCATGGTACCCTAGGTAAAGAAATTTTGGATAAAATTTGGTTAAGTTTTTGTTGTAAGCGTTGCGCCAAGATATGAAGGGGCTTTGTGGCGGGTCAAAGTCCCTTAACTATTGTAATGGGTAAAAGGGAAAAACATGAGTCTCGAACCATGGTATGTCATTTAGAAATATATAAATATGTAAGAGTTGAGTGAAGAAAGATATGATAGATGAATAGATCGATATATGCTTATCCGTATGTATGTTTTGATCTAAGTTTTGGGTCGGTCTAGGTAGAAAGGCTCCTGCTGGCTGCGTACATGGGAACTTAGTCCTAAGATGTGTGCACAAACTATGATACTATGTGCGCAGAAGGGAAATATTGTATTGATTGAACATCTCTAAATAAAGAAGGAAATTTTGACGAAATGAGACTATATTTGATTCTAATAGTGACTGTCTTAGATTTGTTATGCACAATATCTATTGCTTTTTATAGATTTGGATTTGTTCTGTTGAATGCATATGTGTTTCAATAATTGATAGTAACATTGGTATAGTGCATTTATGTGCAAGTATTGTTCAGCTTAATTGTTAGATCTAAAGTATAATAATCTATCTGTGTAAGGGTTTATTTTGTAGCAATCTATGAATACACAAGGGATAAGTTTGTTTATCACTATCTAGACCCACACAACTACTTTATTGCTTATCTGAAATTAGATCTGGTTCTGTGAAGTTACTGTTTGGTCTCAATCTAGTCTCCTAAATTGAGCTCATTTAATTGTCAACCAGGGTTGGTAAACTGCTGAAGTGAAGTGTACTGTATGTACCTAGGTGTTTTTTTCTTAATGCATTGTGTGTAGTATTTTATGATGTTTTTGGTCTTTTGTGATGATTTCTGATCTTTTGGTGGTTTTATGTTCACAAGGAAAATGACTAGAAAGCTAATGGAAGGAAGCTAATGATTAAAAACAGGGTGAAACCTAATTGGTTGATGTCAAATGGTAAATGCAAATGCAATACTAAAAACAGAATTAAATCTAAAATTATGAATAAGCAAAAGCAAAGCTTGATAATGACTTTTAAGAAAATGATTCAAAACACAAACTAAACTTGTCAAATTCTTTCATCAAAGGCATTTGAGAGAGAGCTTGAAACATGGTCACTAAGTATGCAAATCTTCCTAACTAAACAGTTTAAACAACTAACTTATAATGATGTAACACTTTATCCTTGATTAGAGATTTGTTGAAGTATGTTTGGAGTAAAACATTGATACCATCATAAGATCTTCTACTCTAAATCTAATTCCTAACTCTATTCTGCAACTCAATTTTATAGCACTACACTTCACTCAAAGGTTATAGATTTTTGAAATAGTCTATTGAGGAAAATGTTTGTTTGTAAGATGATAAGGAAGTTGCAGAAGTACTTCAGGCCTTAAAATGATATGGTCTTCTGTTCATATGGTTATGAATCAATTATGGATTTTAGAACAAGAAGAGATTTGTGAATAATGAAGGTTGTTTTGTTAAATTTAACAACTGAAGTAATCTAGTATGCAGTGAATGACAACTGAATATGGAGTGAAAATGCAATGAGTTGAACTACAACCAAACCTAAAATGTCACTAGCCTAAAACAGTGTTAAACTACAAGTCATTATCAAACTTAAAGCAAAGCAACTGAACATGAGTTAAGTGCAATTAAACTCCGGAGCATCCTAACTAAGCTATCATGCATTATTCTATGGAATTATACAGTCTGTTTGTCTATCATGATTGGTATTTTGGAAGAGTTCCTTCTTTTGGAAGGGTTTTTAGAACAATCCTGACTGTGTAATTGAGTGCAAATGAAAACATAAAGACTGAAAGCAATGAAAAACTAAGATATCATAGCCATCTCCTACCCATCATTATGATATTTTTGACAAGCGTTTAAGAGCAATAACAACTATGGTACTTAGTGAAAACACACAACTAAAACGTTCAAGATCACAATCATGCTTAAGACAGTATAAAGATTTCTTGGAAGAGTTTCTTCTTGTGGAAGAGTGCTTATCATAAGTATAAATGTGATGGTGAATAAAAGAGACTACAATTAAACCCTACAATACTATAGCCATTTCCCATTCATCATTATAATCTTTTGGAAGAGCTTCTTCTTTTGGAAGAGTTTTTAGAATGAGTATAACCACAGTAGCTAATGAAAACAACTACTAATTCAAATTAAAAAACGTAAAGGCAGCTAGAATACTTATCTAAATTACGCAAATAAATCCGTGCAAGAGGCAGGGGCCCTCTACCACCTGACGGAATCTAATTCCAAATCAAATCAACGCTTTCAAAACAACACTGTCTGCTTCATTAAAAGTGAAATAACTTGAACGGAGCACTCTGCGTCTTCAGAAATGTAGCACAGAATCTAAGCAAAATCTAGAACAAAATCTAGCCTAGCTCTCGGTTTCCCAAGTGTTTATATAACAAATGTAAATAACAAGAGTTGCAACAATTTCAGGAACATTGTCTTTCCTTATCGGAATCACATTAGGACTCTTGAAGTGGTTGCGTAACAAGGAAATGGACATCTGGACTAAGACAGTCCTATTAGAAGTCTGTCTTCTTAAATGTGTTCCCACGTACCAAAACCATACACATAATTCGTTTCTTCCTTCATGGTGAGCAACGAACCATGTAGACATGACGTGGAATATGCCCATATGCGGTTTTTCTTGAGAGGCCACCCGGAACATACTCAAACGTGAAGACAGCTGCAGAGTCGCCGGTTAGCTACGGAATGTCTGCATTCTGCAGCTAGTTCCGGTCAAAATGCATTACAATGGCAAAAATCACAAAACTTAGCAAGTCAGTCATGTAAATCATTCTAAAAGTAATTTTAACTAAATTCATTGATCAATTGGGTCTAGGATAGCAATGGAAAAAGGAAAATGAGGTAAAGTAAGATGAAAGAAAGCACAATTTTGAGGCTCAACAGTTACGCATAAAGAAGTATGTATTATATCTCTTAGATCCACATCAAAAGCTTCCTCAGGGTGCGGAAACTTGGTTCTAGCACCCCCTCATATTGCTTCAGGTGAGACTTTGGTTTGGGTAAGCACATCATTACTGAAAGGGCCAGTAGTTGGAGGGTTTTTTTGGTTGTGCAATTACTTCGAATCTAGGTCAGGACCCCTCAAGGCAAAAAATGGATCCATTGACAGGACCAGGATCATTTTTAGGAAGAGTTAATGTGGCACCCAAAAAAGAACGAACTGCAAGATTGGCTTGAAAATAAGGTTCGTGAATTTGCGATCCAAGAAAAAAAAAGCCCTATATTGTCTACCGAATATTGGGCACAACAGTATGTCTATATAGAGGTCAATTTTTTTTTATTTGCCTCCTTTGCAACCGAGTTTCAAGAGTAGTTGTATCGACTTGTTGAATTCCAGACTTGTGCAAAGGACAACACGATCACCAAGTGGACCCTAGAGTTGGTACATCAACTAGAGAAATCTACAATAAGATCAATCACATGGTAGATCACTAGATCGATAACTTGTTCTGGTAGTATTTGTGACTGAATTCATTATTCATACATTTGCATTGTATTCTGAAGTTGAAAGGAGATTTTTCTAGGGCATTAGAGGTAAGTTCCTGTGCTCACTGAAGCTGTGGATTAAAATGATTTTGTGTGAAAAGGGTACTCTGTGCAACCATGTTGAGTGAATGTCCCGTAGAGGCCCGACTAGGCATAGTGGAAGAACTTACAGAGTAGATCTAAAAGAAGGTTTTGTTTATAGCCCTCTCAAAGGTAAATTTGATAGTGACGAGGAGTCTGACATCAGTAGCTTTGGTGACTCTGTGCACTCAGAAGAAGAGGAATTGCAAGATCAGGATATTCTTGGGTCATTTGCCATAATTGAGATCCCATCCACTCCACTTGCAAATTCATTGCACTCTAACAAGCCATCTATTACACCTCCACCTCCACCCCCAGATGCTGATATGGCTACCTCCATGAAGTTATCTATTCTTCGTGGTATCAGGAATGAAGACATGGACCAATTACGGTTTGTTATAGACATTGTATGGACAACACAACAAATCAATAATGATAAAGTTAAGAAAGTGTAGCTGGCTACTACATTTCAAGAACACACACTAGAGCAGTTCATAAGGTATGAAGTGACGAAACCTAATGCAATAATTGAGAATCTGAAGGCCGCATTGAAGGAACAATTCAAAAAGCTGAAATCATATGCTCAATTTGTGACTGAGTTAAAGAAAATCTGCCAAGGATAAAATGAATCTGTATGGGAGGTGGATCAACGGTTGAAGCGCACCATCATAGATGGAGGATTTAGTATTGACGATACGCACCACAAATAATTGTTCATTGCCATGTTGCTACCGCAACTGCGCCAATCCTTAAATCAATAGAATATTGTGATGCACGCTGAAGCTATGAAGATTGCAATGAAATTATAATTCTCACCTATCACAGTTGCGCAAGCTGGGGCTAAGCAGATTCAAAACCAACTAGCTACACTACACTTAGAGATACAAAGCGTGAGCCAAGAGAAGGGGAAGAACATATGTGCAGGTGTATGATGTATATGATGTAAAGTTGAAGGGCACCATAAAGATTAGTGTCCTGTATACCATGAATATCTAACAGCTAGAGGACCAAGCTTGATTAAGAGCACGACAGGACCAAGTGGCACCCCCACATTATGGTGCGTGATTTTTCAAGCCATAGGTATGCACATAACAAATTTCTACCCTTGGATTGGTAAATATGTCCCTGAGCTTAAGCAACCTTTCTGCAAATTTTTCCGATTGGTGGGACATGATGAGCATAACTGTCACAACTTTGATTTGATGATTGACTGAGCTGGCTTATATAGGATTCAATAATAAGGAAGGGAAATAGGTTCACCTGCATCTCCATTTGGACGTGGTGGATTCCAAGGCCGAGGCCGAGGAAGAGGAGGAGGATTTGATCGAGGAAGGGGACAACTCATCTACTATAATTGCGGGGATGTTGGTCATTATGCGTGCGATTTACCAAACCAAACTCAACAATCCTATAGGTATTGTAGATAATTTGATCATGTTATTTAATATTTCTCTATATTAATTGCAAAAATGTAGGAAAAGAAACCGCAGGCTCCCACTCAAAATATTCAGAGGGTAAGAGATGAGTTGCCTGAAGAAGAACCAAGTGTGAATATTGTTACTAGGAGCGGTGGAACAACTGGTGAAGACAAAGGAAAAAATCCTGATACTAATCTTTGGATCCTAAAGGCACCTGAAAAGAAAGAAGGATTCAACTTACAGAAGGAAAAAGAGACATTTTTAAAAGAAGAGAATGATTTCGTAGATATGGGTGCATCGACATCTAAAGTATCAAGAAATCCTATGGACGTGGTCGAAGGAGATGAGAGCTCAAGCCCTTCCTGCAGGCTTGTTTTAAATTACTGTGCAATAAGAAGGTAGTTTAGAACCTCCAAGAATTAATAGAAAACTATGCAGAGAAGGAACAACCCCTGATAGAGCAGAAGGTTGTTAATAAGATTTATAATAATAAAAGAAGAACTGGACGAGAAATGGCTTAGTTGCTTAGATCGGTGCATACGAAATGGATCAGGTTATCTTGGATTTAGGGTCTGATGCAAATGTATTACCAAAGAAGAGTTGGCAGCGAATGGGAGAACCAAAGTTGGAGTGGTCCACTATTCTGCTGCGCATGATGAATCAACAAAAAAATATCCCATTAGGAAGAATCTTGCAGGTAGTCGTGAATATTGAAGGAGTCCAGGTGCTCGCAATCTTTGAAGTTATCAAAATTTTTGATGATACCAACCCATATCTTGTGTTGTTGGGTTTGGATTGGGCTATCAATATAGATGACATCATTAAACTCAAGCGCAGAAGTATGGTGTTTCAAAGTAAAGGAACCCGGGTTGTGGTTCCTCTAGACCCTGCAGAAGGAGAAATATACACCGAGCCAGTGCACACAGACGATGATGTTGACCCTATTTATAAGTTAATTGTGCAGAATGAAGACTGGATCAACCTAACATCAGATGGTCGGCTTAATTGGGAGAAGGATAGTTCATTATTTTCAGATTTAGATGAGGAGATGGAAAACTAGCAAAATCGTTTGCACGATGTATTTGCGTTATTCTGCAATCGGGTGAAAAAATATCTTTGGTGCATATCCTCAGAGGTACAATATTTTCCTTATTATGATGGTTTGAGTAATGTTAATTTATTTTTAGAAGAACTTGAAAAAATTGTTCCAGAAGCACAAGAGTTCCATGCACTTGATATAGCTCTACGCTCGACCCCAACACGTTGGTGGGAGATGCACAAAGGTAACTTGGCTAACTGGGGAGAATGTACTCGCATGATGCGTCTGAGTTTTGAGCATCCAAATATCAAAATAGGAGAGATATATTCCAGACAAAGCGACCTGGACAAACATCTGGCTATATGGACCAAAGCATGGGGCAAAGAGCCGAAGCAAGAATGGGTGCATATATTTAGCCACACTTTGGGGAAGGTGCCTACAGACTGGTACCTCGAAACTGAGCTACGTCGAGGAACTAATGAATGGAATGTGCTAACAGAAAGTTTTATCCTGACCTTTAGTTTTGAAAGTGGGATCGAATGACTTGATAAGGCATTGCAGGATATTCATGAATTCATCTTTGACACCACAAAGTCGTCGGTGGAATGCGCCTTGCCAGCATGGGACACGCAAATGAGGGACATCGTGGACTATCAAAATTTGTTAATCGAAGATAACGAAGAATATGCCAACAACATTAATATTCCCGAGTCTGAAGGAAAATGCGTAGTTGCTGGGCCTACGATTGAGTTATCTGATGTAACTAAGTCTCTGAATATTAGACAAGTCAATATTGGCTTAGAGGAACAACATAAATATAAAATATAGGGGAATATCGGGACGATGATACGGTGGGAATGTAGTTGAGCTATTAAATAAATATTATGAGTTGTTTCCTACAAAATTTTATGAACTAAAGGGGATTATAGGAGACCTAGAGGTAATGAAGATCACCTTGCAACCGGATGTGTGACCCATGAAGCAACACCCGTATAGTTTGAATCCCAAATACAAGCAGAAGGTCAAAGAGGAGTTGTAGAAAGTGGTGGCTGCAGGGATCATTGAACCAGTAGAAGAGTCCGATTGGGTAAGCCCTATGGTGGTTTAAGAAAAGAAGACTAAGGGAGAAATAAGGATTTTTGTATATCTGCGAAAATTGAATGATGCTTGCATGAATGAACTGTTCCCAACTCCGTTCTCTGATGAAATACTAGACAATGTGAGTGGGAAAGAGGCCTACTCATTCACTGATGGATTCTATAGATACCATTAGATAAGGGTCGCGTCAGAGGATAGAAGAAAAATAACCTTTGCAACAGAGTAGGGATCCTTTCAATACATAGTCATGCCATTTAGTCTGAAGAATGCGCCAACTATCTTCTCGCACATAGTAGCAGTTGTGTTCAAGGAATACATCCACAAATTCTTAGAAGTATACTTTGATGACTGGACTGTATTTGGATTATTAAAGACGCATGTGCCGAGCCTACGCCTAATGCTGGATACTTGTCGGAAGTATCAAATCTCACTCAACTTGAAGAAGTCTATATTCTGCGTCCCTTTCGAAATCTTGCTCAGTTATATTTTTTGTCAGCATGGATTGGTGGTGGATCCAACAAAGATTGTTGTTATTGTTAACTAGGAGGTTCTCGTAAATGTAAAACAACCGCACTCAATTTTTGGGCACACAAGGTATTACAGGAAGTTTATTCAAGGTTATGCACTGATCACTGTGCCAATGGAGAAGTTGATAAAGATGGAAGACTGGGACCTAGCTGACTAGGAGAAGGTCCCTAAGCTCGCACCCTCAATATACTTGGAGCTAGTCCCCTCTGATGAGGGCATGATCAAGGTCGAGCCAAAGCCCTGGAAGTTGGGTCTGCATAAGTCATGGCTGCTGAATTTGTTAAACGTCTCACACTTTGGACGCAGTGCAGTTAATGATATTTGTGTGCACCAATTGCTCACCCTAGTGCATGACGAATGTTTTTGGCTCAGAGAGCACATTCCCATTGATGCCGATCTAATACATTGGATCACCAACCTGCCCATTCAGGGGCCAGACCCTATGGCGGCCTTTGGAGGAAAAGGGCAGGAGAAGAAAGTGGCAAACAAAGTCAAGAAATATTATAAGGTCTCGCACAACACTCGGGGATTCCTTGTCAATGAAATAAATGACCTTGTAGTACAATTTGGCACAATATTCCTCGCCTGCAAGCTGATGAGGAATTTTCGGCCAAAGGAAGTCCCAGCCCATGTAATTTATTTAGCTGGGCAGCATGAGAAGGAGTATAGTATAAATGGGATCAGTACTGGTGCACAAAGTTCCTATAGAACGTGCGTGAGGGATAGGAGGAGGGGACAAATTTCTATTATGCTTGGTTGCTACTTTTTATTGCACTCATTGATTGGAAGATGCCAGCTGAGGCCCGATTCCCAGATATCGAGCTGGATCCATGTGAAGTTGCATGCTATGCAACAATGTGGAACTCCAAGGTTCCTTCCCGCAACAAAAAGAACAAAATATTTTGGGTCTTTTTTGTTTCCGAGGTATTTCAAGCAGTGCATTCCAAGTTGCGCTTATCACCGAAATTTGATGAGTAGTACACACATATTGCTGATTTCAAAGTCACTTTTCACAGCATCCACATGTGCGCAAAAGGGGATGTTGAGGGTGTTTGGTATGAACTACCCTACATGGTCACGGAGGATGGTATTACACACATGACAATATATTGTCCCACCTAATGGTTAGAAGTGCAACACACTGGCGGGGCATCCTCTTCAGTGCCTATCAAAACTCTGACAAATCCATGCACAATGAAGGATAAGGATCAACAAAAGGATACAGGCAAGGAGATGCAGAAAGATTTGTTGAAGAAGGATGTAGAGACAGAGCTAGAGCCGACCACAACTGGTGAAACTATTAACTTGGAGAAGGAGGCAGAAGATAAAGATGGTGATGGTATCGGGGCACCTGCGACACAGGTAGGGTCAACAAAAGGGACTAAGAGAGGATCTCAGGCCTCCTCAGGCCCGCGCAAAAAGAGGAAGGGATCAAAGGAGACAGGGACAAAGACCTTGACCCTCACAGAAGATGACCACAATGAGATTAAAAACATGGTAAAGAATGAAACCGAGGACTTCTGGAATTATGTGGAAACTCAGTACAAATCGGTCCTCACAGATGTACAACTAGGTCTTCACGATATGAAGATGCAAATGAGCACGATTCAAGAGAGCGTGAGGTAAGCAAGCCTAAAAAAAGAGAACGTGAAGAAATCAAGCATCAAACAAGCGAGCATGAAACCCATCAACACTATGCTGCCATCCCCTATAGATAGCTGGGTGTTTTAGATTTTGGGACCTGCAGTTACAGTAGAGCAGCCCGACTTGTGCACTAATTTGAAAGCATGCAGAGAGGTTGGCATCAACTTGGCAATGTTGCCCTAAGGAAAAATTTATGCCATGCATACAATGATCATGTACGCATTGCAGCACCGAGAGGTCCACACTTCCAAAGTGGCTACAAAGTCTCAGCGACAAGTAGCGATGATGCAAAAGGAACAACATAATGTAGAGAAGGCGCGTCGAGCAGTCGAGGATCAACACGCAACACTAGAATCAATGATCAATTGACTCTGTGGTGACCTACCAGAGGTCATAGTACCTACCATAGCTACACCAACAGTTAAGCTAGAAAGCCTCATAATCTTGGGCATTGATAATGCATCATTTTTGAGCTTTTTTAGTGGTAAGTGTCTCACCATCCTTAGTGGAGATAATTGCCTCGATTTTAACCTCTCCTTGATCTCCATATACATTTTTCTATCCATCCTTCCCTAAAGCCTTGATTCTTGTGTGGTTCTTATTTACAATTGGGGTGTTAATTATGTTTTTCTTTTCTCGTTAGTAAAGTTAAAGACATCTTTTAGTATGATGCCCATGGGCTTAGCTGAAATTATTTTCATCTATACCTTATTTCTCTCTTCTTCTTATTTCCTTAATTTATCTATCTTGTCTTTTTTTATCTTATTCTTGTTCTCCCTTCCTTTTCCAATATTTTTACTGGTACCTCCACCTATTTGGCTAGATATGTCTTTTTTTTCTCCTCACATTCTTTCTTTTTTTGTTCTAACATGCATTTTCTCCTTTGCTTTGTTGCCTCTTCCAATGTTTGTCAGGGGAGATGTTATTGAGCCCATTCTTATTCTTACATTTTTTTCCAATATTCCTCATCTTACCTTTATCATTCCCATTATGGAATATCTCTTTCTTTCTCCTCTTAGACAGATTTCAATTCAACTACTTTTATCAAAAGAATTATTTATGTTTAACTTGCTTCCTCAACTTTAATCTTAGCTACCTCTTGGTTGATGATTTGAATTTATTATTCTAAACATAATGTCCAAAGAAGAGTGAAATTTTGGTTGGTGTAATGTAACCCCTTACTTACCATAGAAAATACTAATGATAGGAGAGGGAGTTACTAGAATTGACCCGACATCCACAATATTGTTATGGAAATAGGGTCTTAAAATGTTTTCGTATTTAAAACTCCTAAAAACTAAAATTATAAATTTCTATTGCATCTGTTTCATTGATACCTTTATGGTGATATAAATTTTTCCTCAATCCAGTTCCGAGAACAGAATATATGGCCATTCAAATATTGGCCTACTAGTCCCTAACATGTCATATACCTATTCCACATGGCGTGTACAGGTTCCCACATGGTACCCATATGGCCCTCTATAATATGGCCATATCAAACTTACCCAAGGGGTCCATTTCCTACTCATATCTATGGCTGCCACCATGGCTATACCACAACATCATGCCATTGTGGCAGTGCCACACCACCATGCATTGGTGCACATATTTCCCCGTCCATTTCACTTTTCAATGCAACAAATTCCCTCTCCTTTCCAAAATCCCAGTTTCTTGGGACTGAGAAAAAACCCCTCAATGTAATTCAATGAGAAAACTCCCATCCTGAAACAAATTTCCCCTACCCTTTCCTCCTGCGACTCCATCTCAAAACGTCAGAGTGATATCATGACTTGAAACCTTTGAGGTGATAATATGCCAATGTTCCCCACCCTGACCCTTTTTCCCTAAGCTTTTTCACTCTATGCCCTTTGGAAATTGTTGGGGTGACATCACTCCTACGTCAAGTTGACACCACACCCTCCATGTGGCCTCCTTTGGGAGTGCCATGTGTCACTCTTTTTTGGCCCACTTGGCCCCTCTAAAAGTCTAAATCCAACTACCATGTGGTTGAACACTGTGACATCACTTCATTCAAGATTCAAATTATTCGCTCCACATGGCATCACGTCCCACCAAGCTCTTGCCCCCCTTGCAAAACAAGATTTATCATTTAATTTATTTTCACATTTGATATTTTTCCAATGAATTTTGGTCAACCTTCCCATTCGGAAGTTGTAACACGCAGAAAGATCAAAGGTTGGTATTGGAGCAGGGTCCCCTGGGAAAAGAAATTTTGGATAAATTTTAGTTAAGTTTTTTTTGTAAGCACCGCGTGTAGATATCAAGGGGCTTTAGGGCGGGTCAAAGTCTCTTAACTATTGTAATTGGTAAAAGGGAAAACCATGAGTCTCAAACCATGGTATGTGTGCATTTAGAAAGATATAAATATGTAAGAGTAGAGTGAAGAAATATATGATAGATGAATAGATCGATAGATGCTTATGCGTATGTATGTTTTGATCTAAGTTTTGGGTTGGTCTGGGTAGAAAGCTTCCTATTGCCAGTGTGCACGGGGACCTAGTCTTGATCTATGTGCATGGACTCTGCTGTTGTGTGCATAGAAGGGAAAGATTGTATTAATTGAAGATATATTAATAAAGAAGGAAATTTTTGCAAACTCAAAATATATATGATTCTAATAGTGACTGTCTTAGATTTGTTATGCGCATTATATGTTGCTTATTATAGATCTCGATATGTTATGTTGAATGCATATGTGTTTCCGTAATTAATAGTCACGTTGGTAAAATGAATTTATACACAAGTATTGTTCGGCTTAATTATTAGATCTGAAGTATAATAATCTGTCCACATAAGGTTTTATTCTGTAGTAACATGTCAATACGCAAGGGATAAGTCTCTTTATCACTATCTAGGCATGCATAACTGCTTTACTGTTTGTCTGTAATTATATTTGGTTCTGTGAAGTTGTGCACAAGGCAGTAGGTATTAGATCTATTGGATCCACATCAGAAGAACCCTCAGGGTGAGGAAACTTGGTTGCAGCACCCCCCATACTACTTCGGGTGAGACTTTGGTCTGCACAAGAAGATCACTGCTGAAAGGGCCAGTAATTGGAGGGTTTTGTTGGTTGCGTGATTACTCCAAACATAGGTGAGGACCCCTCAAGCCAACAAATGGTTCCATTATCGAGACTGGATCATTTTGAGGGAGAGTTGATGTGGCACCCGAGAAAGAAAAAATTGCAAGATTATCTTGACAAGAAGGTGCGTGAATTTGCGATCCAAGAAATTAGAAGCCCTAAATTTTCTGCCGAAGATTAGGCAAAAAGGCATATCTACATAGAGGTCCATGATATTTTCTTTGCTTCCTTTGCAACCGAGTTGCAAGAGTGGTTGTCTTGGCTTGTTGAATTCCAGACCCACGCAAAGGACGATGCGATCACCAAGTGGGCCCCAAAGTTGGTACAAAAATTGGAGAAATCTAGAAATAAGATAAATCACGCAGTAGATCACTGGATTGATAGTGTTCTGGGATGATTTGTGACTGAATTCATTATTGATACATTTTTATTGTATTCTGAAGCCAAAAGGATATTTTTCTAGGGCCCTAGAGGTAAGTTCCTGTGCTCACTGAAGTTGTGGATTAAAATTATTTTGTGTGAATAGGGTACTTTGTGCAACCATAATGAGTGAATGTCTCGTAGAGGCCTAACTACACACAGTGGAATAAATTACAGAGTAGATCTAGAAGAAGGTTTTTTTTATAGCTCTCTCAAAGGTAAATCTGACAGTGACGAGGAGTTTGAAATCAGTAGCTCTGGTGACTTTGCGCACTTAGAAGAAGAGGAATTGCAAGATCAGGCTATTCTTGGGTCATTGGCCATAATTCAGATCCCATCCACTCCACTTCAAAATTCATATCACTCTAACAAGCCATATACTCCACCTCCATCTCCACCACTAGATGCCAATATGACTACCTCCATGAAATTACCTAATTTTCGTGGTATCGAGAACGAAGACGTGGACCGATTCTGGTTTGTTATAGACATTGTATGGACAACACAACAGATCAATAACGATAATGTTAAGAAATCCTATTTGGATACTGCATTTCAAGAACGTGCGCTGGAGTGGTACATAAGGTATGAAGCGGCGAACCCTAATGAAAAATTGAGAATCTGAAGGCCGCATTGAAGGAACAATTCAAAAATCCGAAATCATATGCTCAATGTGTGACTGAATTAAAGGAAATCTGCCAAGAAGCGAATGAATCCGTATGTTAGGCAGATCAACAGTTGAAGCGCACCATTGGAGATGGAGGATTTACTACTGATGATACAAAACACAAATAATGGCTCATTTCCATGTTGCTACCGCAATTGCACTAGTCATTAAATAAACATAAGATTGCAACGCAAGATGACGATTTGGAGATTGTAATGAAATTAGAAGCCTCATTTGTCCCAGTTGTGTAGGCTGGGCTCAACAGATTCAAAAACAGCTAGTTGCAATACACTTAGAGATACAAAGCCTGTGCCAAGAGAAGGGGAAGGATGTATGCACAAGTGTATGGTGTATACGGCGTAAAGTTGAAGGGCATCATAAAGATCAATGTCCTGTATACAATGAATATCTAACAGCTGGAGGACCAAGCCCAATTAAGAGCGCGAAAGGACCAAGTGGCACCCCCACATTATGGTGCGCAATTTTTCAAGCCACGGGTATGCACACAACAAACATCTTCCCTATGATTGGTAATATGTCCCTGAGCTTAAGCAACCTTTCTGCAATTTTTTCCGATCGGTGGGAAATAATGAGTAGAACTATCATAGCTTCGATTTGATGACTGACCGAGCTGGATTATATAGGATGTAGTCAGAAGGATGGGAACCAGGGTCTTATACATCTCCATCTGGACGTGGTGGATTTCGAGGCCGAGGCCGAGGAAGAGGAGGATGATATGGTAGAGGAAGGGGACAACTCATCTGCTATAACTGCGGGGATGTTGGTCATTACACGCGTGATTTTCCAAGACCAACACAACAATCTTGCAGGTATTGTAGAAAATTTGATCATTTTATTGAATATTTCCCTATATTAATTGCAAGAATGCAGGACAAGAAACCACAGAATCCAACTCAAAATATTCAAATGGTTAGAGCTGAGCTGCGCGAAGAAGAACCAAGTATGATTATTTTTACTAGGAGCAGTAAAGCAACTGGTGAAGACATCTGAAAAAAGTATGATACTAATCTCTGGATCTGAAAGGCACCTGAAAAGAAAGAAGGATTCAACTTATAGAGGGAAAAACAGACCTTCGTAAAAGAAAAGAACTATTTTGCAGAGACAGGCACATCAACATCTAAAGTATCAAGCAAGCCTATGGATGTGGTCGAAGGAGATGCAGAGCCAAAGCCCTTCCTGCAGGATTGTATTAAATTATTGTGAAATATGAAGGCAATTGAGAACCTCCAACCATTAATAGAAAACTATGCAGAGAAGGAACAACCTCTGATAGAGAAGAAGGCTGTCAATAAAATTTACAAGAATAAAAGAAGAACTGGACCGGAAATGCGCTTAACTTCTCAGATTGGTGCATACGAAATGGATAAGGTTATCTTGGATTTAAGGTCTTATGTGGATGTCTTATCAAAGAAGACTTGGAAGTGAATGGGAGAACCAAATTTGGAGTGGTCCAATATTCAACTGTGCATGGCGAATCAACAAAAAATTATCCCATTAGGAAGACTCTCGCAGGTAGTCGTGGATATTGAAGGAGTTTGGGTGCTCGCAAAATTTGAAGTTATCCAGATTTTTGATCATACCGACCCATATCCTGCGCTGTTGGGTCTAGATTGGACTATTGATATAGACAACATCATTAACCTCAAGTGTAGAAGTATGGTGTTTGAAATTAAAGGAACCTAGGTTGTGGTCCCTCTTGACCCTACAGAAGGAGAAATATACACTGAGACGGTGCACGCAGAAGATGATGTTGACTATATTTATAAGTTAACCATGCGTGATGAAGACTGGATCAACCCAAAAACATATGGTCGGCTTAATTCGGAGAAGGATAGTTCATGCTTTTCAGATTCAGATGAGGAGATGGAAATCTATAAAAACCATTTGCACGAAGTATCTATGCTGCACTGCAATCGGGTGACAAAATATCATCGATGCATATCCTTAGAGGTATGAGACTTGCCTTACTATGATGGTTTGAGTAATGTTAATATATTTTTAGAATAAATTGAAAAAACTGTTCTAGAAGCATAACGGTTCCATGCACTTGATATAGCTTTGCTCTCAACCCCAACACTTTGGTGGGAGACTCAAAAAGATAACTTGGCTAACTGGGGAGAATGTAGCTGCATGATGCGTCTGCAATTTGAGCATCCAAATATCAAAATAGGAGATATCTATTGCGGACAAGGCGACTAGTGAAAAATTTTGGATATATGGACTGAAGCATGGGGTGAAGAGATGAAGACAAAATGGGTGCATATATTCATCCACACTTTGGGGAAGGTACCTATGGACTGGTACCTCGAAAGTGAGCTACGTCAAGGAACTAATGAATGGAATGTGCTAACAGAAAGTTTTATCCTGACCTTTAGTTTTTAAAGTGGGTTCGAATGCCTTGATGAGGCACTGCAGGATATTTAGGAGGTCATATTTGACACCACAAAGCCGTCGGTGGAACACACCTTGCGAGAATGGGACATGCAGATGAGGGAAATCGTGGAATATTGAAATATGTCAATTGAAGATAACGAAGAAGACCCCATACACATTAATATTCCTGAGTTTGAAGGACAACGCATAGTTTTTAGGTCTACGGTTAAGTTATATGATCTAAATAAGCCTCTAAAGATTATACAAGGAAATATTGGCTCAGAGGAAGAACCAAAATTAGCAAATATAAGCACTACTAGGATGATGATATGGTGGGAAAGGTCACTTCGATAATAACTGAATATCAGGAGATTTTTCCTATGAAATTTTCTGAACTGAAGGGGATTATAGGAGACCTCATGGTAATGAAGATCACTTTGAAACTAGATGCGCGACCCGTGAAGCAACACCCGTATAGGTTGAATCCAAAATACAAGTAGAAGTTCAAAGAGGCGTTGGAGAAAATGGTGGTTGTAGGGATCACTGAACCAATAGAAGAGTCCAATTGGGTAAGCCCTATGGTGGTTCAAGGCAAGAATAACAAGGGAGAAATAAGGATTTGCATAGATCTATGGAAATTGAATGGTGTTTGCGTGCATGACCCATTCCCAAATCCTTTCTTTGATGAAATATTGGACAATTTGGTTGAGCAGGAGGCCTAATCATTCACTAATGGATTATTTGGATACCATCAGATAAGGATCACACTTTAGGATAGAAGAAAAATAACCTTTGCAATAGAGTGAGAATCCTTTCAATAAACATTCATGCCATTTAGTCTGACGAATGCGCCAGCTAAATTCTCACGCATAGTAGTAGATACATTCAAGGAATACATCCAAAAATTCTTAGAAGTATACTTTGATGATAGGAATGTATTTGGATTATTAAATAAGCATGTGCCTAGCCTGCAATTGATGATGGATACTTTTTGGAAGTATTCGATCTCGCTTAACTTGAAGAAGTGTATATTCTGCATCCCTTTGAGGACCTTTCTTGGTCATATTTTTGGTCAGCAATTATTTATGGTGGATCGAGAAAAGATTGTTGTTATTGTTAAACTGGAGGTTCCCGTAAATATAAAACAGTTGCGCTCAATTTTGGGGCACACAGTGTATTACAAGAAGTTTATTCAAGGTTACACGCTGATCACTACGCCAATGGAGAAGTTGTTGAAGATCAAAGACTGGGACCTGGCCGACCAGGAGAATTTCCCTAAGCTCGTGCCCTTAATATACTTGGAGACGATCCCCCATAATGAGGGCATGATCAAGGTCGAGCCAAAGCCCTGGGCATTGTGTCTGTAGAAGTCAGGGCTGCTGAATTTGTTGAATGTCACACACTTTGGACGCAGTGCAGTTAATGATATTTGTGTGCGCCAGCTGCTTGACCTGGTGCATGACGACTGTTTGTGGCTTAGAGAACGCATTCCATTGATGCTGATATGATACATAGGATGACCAACTTGCCTAGTTAGGGGGCGAACCCTGTGGTGGCCTTTGGAGGAAAAGGTTAGGAGAAGAAAGTGGTGAACAAAGTCAAGAAATATTATAAGGTCTCCCGCAACACTCGGGAATTCCTTGTCAATGAAATCAATGATCCCAAAGTAAAATTTTGCACAATAATCCTTGTCTGCAAGCTGATGAGGAAGTGTCGGCCAAAGGAAGTCCTAAACCACGTAATTTATTTAGCTGGGTAATACGAGAAGGGAGTACAATATAACTGAGCTCAATACTTGTGCACAAAGTTCTTGGAGAACGTGTGTGAGGTGTAGGATGAGGGGAAACATTTCTATTATGCTTGGTTGCTACTTTTTATTGCGATAATTGATTGGAATATTCCAGCTAAGGCCTAGTTCCTAGATATTGGGCCGAATCTGTGCAAAGCTGCGTGCTATGCAACAATGTGGAACTCCAAATTTCCTTCTCACATCATAGAGAAAAAAATATTCTGGGTCTTGTTTGATTTCGAGGTATTTCAAGTGGTGTAGTGAAAGCCGTGCTTATCGCTGACATTGTACAAGTAGTAAAAATATATTTCCGATTTCAAAGCCACTTTTCACAACATCCACATGTGTGGAAAATGGGATGTTAAGGGTGTTTGGTATGAACTATCCTACATGGTCACGTAGGACAATCTTGCGCATGTGACGATGAATTAGCCCATCTTATGGTTAGAAGCGCTTCACAGTGGTGGGGCATCCTATTCAATGCCTGTCAAAACTCTGATAAATACACACACAACAAAGGATAAGGATCAACAGAAGGATATAGGCAAGGAGACACAGAAAGATCTGTAGGAGAAGGATGCCGAGACAGAGCTAGAGCTGACCAAGATGGATGAAACTATTGACCTGGAGAAGGAGGCAAAGGATAATTATAGTGACAGTACCGTGGCACCTGCATCATGAGCAGGGTAAAAAAAAGGGACTAAGAGAGAATCTTAGGCCTCCCCAGGCCCGCACAAAAACAGGAAGGGATCCAAGAAAACAGGGATAGAGGCCTTGAACCTCATAGAATATGACCTCAATGAGATTGAAAACATGGTCAAGAATGAAACTGAGGACCTATGGAATGATGTGGAAAATTAGTACAAATTATTCCTCATAGATGTACAACTGGGTCTTCAGGAACTGAAGGTGAAAGTGAGCACGATTCAAGAGAGCGTGAAGAAAGTGTCCCTGCAGCAAGCGAGCATGCAGACATCAAGCATTAGAAAAGTGAGCACGCAACCCATCAACACTGTGCTGCCATCCCCTATAGACAACCAAGTGTTTTAGATTCTAGGACCTGTAGTTACAGTAGAGAAGCTTGACTTGTGTGCTAATGTGCAAGCCTGCACAGAGGTTGGCGTCAACTTGGAAATGCTGCCCGGAGGAAAAATTCACACCATGCATACAATGATCGTGGATGAGATGCAACACCAAGAGGTCCATTCCTCCAAAGTGGCTATAGAGTCTAAAAAAAAACTAGTGATGATGCAGAAGGAACAAAAAAATGCAGAGGAGTCATGTCGATCAATAGAGGATCAATGCACAACACTAGAATCAATGATTTATCAACTCTGTGGTGACCCGTGATAGGTCACAGTACCTATGACAATTGCGCCAACAGTTAAGCTAGAAATCCTAGTATCTATGCTCAACACATCACGCTCTGAGATGATGGTCGTCCGCGCAAAACTTGTGCATAATATTATCGATCTCTAGATGAATTTGCAGCTAGAAATGCCTCTAGAAGTACGCACACAACGCACTGCAATAGTCCAAGAATCAACTACTAGCATCACTATTTCCGTGAATGTTGGAAGCTAGTTGCTTGAAGAATCCATGGGTCTTTGGACTTTCATCCAAAATGACCTCGTCATTCGGCAGCTCAAGGTGGAGCTAAGGGCCAAAGAGAAAAATTTTATGACATTTGGGTCGCGGTGCCGACCCTTGTGCCTGCCCAAAGACTAGCCTGGTTGGGGGAGAGTTGCACCATCCAATAAGAGATTGAGACGCTACACCAGTGAGAGCATATATTGGAGGACAGAATGAAGCCATGGGTGGATGAGGCCATACACCTCTCGCAGACCATTGATACAACCTTGAGAAGCTACAACAAACACAGTGAAGCATTAGCCTCGCTGCCAAAGGTCCAACAATGTAGAAATTGGTCGAAGAAGTGCAAAGCGCCGCAACAGAAAGCACAAAAGTCATTCTTCCGTTTCAATGTTTGGTACATGTGCTCAAAGATAAGATGCATGTAGCTGGACCAGAGTGAATCGGGACGAGTCACTAGATTGTGTTGGGGGCCTATTAGAGCAGGGTCCCCTGGGTAAATAAATTTTGGATAAATTTTGGTTAATTTTTTGTTGTAAGTGTTGCGTGCAGATATTAAGGGGCTTTGGGGCAGGTCAAAGTCCCTTAACTATTGTAATGGGTAAAGTGGAAAACCACGAGTCTTAAACCGTGGCTTGAGACCATGGTATATGCACATTTAGAAAGATATAAATATGTAAGAGTCCAGTGAAGAAATGTATGATATATGTGTTGTTCATCAGTATTTTTCATTTGTTAGTGATGACTAGATCCATAGCTGAGTTTTCTAGAAACTGATTTCCATATGTCAATTTGTCATCTAGAAAACCCTCATTAAAATTTTTTCGCCCTCCTACTTTTCAGTCCACCCATGTCTAAGTCAAAACCTCATTATCACTATCCTATCTAGCTTCAGCCCTACTGGTCTGCCCATCAGCTCTAAAAAGCAAATCCAAGTCTGTTTCAAAAGCCTCCCCTAAGTTAGGAAGTGGCGCTTTAAGGCATTTTACCTTTGGCAAACATCAAAAAGCCAAAAAACCTCCATCTGCTACAAACCAATCATGATTGACCTCTCACTCTGCAAATCAAGTTGATCACCGCTCTAAGTCGCGCCACTTACACACCCCTAGGTCTCAGCATTGCATAAACCACAGCCTCAAGCTGATTATTAGGTGTTTCACAGTGTTTTATGGTTTCTACAAAGACAGGAAATATAATTTCATCTCAGAAGAAAATTCTTGAATCTACATTTAGAAGAACAGCTGCTTCTCAAATGTGAAAATGAGCCTGAGATATATCTGCAAACAGAGAGTGACTCATCAAGACCTTGCAGCTTCCTTTCAGCATGAAAATCACAGTAAGAGAAAGACACCACTGTCACAACAAACTGATAATTTTTCATGGCCAAGAACCTCCTTCATTTACAAGCAGAGGGTTAGGGCGCCTCCTTCATCTACAAGCAGAGGGCGCTGGCCAATATTGACTTTAAGGATTGCAAAAGCCCAGGTTTGCTTTTTACTGAACATTGAAACAATGACTCTAGGTTTTTCTGAGTGTAAGTGATGATCATAACAGGGCTAGAGTCTGAAGTATGCAAGTTAAAGGGAAAACAGAGTTTTGGTCTTGTAAAGGAAGTCATTTGAAGTTTTCAAATCATATGAATTGTTAAAACCTTAGAGAGACATATCATTAGTGAAAACAACTCTAATCATAAGCAGCCTGCTGTTTCAACAAGACCAAACTGAAGAAATGTTGACAAACCATGCCATTACACAGGCAGAAGAAAAGGTGGTTGTTTTTCAAAAGGGTGCTAACCTCCATAGTCACAGAGATTATCTTCCAAATAATTTGTCATAAGTCGACCAAGGCAAATGGTGACATTTCAGTTCCCCTCAGCAAAGAGCAGTACAGTGAGACAGTGATGCCTTGACTAGGGTTTTTCTGAAGCACAGTAGTGATTGCAGGCAGAGGTAAAAGTATTAATGTTTTCAAGTTTGTCGGCTTACCATCATAGCCAAGAAAAACCCTTGTCAGGCAGGCTTATCAAACAAATCTTCAGATACTTTTCCAAGTGAAGGGCCTCCTTCATTCATGAGTAGATGGCCAAGGCATTGACTGTTTTTAAAGACTGATTGGTCAAAGATGCAGTGGAAAGAGACAAAGAAGGAAAGCAAAAGTCATTGCACAGGCAACAGATGGTGTTTATGTTTCAAAAGATATTGGTTTTCCTACTCATAGGGAAATGTCTTTCAAACTATACATCATGGTGGACAGGAGACAATTTGAATATGCATGCCATTAATACAAAAAGGGGCAGTTTCTTTAGGAGAAAGGGGTCAAACAACACTTCACTGTCACATTCCAAGAAGTCTAAAAGAGTTCCTTTCAAGTAAACAGAGAAAGATAATATGAATGGATGCAACTAAAATATGGCACTTACAACCAGAGGAGGAGCTTATGAATCACCTGGAAATAGAAAATATCAACCAAGTTGGGAGAAGACAGACCACCTCCTATTAAAATGAGAAAAAAGCTTTCAATGCTCTTCGACAGTCTTGAGTGGTTTTTTCTTGTTAAAATTATCACCAAAAATGTCAAACAGTGGACAGATTTGAACCTTGGGATGATTCTGTTACAAAAAAGGATCAATGCACTGGTCAAAGGAAATGATAACTGTGTTTCAAAGGGACCTGTTCCTCCTGGTTCATAATTTTCTCCTTTCAGATATACATCACAAATGATGGGAGGCAATTCAAGATTAGTTCCCAAAAAGACATTGTGAATAGGTATACAAGTTTATAAATAGGCAAAGGAGTTGTTTTGATAGACTTCAGTGGTTTGGAAAGTTCAAGGCAAAAACAAGTTTCCATTATTCAATAAACAGAGATATTATATAATATGTTTTGAACATAGGAATGTGGTGAAAAGGTGCCTTTCTTCAATAAAAGACCATGGCAAACTATAAAAAACTGCAGCAAAGTTTGACACTTGCAGTGGAAGAAAAACTGATGAAGCACCTACAAGCAGGGAAATATTTTTGAAAAGGGCGTTTTTCTTAAATCACAGAGCCATGACTAAATCCAAATAATGTTAGAAATGTGGGTACCTGCAGTGAGAAAGAAGTTGAGAAAGCAAGTGAAGACAGAAACTGTCAAAGCAAGGTGAAAGATAAACCTTTTTCTTTCAAATAGCAAAATAGCCTTCAGTATTTTCTTGACAGTGTTAAAGTTGGGTTACTTTACATAATGAATATCACCAGCATTATTAACACAGTGGCAGATATGGTCTGAAGGTCATTAGGTTGTTTTTCAAATTTGAAGTTTCCGTGTTAAATGGTCACTAGAGAGGCAAAACTGACAGGAACCACCCTTCAGAGTCATATGTATGAGTGAAACAGAGTTCTGACTTGTCAAGCCATATCTGCTAAACCAAAAGTTCTTTTTGCATTTCAAATAAATGATAAATGTAACCGTTGAGAGTTTGAAATGACATAAGAGCGAGGTCGAAGAGTGAATTTTCAATTTCAAATCAAGCCAAGGCCCTTTGATCCCCTCAAAGCTCAAACAAAGAAGTTCGGGGCAGTGTGGAAAGGTTTGCAACAGTTTTTAACAGCGTGACGCGCCTGGAACATTGCGCGACGCGCCTGGAAGAAGATTTGCACGGGCGGTAGACTGTCGCGTGACGCGCCTGTACACGGCGCCCGACCGACCCGACAGAGCCACCCGACAGTTGTTTCGGCGCGGCACTCTGAGAGCCTAGCACGTCGCGCATATTTTTGGCCCTCGTAAGCTATCTAAAACACCTCCGGAGCTGGACTAAATGCATCAATAAGCTTCTCCATCATATTCTCAAGGTATTTTCATATGCCTTCTCAGTTTTTGAAACAAAGTGCTAAGTGACATGAAGGTTTAAAAAGCCCTGTTTTCAAGCTATGGTGTGAAGGCAAATAGTTTTTCCTGATTAACTGGTGAAATATCAAACACCTGTGAGCCATATTTTCATTAAAAGATCATCAAAACACCCTCACTACCGTGGTGAAACCAAGTTGAAACTTTCCATATACAGTTAGGGTATATGGTTCAAATGACTGCAAAGAATGAAAGGGTTGGAACAAAATTGTTGAGTTTGACCTAGTTTGATTATCATCATATATTTTGAGAAGCTGCCTATCAGGGTTAAGGTCAAATCAAAAGAGGGCTTATCCCCGTTTATCTTGCTACATCACCATATCTGTCAACTGGTTTTGCTGTGAAAATATCCATGGGTTGAAGCTGTGCTTGAATGGTAAATACTCTGCTAAAAGTGCCTTTAGAGAAAACAGTGTGTTGAACTTTTACAAATTCCTCATACCATAGCATACAGAACTTTCAAACTTTGTCACTATATCAAAAAAACAGTGTTTTGGCTGAGTGATGATTCGAAGTGTAAAACTGTGGTAAAATGCTGGATGTATTATTTAAGGCACCTATAGGAAAGAATTGGTGTTGAAACTAAGAGCAGTTTGTTTCACCTTCATTAATCAAAGGACCAGGGATCCTATACCTTCAAAGCATCAAAGAGCAAAAGTTAACCCTATAGGCCACAGAAAGGGCAGTTTTTTCCTGAATTTGCCACTTGACTGTTGTGTTGTTCCAGTTTACTTTGACAAGTTGATATTCAGATAGGGTAGAAGTTTTCTACAAAGGGCATGATTTCCATATTAAAACAGGAGTTTTGTTTATGGGAAAGAGATAAACTCTTACAGGCTTGGTTAAACTTGTAAAAACATTCTTCAAAATTCTGTCACCTTGTTCCATATCAGTGAGTCTGGCTGTATGCTCACACTGAGGGTTAACTTTGTATTTGTATAATTCTGTTTGATAAAGTGACATACCTATAGAAGACAGTGAAGTATAATCAGAAAAAAGGGTTTTTTTCAAAGAGCAGTTTATAGGTTGAAAGCTACAGGGGAAAGTTGCTCACACTTCTTACAGAAAAGACAGTGTTCACTGTGTTTGTTGCTTGACTGTCTTTTGTTTTTTGAGCTTATTGATAAGTGGATGTTCATATAGAGTAAAGGTTTTTCTAACAAAGCCAAAGGTGTTACATTGTTAAGAGGTCTTGTTTATTTTGCAAAGTGAAGACTCTTGCAGGCCTTGTTGAACTTTTTGAAGCATTTTCCAAAACTTTGTCACCTGGGCACATAAAACTGTGACATTGACTGTCTGATCATACTAAAGGTGGATTGCACCATATATAAGTTTGTTGAGAGATTGGCACATTTGGAAGGGCAGGTTTTGAAATAATTGGAAAGTACACCATTGATCCAAGGTACAAAGAGGTGTTGTTAACCTCCAAAAATCACCAAGCAAGGAAATTTTGACACTGTATACATCTTTCTTCCTAACAGTCTGTCTTTCATTCCATTGTATTATATCCTATTTAAAATTCTGTTGGCAGAGATACTTTCAAGGTGAAAGGCCACTTTTTAAGTGAGCAGGGGTTCTTTATATTGTGAGGGGACAGTGTGCAGTCATCCCAAGACATTGTTCACTATCTAGGCAGTGAATTGACACAGTTTGGCTCCAAGGAGGCAGTTTACACACAGTGAGGCAGTTTTGTTTCTTCCAAAGCATATTTAGGTCAAAATGCCTCCAAGGCAAGACAGCAGAAGCGGTCCTCATAAAAGATATGAGCCAATCTCTACAGAAGAGGTTAATGCTCATCCATCTGTCCTTTTCAACTTCCATGAAGTAGGTTGCCTAGATTTCTGCTAGAAGATACAGGAAGTCAAAAGTTTTTCGCCATTAACACACCTATGCGCCCTGAGGTTCCAGAACAAGCATTTCTAGGTAGCTGGCCTTGATTTCAAGTTTTCTCCAAGATCAGTGTCCAAGGCCACCAAGATTCCATACCATGGCGACAAATGGTTAAAACAGGCCCATCTTGACTTAGAAGATTACAAGCCTTTCATCAAGCCTGAGCATAGGGATGCTTTCATTGCTATTTTCCCTTTTTCATATCTTCTTGACAACTATGCTCCTCTTATGAAAGTCATAATGAAATATTTTACTTGTGAAGGGAGGTTTTATCGAGTTTATGCATACCATGTCTGCCTATTGATGCATTTTACTAGAAACAAGCAACTAAACCTCCCTTACTTTTTATTCAAGAGCATCGAGAAGATGGCATCTATAGTCCAAAAGAAGGCCCCACCTCTGCAAATACCTTCTCTTTTCCATCACTCTCTAATCAAGATTATCATCCTACACCAGCTAGAGAAGAAAGAGGTTCCATGGGATGTATTCATCAGTCATCCAGATTTCTCTACTATTCCTCCCGTCCATATATCTCCCACTCAGCCTGTTCATCGCCCTATACCTTTGTCCAGTAGGCCTACTCTTAGAAGGCTCAAAGTTACCACTGAACAGTCAAGACAGCAGGAAGAAGTAGAAGGGAGTAGACAGCAAGAAGAGGAAAGAGATGAACAACAACAAGAGGAAAGGGATGAACAGCAGCAAACAAAAAATGAGGAACAACAGCAGGACAGTGGTGAAGGCCAGCAGCAAAAGGAAGATGATGAACAACAGGTACAAGAAGAAGAACATCAGCTGGATACTGAAGGACAGGAACAGCAGTTTGGGCAGGAAATTGAGCCACATCTTGAGCCACAAAATGAGCAGGAAATCCAAGCACAGCAGCAGCTTGATTTTGGTGAAAAAGGGCAGCAAGTTGGAACCCAAATTGAACAAGGCATTGATGTAGAACAACAAGTTAAGGTTGGCGAACAGGAGCAGCAGTTTCAAGAAGATGTCAAAGGTAAATCAGTTGTTTCTCCTCCTCCCAAAAGAATAAAGCTCAGCACAGCAAGGAAGAAAGGGTCTAAGGCTACCACTCTAACAGTGACCAAGGTTGTTCCTAGCAAACAGAAATCGCCCAAAAGGACACCTACTAGCATGCCAAGGAGGAAAAGTGCAAGATTGGCCTTCAAAGGGAAAAGAAAAGTTGGAGAAAGTACAAAACATGGGGGTGCATTGGCTTTCATCCCAATCCAAAGCGATGACAGTGATATTGAGGCCCGCCTTCTTGAAAACCTCCTAATCCATAAAGAGGGGAAAATTGAGGCATTAGAGGAGGATCTTCAAAGGGCAAGGAACTTCAACCACTTCTTGGAGATCCAAAACAAACAGATGAATGTTCACACAGCTGTTCATGAAGCACGAGCTATCAAATATAAGAATGAGGCAGCTAAGGCGCAAGCAAGGATAGAAGAACTCATTGGTGAGTTTGATGAGGAAGAAGAAGAAGACTAGCCTAGGCGGAAGAGGCCTAGGACCATAGGGCTTAAAAGAGCCTTGGAAAAGCAGAAAGAAGAAGAAAAAACCCATCTCCAAGCCTTTCCTCTCACTGCACTCCTTGAGCAGGAAATTGAAGAAAACAAAGAGGCATGGCTTGAAAGAGCAAACAAACATTTGGAAATGAAGCTTGAAAGACCAAACAGAGATCTAGAGCTACAAAGGAAAAGGACACATCACTTTCAGAAGTTGAATTAGTTTGCCCAGCGCAAACTAAAGGCAGCCCAAGAGAAATTGAAGAAGGCAAAGGGGAAGCACCCGACACGGAAAGAGGAGAAAAGCACATCATCTCTTGACATTTTGGCCTCAGCTTCGGAGCATGTTGCTAGGGACCCCTAAGGGTCATGCATTCCAATTTTGGGCTCGTTTCGACAACTTTTTGTTTTTTGGCATTTTTTGGGTTTTTGGTCGAAAACTCATAATTTCGCCATTTCAGTTTGAGGATTTTTCAAGGGAGAAGGATGATACCAGTTGATGCCATAATTCTATGAGCAGGTCCTCAGCGATTTTCAGAGCATTTGGAGATCATTCGCCCCCTCAAAACGGCGAAAAATGCTCACTTTTTGAACATTCTGCCTGTCATATCAGCAGTATGCTATTTCCTGGCTTTTTACACACAGGTACAGATTTGGAGGACTTCCAGGCATCAGATTGAGGTGATTTTAGTTGCGCCGGAAAGTAGACATAGAAAGCTTTCCAACGATCTATCATGAGCTTCGTTTCGACACCGAGAAGGCTGCCAATTGTTTCCAGCAAGACAGGGGACCTTTTTCTGATATAAATTTGAAGTATTTTTGTAATTTTTGAACCTCAAAAATCTGCTTTTCCCAAATGTGCGTTTAGCTATTTTTACACTTGGGAAATGATGTAAAGTCAATATAATTCCCATTTTTAGCATTTTTTTAGATATTTTATGGGATATTTTGTGCCTTGGGCTTTGCAAAGCCTCAAGGACAAGTTTAGATATTTTGATTGGGCCAATGGGATAGCTAGTTGCACCATGAGGTTTTCCTCACTTGAGCCTATTTATTCCACAAGGCTTCATTGTAAAACAAGGCTGAACTTGAGAGAAGAATCAATATATTGGTCATATGAGCTTTGAAGAACATACTTGTGTTATGATTTTGGACTGCCTCTTAGATGCTTTTGATAAATGATGAAGGGTTGTTGATGGATTCCATGACATGGTAGAATGGTATAGTGTTTCTTGCTTTGTTGTTGTCTTCTAGTTTTCATTCATGATACATGCTTCTTGCTGCTATAGATCAGTAGAGATTAAGTTTGAGATATGCCCATGGAGGCACCTCAAATTTCTTGAATCTTCATAGCTTTGTGTTTTCTTCTTCCTTAGTTATACTAAAGAATTCTTAACTGCTCTTTAGTAACTTAAGAATATTGTTGCTAGTTTTATTCATAAGTTCTATGCATGTTGAGTAGGATGTATGGTGTGCCCTGCTTACCTATGACTGTCCATAGTTCTGTCCATGAAACTATCTCTTTGACTGATTAGTTCATCATCTTGTTGAACCAAGGAGGCCTAGTCCCGATTTAGCCCTTTGCCTAAAACTATGAAAGCTTGTTTGTCAAAGTGCCCAATAACTTAGAGACTGTGTTTAGGCATTCCGGCATAGTATTTTGAGTTGTTAGTCCGTCTTATGTGTTTTCCCCAAAGTCTGATAGCCATTTCCCGAAGTTAGAAGGTCTTATACTTCTATGCATGGCTGGAATGTTTGTTTCAATGTGTTGATTAGTTTATAGTTACATGTTGCATGATTAAGGGTTTTCTTTACCATGTTTATGTTATCTATTAAACCAGTGATGCTTGAAACTCTTTGTTATTCACAAACTTGATGTCCATTTACTCCATTTTGCCCAAAGATCCTTTCTACCTTGAATCAAATCGGCCCTACAACAGCCTTGCATCATCATCTCATAGCCTCCTTGACCTTTTTGACCCCATAGCCCAGTTGATCTAACTTCTTGTTGCCCATTTTATATCTTTGATCAGTTTTATCCCTCATAAACTTAAAAACAAAAAACTAAAAACATACTTCATAACTAGCCTAATATCAAAACACCACAAGCAAACACACCGATATCTTTTATATATAATAGAGAGAGCCCTCTGTGAGTCCAGGAAGGCTAGGTCCTTGGGCTCCAAAGCTTGGTTTGATGTTACATCGTCATTTGGCTCACCAATCGGCCAAATCACGGTACCCTAACAATATGAATAGATCGATAAATGCTTATGCGTATGTATGTTTTGATCTAAGTTTTGGGTCAGTCTGGGTAGAAAGGCTCTTGCTGGCTGTGTGCACGGAGACCTAGTCCTGAGATGTGTGCACGGAATCTGCTGATGTGTGCGCATAAGGGGAAGATTGTATTGATTGAAGATCTCTTAATAAAGAAGGAAATTTTGGCGAACTCAGACTATATATAATTCTAATAGTGACTGTCTTATATTTTTTTATGCCCATTATTTGTCACTTATTATAGATATGGATCTATTTTGTTGAATGCGTACGTGTCTCCATAATTGATAGTCACATTGGTACATTTCATTTTTGCACGAGTATTGTTTGGCTTAATATTTAGATCTGAAGTATAATAATTTGTTTGCATAAGGGTTTATTCTATAGAACTATGTGAATACACAAGGGATAAGTTTGTTTATCACTCTCTAGGCACACACAACTGCTTTAATTTTTGTCTGCAATTAGATTTGGTTCTGTGAAGTCCCGCACAAGGTAGTAGGTATTAGATATGTTGGATCCACATCCGAAGCTACCTCAGGGTGTGGAAACCTTGTTCCAACACCCCCCCATACTGCTTCGAGTGAGAATTTAGTCTACGCAAGCATATCACTGCAGAAAGGGCTAGTAGTTGGAGGGTTTTGTTGGTTATGCAATTAATCCGAACCTGGGTCAGGAACCCTCAAGCCAATAGTTGGGATTTTAACGTAGATCGTCCCTTGCTAACATGGAAAAAGGGGGGTTTTCTATCGATTCCTACCCATGATTTTGGGGACTCTATCCAACAAATCTGTTACATCCCAAATAATTGGTGATCACAATTGAAAGAAAAGATCAAACCTTCCCCTTGCTGACATGGAAGGGGGGGCTTCGCTATTGAATTTACACCATCCATAAATTACACAACCCTTTGTCATCAATTAATTTCTTGTTAAATAATGTGAATTTATATCACATGAGATAAATACAATGGGATGAAAACTACTCAAGAGGTTTTTTTCTAGGCATGGTGGTATCTATTAAAAAATGTTGAGTATCGAGAATTAATGCGATGGTCACTACCCCTAGTCAAATGGCCCCTCTCCACTAGTTTCAGTCCTCAAAACGATATGGGATCAACACCGACTTGACCTCTGACATAGTCAATTTCGCTATCATGGAATTTAAATGATATATATATATATATATACCCTCAGTCATTTTCCTTCTTTAGATTCCTTTTATACTTATATCGAGCCACCTCTCCTGAGATTGACAAGGCCTTAGAGAAGGTTGTCACTCTTGAGATTGCATATGATAATAGCTAGTTCTCTTGGGCTTAAATTGGATTTCAACTTATTCTAGTCAATAATGCATAAAAGGAATACAAGCTTCCTATGAACACATTACATAATGAAGGGCTTGCCTACGACACTCATTTTTAACACCAATCAGTCCATTAAACCGAGACACGTTATATCTCTTACCCCTAGGAATTTAGACTAGTTATCAATCTCATAACTAGGCACAAAGGTTGGCCATTATTCAACAATCACACAGTAATCATCATTATTCATTGTCCCACAGGAAATTAAATTTTCCTCATTAATTCACAACAAAATGGGATTCTTTATTAATGCGGGAGAATTCATTCTTGCAAGCTCAAAATCTAAGTCATGGAGACTTCTATGAAATTTGGAACCTCAATAGGTTCTATCCAAATTCAATCTTGATCTAGCTGTAATTCCAAATGGGAATTATACCCAAATCTGCACTAAACGAGTTTTATCAATCTTGTTTACTTCCTCTATAGTCTCTCACATATATGAACTGTCTTCCAATCTAATTACATGAACATATTATTTTATTCACTTGACTAAATTTTATTCACCACGTCTCAAAATATTCATATATAACACACAATAATACAAAGGATCATATACACAAAATTTGGAAAATTTGTGTTTCGATTAAATGAAGGAAAATTGTACACGCATAAACTTAGAATCATATGTTCATCTCTTGGCCTTATTCTACATTCATTTGGCCATTCAATTTTTCCCTTAGGATTACAATTATTAAATACAACTTAGGAAAAAAAGTATATTTTCCTAGATCCCTAAATCACTCCATGATTTATTCCCTAAATATCTCATGGTATATTCCTTAGATATATCATGATTTATTCCCTAAATATCTCATGCTTTTCAAGGTAAATTAGTTTTTCCTTATGGAAAAAAGCTCACATATCCATAGTTTTTCTAAAACTATGACTCATCTAGTTCTAAAAGTCATAAAATATCTCAACTTGGAAAATATAATTTATTTACATGGAAGAATATAAATTCTTCTAAAAAAATAAGACCCCTTGAAGCTTTGTTATCGCTAAGTGATTAATGGCTTAGACGCTTTAATGCTCATGCATAATTTATGATTCACAAAGGGATTATGCCCATCCTAAAGAATTTCACCAGAGATAATAATTGCAAGAATTTACATTCCTTACCATTAATACATGCATTTATGATTGCTCAGGAATAAAAGGAATATAATCAATTTTACTATCTAAAATAGGGACTCCAGAGGCTACACCACCTCCACCCACCAACTAGGTAATTTAACCAAATGAAATAAGGAATCCGTAGGTCACACCACCTCCACCCACCATCTAATCAACATAACAAGATGATACATGGAATCCCGAGGTTTCACCACCTCCACCCACTAGCTATTCTAGGGAATCCAGAGGTTATACCACCTCCACCCTCAGATAATTTCCCTTAGTGGTTCCACCTAGAACATGGAGTCTATAAATCACTGATAATAAGCTAGAAATAAGCACAAGAAATCATAAGGGCTCTCCTTGGCTAGGAATCCATAGAGAAAAGCATGCACCCACTAGCTAAGCAAGGGAATACAGAGATTAAACCATCTCCACTCTCTAAATGAAATAGGGATTCAGAGACTTGGCCCTTCACCTGATATATTCCTATAATTCCTTCCAATGCTCACCTGAATTTAGTTTCTTCTCTTCCATAGCTCTTGTTGTTGCACTAAGTTTTCTTGCACATGTCTTCCTATGTTCGCTGCCTATGCTCTCCCTTCCCAAATTTCTGTTTGTTTTTCATGTCCTCTCTTTTTGGTCTATGTTGAATCTTATTATTGGTACACTATAATGTTTTCACATGTATCACTTCTCCTCCCTCCATACAATTGCAAAAAATTGGTTTATTGTCCCCTATGCATTTTCCAAGGGTGTTTTTTTTGCAAGCACAACCCATTCCTCATTAAAATTATTCATATTTTGCTTGTGGACCTACCCATGAGGAGCATGGGATCATCCATTTTCCTCATATTGAATTTAAAATACATACAACCTAATTAAACCACTAGTCAACCTCTCTGATTAGCATTTAGAACAACAAAACCTCCTCCAACTATCTCCTTCCCGAAGCTCTTAAATTCGTGTCCCAATTATCAGGCCTTTTTTATTATAGAAAAACGATTTAAGATTTTTACAATATGGGATTAACTAGGGAATATCACAAAACCCACCTTCTTGGAGTAAAATTGCCTCAGTTTTCTACATCCAAACGCAATAGAAAAATATGATTTAAACTAGGCATAAAAAATTTGGGACTTTATACACACAAATTTGTATAGTCATTTACAATTTATTTACATTTTCTTCAACCAACAAATGAAAAAATGATATGTTGGCCACATTTTTTTAGCCATTTCCCATGTGGCTTCCCCAGGCCCAAAGTGCCTCCATTACACTTTGATTTGTTTGATTACTCAATTATGGAGTGTGAATTGCGTCCAATCCATGATGCATAAAGGCTCCGACTGGAAGTATCCCTCTAATTTTACCTGTAACACTAAACAATCAATCACATTATTAGAACCTTGTGCATACATTTTTAGTAAAGAAACATGAAAAACATTATGAACTTTTAATGTTGGCAGAAAGGCTAGCCTATATGTAATTGGTCATATCCTTTTGAGAAAATGAAATGGCCCACAAAATAATGGTTCCAAATTGGCACATGACCCAATATTTAGAGAGATTTTCTTGGGTATAACTCATAAGTATACATTCTCCCCAACTTCAAATTCCATATGCACTCTATGTTGGTATACATATATCTTTTTTTATCTTGAGCCACCTTCAAATTCTTTTTGATTGCCATCATTTCTTGCTCCATTTGTCAGAGTATAGCAGGCCCCAATAAGGACCCTATTCACTACATCACTCTAGTTGATTGGAGTATTGTACCTTCTCCCATAAAGAACCTCAAATTGACTCGTTTTCAAAGACTCTTGATAACCAATATTTGTAAGCAAACTCGACAAGTGGAAGAAACTCCTCCCACTTCTTTGGTTGGTGTATGACATACATTCTAAGCATGTATTCCAATATTCTATTTTTCCTCTCGATCTTCCCATGTATTTGTGGATGGTATGTTGTGCTAAATTCCAACTCTATTGTTAGCCCCCTAATTTTTTCTCTTTTTACCGTTTTCCCCTTCCTAAATCGTAACCATTTACCTCTGTTTCACCCTTTTATGCACCCTCATCTTGCACCGGTCCAAGCAAGGTGACATATTTCGTATAAACCTTTATTATTCATGTTTTAATTCAATTTATAATTAATTAAATATTTATTACATGATTTCTTACTTTTAAATCACTTTTGTAACTTATCGATATCTCCAATGGTTATTTGATAGTTAGAGTGCTTACCATGACTGCTAATCTTAGTGCAAGAGAGGATCTTGCACCATTTCCAGCACAATAGATCTTCATGGCAAATCCGAACCTCCTCGATCACCGCCTCGTCTTGAGCCACTTCAGCCACGACAACAAAATGATTTAAAGGTAGCCGAGACCAATCCGTGAAGGGCGGAAGCTGGTTAGCTACGGCCAGTTTTGTAAAACCATCTTATTTTGAAGGCCGAAACTAAATTCTGCATTTTGTTATGTAATCAGTTAAAGGACCTATTTTGGCCTTCGACGAAGGGCCTATATAATGTAAAATGTACATAGGACTGAAAGAGGAGAATTTTTTAGCAGAGTTTTTAGAGCGAAGTTTGATAGGCGGTAACAAGTCGTTTCATTATCGCCCGAATCTAGGCTGGACATTGTATTAATGCATGTATTCACCTCAATGAATTAATAAAAAGGGAGATCCGCCTCATGTTTCAAAAATTGTGTTTCTGCCTTTAAGTTGATGAATCGACTAATTTACTGAGCAGCATTTCAACTTAAAAGGGAAACACGCTGGTTAGCTAGGGCCTAGCCAACCCAGCACGTTTACCCCATTTTATGTTTCTTGTAATTTGTGTTTATATTATCAAAGTGTGATTTAACTTTCAGCACATGTATTCCTGTCTGAGTGAAAACGGATCCGTTGTGTGAAGTAGATACATTTTCTTTCCTTGCAATTTACGTTCCTGCATTTGATTTCAGATTGGTTTTCATCCGCCTGGTATAAGCAGGAGAAATGAACCTGCACCAGTGCACGTTGGTGTGATATTTCCTTTTCTTGTAATTCTGTTTAATTGGTTTTTCCGCCTAGTCCAAGCAGGAGAAATGAACCTGCACCAGTGCACGTTGGTGTGATGCAGCAAGTTTTCTTAATCTACTTTCCGCAATTTTCTTTCTTTCTTTAAATGCTTATGACAAGATAAATGACTGTTTCCTTATTTTTTCATTTTGTTAAGATCAGAAACATTCAATTTTATGTGTGCAATTTGATTTGATAGAAACTAGCACTTGCAATAATTGAACACTCATTTTAAGGATTAAATGCTAAGTGCAGGAAGCTTTGAACCAGTGCAAGAACCAGTTTCTTGCCACAAGATTTGAGTGCTATGAACCTTGAAAAGTTCGAGCCCTTGCATGAAGTAAAAAATTCCATCATTAAAGACACTATTTATTCCTTCTACATTAATATCTCATCCTGCACTAGTGCAAGCACTAGTGCAGGACAAATTAATGCAAGAAGGAAATCTCTAAAGAAGCAGGTTTAAGGGCCCATTTAACGAGACTGCTAAAATGTCTCTGCTAAAGGAAAACACACACTCAGTGGATTAAACAACCATTAGTGGGAGTTATTGCCTTTATCTTTAATTCTTTCTTGCAAATGCATACTTCCTCATTCCAGTCTTAGATTATTTTTGATGGTTCAAGTTTCCTTCTTCTCTTTTGATTTGATTCTGCAATATTTCCTTTAAAGAAGTAGGGATTTACATTAGAAAGCTTCATACCATCTCTGGCATTGCCTGTGCTTCGTCTCTAAGTTTACGAATCCCCTGGGTTGACAAATTAAGTGTTGAGGAGTTTTCTTAAGTGTAATTCCCGCACCTAACATTTTGGCGCCATTGCCGGGGAGGCGATTTGATTTGGTAAGAATTTTCTGATTATACAATAGAGGTAAATTTTCTTTATTTATTTATTTTGTTTCTTTGAAGGAATTTTACTGGTGTTAATTGATTTCTAACAACATTTTTTTAGAAGTTGTTTGTTATTTTTATTTTTTCTTTTCTTTTGAAATGAATGCCTATGAAAGGTAAGGGTTCGAAGCCCACTAAGGGCCAAAATAATTATGATTTTTTTTTTCATATTGGGTCTCCTTCTGTAAGCAGGAAGCCCAATCTAATTCAAACCCATCATGTAGGAACAATCCACCTGGATTCTGGTGATAATAGCTCAGGTGTGGATCAGCCTGTGGAGAGAAGTACAAGTAAAAGGGGAACAATGGTGGACCAAGAAGATCATTTGGAAGGGATTGGTGACAACCAGGTCAGTGAATAACAATCCACTTTTGTGTTTCCAATTGTGGATCCTGATACTATGGCACAAATAAAGAATATTCCACCAGCAGCTCTCCCTCATTTCCATGGTAAAGTTCATGAAGATCTTGACTCTTTTCTATTTGAGTTTGATATTCTGTGTAGAAGTTATGGCTATGCAACTGATGCTCAGAAGTTAAGATTATTTCCTGTTACCCTCAAGGACTCAACTCTAAGCTATTTTATGGGGTTAGGAGGAAACACTATAACCTCTTGGGATCAGATGAAGAGAGTATTTTTGTCTAAATATCAAGAATATTGCAAAACTCGAGACATGCAGGATGAAATTTTTACAATCATACAAGATGATGATGAAATTCTTGAATATTATCTGGAAAGATTTCTGTATATTTTACAAAGGTCAAAACTTAAGCTTGATCCCAACACTATTAGAACCTTGTTCTTAAGAGGACTTACTGATAATGCTAGAAATAATTTGTACCTGTTAGGACAAGGTGATATTTCTCAGCAAAATTTTGACCAAATTTGTGAATTATGCAGGAAATTTTCAAGAAACCAGTATAGATCTGGTAGAGGAGCTCGAAATAGAAATAGAAAAACTGAATCTACTGATGCTATGATTATTGGACTAGAAAATAAAATGGAAAACATGAAAATTGATATAATGAACATTGTTACCAAACAGTTAGACTCATTAAAATTTCAGCAGAAACTCATGAAGGAACAAGAGTCATTATGTATTTTCTGTCCTAATGTAGAGACAAGCATCCTCCTAAAGAGTGTCCTCTTAATTTGAAAGAAACTAATAAGTGTGCTATTTATGCAGAAGACCATATCACAAAAAAATGTCCCTCTATACCAGGACTTAAGGATGTATTTACAGGGGGACAACCTCAAGCTAAATACTTGAATGCTATGGGAGCAAGAAGGAATTGGCCTCAGGTAGGTACAGGTATGGCTTCTGAATTTTCTCCACACTATTTTGGTTATAATTTACATGCATATTATTATCCTAACTCTCATTAGCAGTGGCAGTATGGGAATCAATATCAGCATGGGCAACCTTCTCAACCATGGCAACAAGGTTGGAGAGGGCCAATTCATTCTCCATATTCTTACCAGCCACCTATGCAGTCATATCCATCTACACATGCACCTTATTAAATGCCTCAACTTCCGAGTCAGTCCACTCCACCATTGCCTTTACCTCCACCCTTTCGACCTCCTCAGTTGCCTGCTCAACCTATGCCCAATCCTAATAATAATAAAGTAGTGAAAATTATCTATGTAACAAACCCACCTTTATCATTCGAATACCAGTCTATTCAAGTTGATGTTCATGATATTCAATTAATATCGGGAAGGACTGTAACATCAGAAAATTAGAAGAAAACTATGGTGATCGTTGAAGAGAAAGGAGAAGAGGAAACTTTTAACCATTCTCTGAAAGCTGTCATTAAACAACCCTTACCCTCTGATCTTCTTCCAACCAACCTCCCTTCCCAGAGAGGCTAGTAATGGAAAGGAGTGAGCCTATTTCTGAGACTAGCTTGGCATCTGATCTTCAGAATCTTTTCATTAAGATACCCTTGCTTCAAGCCATCAAAGAGATCCCCATTTGTACCAAGATTATTAAGGAACTCTGTCTCAAGAAACTCGGGAGGAAGAGATTGGAACCCCAAACCATTCAATTTGTTTGTAGGGAAGCATAGTTGATGACAGAATGTGTGTCTGTGGAAAAATATACTGATCTCAAAAACCCTGTTGTCTCGATTCAGAATGGTAATGTCCTTGTCTCTAATGTTCTTATAGACCTGGGGGTAGCCATTAATGTCATGACTAAGCAAACCATGGATCAAATTCGGTTATCTCATCTTCGCCCTACTCCCACTGTGCTTGAATTAGCAGATAGGTCTAAAATTAAGCGAGAAGGAGCATTGGACGATGTGATCATATCATTAGATTCTTTTGAATACCCTGCTGATTTCATTGTGCTTCAGCCAAAGAACCTAGTAGGAGGACATCCCTTGATCTTGGGTCGACCATGGCTTGCTATGGCCGATGCATATATTGGATGTTGTTCCGGTGATATGTATATTTCACATGGAGATTCTAGGAAGAAAGTTACCTTATACCCCCCTGCTAGATCCATTCAGGACCTTCGAGATACTTTATGGTTGGATCAAAGCAGTGATGAGGAGACTCAGTCTATTTCCCTTATCCATAATTATACTGGGTCTTCACAAGAAGATGAGATTCAATATTTTCTGAATAATCTAGACACTATGCCTAATTTTGAGCCTTTGAGCCAAATTTTCAGCCTAGATTTCCAAGAAAATCATGATTCTCATTCTTCTGTACCACTACATTTGACCACTCCCTTGAGTACTCCTGAGCCTGATACCACTCTTGTTGAGATTAGCCCTGGTAAATCCTTGCATATTAGTTCAGATTTGGACTCATCTCAGCAGGAGCAGCTTGTGAATTTGTTGCAAAACCATCTTAGTGCCTTTTCTTCGGCTATGAAGATATGAAGGGTATCCATCCTGAAACTTGTACACATCATATCTATATTCAGGAAGGAACCCGACCTGTTCGACAACCCTAAAGGTGAATGAATCCAGCTCTAAGAGATATTGTGAAGAAAGAAGTACAGAAACTATTAGATGATGGTTTTATCTTGTTAATCAAGGTTGTCATTGATGTCAATGTGGCATTGATCGAGATGTCAATATTCTTGAGAAGCCTGGTTCTAGATGATGATGCCATGACTCTTGGTTGACTAGGATTCTATCAATGAAGATGTCAAGTCATGAAGAAGTCAAACCACTAATGAAGGAATCCCTAAGTACTTGATCTAATGTTGCATGCACTTGATGGTCTAGATCTTAACCAATGATGTCATACACTTGGATGATACTTGATAATGACTTATGATGATCATGGTTGGAGATCATTTGAGGGTTGGAAGACTATTTTGAAGTTCTTCTAATAATTCTGCACTATAACATATCACTGCATCGTTATGTGATGACATGAATGATGCACTCATTGCTAGAAATTACCATGATGATGTGGATGTCCTACATATTCCTATGATGATGAAGAAGCCAAATAATGGAGAAGAAAAAAAATGGAGAAGCCAACCAAAGAAACCATACTGTCCTAATCATTTTATGCACTAAATATTTCAGAATCAGTCACAAAGAAAATTAGTTTTGGACAAATTGGAGGCATCCTTTCCAAATGAATCCTATACCATCTTAAAGATGATTTTCCCTCTTTCTAACAAGCCCTCACTCAACTCTTAACTCCAAAAATCCTAAGAGAAAATGAATTTTTAAGTTCGAAAAATATTATTTTTTAGCCAGTCGACCTACATTCACACATTCATGTCGGCCTCCCTCCAAACAGACGTGTCCTTTAAAATTTGGAAAACCACTATAAATATGTGGACAAACTTTTCATTTCAGAGACAGAATTTTGCATATTCATCTATGAGATTTTCGGATGGCAAGAATAGAAAGTGGTTCGGATTTCTAATTTCTTTGAAGACAGTTTGTAGTTAAAGAAGAAAGGGCAGCACTGAATATTTGTTTTTGGGTCTGAAATCTACAGGACAACGTGGAAAATGGCATAATTATTTTTAACTGACTATGTATTTATCCTAAATTTTGGTAGCTCTGCCTTTATAGCTTGACTGTGTCATAACACTGTTATTTCTGTGCCTCGTGAAGGAGACTACAACAGTAGCTCAAATAATTCTGTGTTAAATAAGAATCAACTTTAGAATTAGGCTCGGATCTTCCTGTGGTAGATATAGTGAAGCTTTACCTTGGACTGTGCTAGAACCTTGACTGTCATATAGCTGGCTGTGGGTAGAGTCATGGTAAAATCCAAACTATATTTCAATATTTTATTTGTGTAGAGCTCAGACATTCACTCAGACTTTGGGACAGAGAAAAGTAACAAGGCTAGGACCTGTGGGTGAATACACCTATGTGACAACTCATTTGAAGGCTCAGTGTAAGGGCTCAGATCAACCTTGTGAAGTCATATTTTGGAGCAGACACTAAGTTAGTCCTGAAGCACTCTATTTGCAGTCTTTTGAACATTAAAAATCTTTGTTGAAGGATCATGAAGAGAACTTGGTAATGTAGCCTGACCAAAGAACATTTGAAGCAGATGAAAAGTCTTGGAGATACGTTCTAAGTAAACCTTTGAAGCAACATGTGAAGCAGAATTCCTTAAATCATCTTGGAGGGCTCTTGTAGCAGTGTATTGAATATTAATGAGAACATTGAAGACACCTTTTTAAGGGTTAGACATTCTTGGAGACCTTGATTGAAGCCCTTATGGAGTGACCTTGAAGAAGGTTCCATATTGAAGACATTTTGTTGAAAAGCCTTGAATGATATTGGAGTAACTTGAAGACATATTGCAGATATTGTGGAGATAATGTTGAAGACGATGATGCATTGATGAGGCCATCATGAGGTAACTTGGAGAAATTTTTTGGGTACGATGAAGAGCAGTAGTGACACCTTCTACGAAGAAAAGGTTGTCATTGATGACGTGTTGTGTAGATTACAGTGAAGAGTAAGATGAAGATTATCAGGGCTCATTGAAGAAGACATTGGGAGCCATAAGAATAACCAAATATATCTTGACGAAATGAAGCAGGAGGTTGGAGCCTCATAGAGACAAGGTTGGTGCTTTGGAAGATAGGGTTGGAGCCCTAGAGGATAAGAGTCCTCAAGAGACCAGGTGGGTTGGATAAATTGAGGTTGGTGCCTCAGAATTGACAAGGTTGGTGCCTTGGAAGATAGGGTTGGAGCCCTAAAGGATAGGTGTCCTCAAGAGACCAGGTTGGAGCCTGTACCAGATATAGGGTTGGAGCCCTTGAGGTTGGTGCCTCAGAATTGACAAGGTTGGAGCCTTGGAAGTCCAAGTCAGTGCTTGGAAAATACAGGTTGGAGCCTAGGAGATTGAATATTGGTGTCTTCACCTAGGGTTGAAGCCCTACATATATTGTACTTGATTTATTGTAAAGAATAAATTAATAAAATCATTTATTCTTATTGTTCATTTTGTGTTCTAAATATAGGTGATCTAACTGGTAAAATTAACAATTGAAAAGAAATACTGATTCACCCCCCTCTTAGTATTTCCAACAATTGGTTTCAGAGCCAATACCTTCACTCAAAGCCTAACATCTTGAAGGTTGATCATTATAACACAAATGGAAAAGCCAAGGAAGAAATTATCCAATCCTCCTAAAGATGTGTCTTCCTCAACCATTGAAATTGAAGTAAATCAATTTGTGAAGGCTCCATTGTTCAATGGAAATTTTGATATATGGGTGGCAAGAATGAGGAATTTCTTGAAGAATCAAGGAATTGAAGTTTGGAAATCAGTGATTATTAATGACACAATGGACGAAGAATCAAGGAATACAATACAAGAGCAATGAAGGAAATTTTGAATGGGTTACCAAATTCTGTGAAGGCCAATTTTGAAAAATGTTCATCAGCAAAAGTCATATGGGACAAAATTCATGATCTTCACTCAAAAGGAGCATTGAAAATGATCTCTAGTCAAGAAGATGATGGAAAACAAGAAATAAGTCCAGGATTCGTCAAGGAAGCTGAAGATAAGAGAGATGACAACAAGGCTAAAGAAGACCTAGAAGATGAAGAGAATAAAGAAGACTTTGAAGAAGATCTCCTCAATAAACTTATGGCTTCCATGGAAGAGATTAAATTTTTGAAAAAGGAAAATGAGGAACTTAAGAAGAAAACGCAAGATGATAACCAAGACAAGACAAGGAAGGAAGTTGACTTTGTCAAGCTTCAAGTACAAGAAAGAGATGAGGAGCTCACCAAACTTAAAGAGGAATTTCATAAAAACAAAAGAAAGCATCATGAAGAATTCATATCTATGGAAAATCAATTAGATAAGGAAAAGAAAAGGGAAGAAACTTTGTCAAGACACCTTGAACAGTCTTGAAGAAGAGATTGGTCAATATAAGGAAGAGGTCTCCTCTCTTAGATATCAACTAGAAGAAGCAAGGAAACAAGCACAAGGAGATAAGAAGGTGATGGAAACTTTGGCATTCATAGAAGGACAATTTAATGAATCAGAAAAGGAGAGAAACACCATGATATGCCAACTAGATGAAAAGGATGAAGAAAACTTGAAACTAAAATTAGACATCAATCTTCTCAAGGCTGAAACATGTGAAGCTACAAGAATAAAAGAATAAATGGATAGAAGTCTAGCAAAGGAGAATGAAGAATTATTCATAATGAAATCAAATATCATCTCCCTTAAAATCGAAGCACATGAAGCAACAAGGATGATGGAAGAAATGAAGAAGCAACTACTTATGAAAGATGAAAATTGTGAAAATTTGAAAGAAGAAATTGTCTTTCTTGAAAAGGAAGTTGAATTGCTGAATAAAAACATGAAAAGCTCTCAAACACTAGATGACATCCTAAGTTAGCAAAGGTTTCCCCTTGATAAATCAGGTCTTGGCTATGCAGGTGAATCCCCAAGCAAGAATGATAATGCTTCAAACAACAAAGATGTGAGGAACCTAGAAAGAAATGTTGATGCTTCTAGTTCCAAAAAAGGCAAGGAGAAGAATCAAGACAACAACGGAAGAAATTCTACTTAAAGGAGACTTGCATATAGTGTCAAGAATACAAAAGACAATGAATATCATCAAAGAACCCCAAGGTAAAAAGACTTCAAAAGTACTTCAAGGAACTCTTCATATCCTAGGTACCAAAGTATATTTCTTGGATATTTCTATTCTTGTACAAACTTTGGGAACATGGAAAAATATTGTAGGGCATATCACAAAGATAAATATAATGATCCCCGTCACTCCTCGAAGCAATTTTGCAAGAAGAAGTCATGATTATTTTTTTCATGAACAATATAGAATGCTTCAATTGCCATAACATTGGACATATGGCACGTGATTGTAACTTGACTTGGGCCCCTGCACAAGCTAGAACCATGCCAGAGAAGAAAGTTACACAAGTATGGAGAAAGAAACAAGTTGAATCCGAAAGTCCCTTGAACACTCCATCAAACAACACATGTTTTTGACTAGATGAAGTCATCCTTGATATTCCAAGTATTTGATGGTGAAACCCTGCCAAAAAGGGACCATGCATATAGTTAGGGGGAGTTTGTGATTCTTGAGTATTCTTGCAGAAAGTGATCCGTGAGTGGGCCCTATGAAATCATTGATGAGTCACACATGAAAAATATTGATAAATCATCTCTCGGAAGTAACTCCATTGAAGAAAAACATGATATTATGATGATGCCTTCTACTTTACCAATCAAGGTGAGAAATTCTTCATGAGCTAAAGGAATTTGTGAAAACAGGGGGAGATGGTGCATCACATGAATAAATACAAACACATCTATCATGGAACATATTTCCAGAAGAAAAAGCACCTTGGTAGGGGGAGTAACATACCTATGAAGGACTACAATTCATGAAGAAAATAAGTAGCTTGACTAGGGGAGTATTTGGGCACCCCGTTTGCCATTGATGTCAAAGGGGGAGAGAGATTAGAAGGGAAAGAATATTGCCATCAATGAGAAAGGGGGAGATTGTTAATCAAGGTTGTCATTGATGTCAATGTGGCATTGACCGAGATGTCAATATTATTGAGAATCCTGGTTCTAGATGATGATGCCATGACTCTTGGTTGACTAGGATACTATCAATGAAGATGCCAAGTCACGAAGAAGTAAAACCACTAATGAAGGAAGCCCTAAGTACTTGATCTAATGTTGCATGCACTTGATGGTCTAGATCTTAACCAATGATGTCATAAACTTGGATGATACTTGATAATGACTTATGATGATCATGGTTGGAGATCATTTGAGGGTTGGAAGACTATTTTGAAGTTCTTCTAATAATGCTGCACTATAACATATCACTGCACCATTATGTGATGACATGAGTGATGCACTCATTGCTGGACATTACCATGATGATGTGGATGTCCTACATATTTGTATGATGATGAAGAAGCCAAATAATGGAGAAGACAAACAATGGAGAAGCCAACCAAATAAGCCATACTGTCCTAATCATTTTCTGCACTAAATATTTCAGAAGCAGTCACAAATAAAATTAGTTTTGGATATCTTGGAGGTATCCTTTCCAAATGAATCCTATACCATATTAACGAGGATTTTTCCCTCTTTCTAACAAGCACTCACTCAACTCTTAACTCCAAATATCCTAAGAGAAAATGAATTTTTAAGTTAGAAAAATATTATTTTTTGGCCAGCCGACTTACATTCACACATTCATGTCGGCCTCCCTCCAAACAGACATGTCCTTTAAAATTTGGCAAACCATTATAAATATGTGGACAAAATTTTCATTTCAGAGACAAAATTTCGCATATTCATCTCTGAGATTTTCGGATGGGCAGAATAGAAAGTGGTTCGGATTTGTAATTGCAGTGAAGACAGTTTGTAGTTAAAGAAGAAAGGGAAACAGTGAATATTTGTTTTTGGGTCTGAAATCTACAGGAAAACATGGACAATGGCATAGTTATTTTGAACTGACTATGTATTTTTTTTGAATTTTGCAGCTCTGCCTTTATAGCTTGACTGTGTCATAACACTGTTATTTATGTGCCTTGTGAAGGAGACTACAACAACATCTCAGATAATTCTGTGGTAAATAAGAAGCAACTTCAGACTTAGGCTCGGATCTTCCTGTGACAGATATAGTGAAGCTTTACCTCGGACCATGCTAGAACTTGGACTATCATATAGCTGCCTGTGGGTAGAGTCATGGTAAAATCCAAACTATATTTCAGTCTTTGATTTGTGTAGAGCTCGGACATTCACTCAGACTTTGGGACAAAGAACAGTAACAAGGCTAGGACCTGTGGGTGAATACACCTATGTGACAACTCATTTGAAGGCTCAGTGTAAGGGCTCGGATCGGCCTTGTGAAGTCATATTTTGGAGCAGACACTAAGGTAGTCCTGAAGCACTCTATTTTCAGTCTTTTGAATAGTAAAAATCTTTGTTGAAGGATCATTAAGAGAACTTGTTAATGTAGCCTTACAAAAGAACATTTGAAGCAGATGAAAAGACTTGGAGATACATTCTAAGTAAACCTTTGAAGAAGCCTGTGAAGCAGAATTCCTTAAAGCATCTTGGAGGGCTCTTGTAGTAGTGTATTGAAGATTAATGAGAACATTAAAGACACCTTTTTAAGGGTTAGACATTCTTGGAGACCTTGATTGAAGCCCTTGTGGAGTGACCTTGAAGAAGGTTCCAGATTGAAGACATTTTGTTGAAAAACCTTAACTGATCTTGGAGTAACTTGAAGACATATTGAAGATCTTGTGGAGATAATGTTGAAGACGATGATGCATTGATGAAGCCATCATGAGGCAAATTGTAGAAATTTTTTGGGTATGATAAAGAGCAGCGGTGACTCCTTCTACAAAGAAAAGGTTGTCATTGATGACGTGTTGTGTAGATTACAGTGAAGAGTAAGCTGAAGATTGTCAGGGCTCGTTGAAGAAGACATTGGGAGCCATAAGAATAACCAAATATATCTTGACAAATTGAAGCAGGATTTTGGAGCCTCATAGAGACAAGGTTAGTGCCTTGGAAGATAGGGTTGGAGCCCTAGAGGATAGGAGTCCTCAAGAGACTAGGTGGGTTGGAGAACTTGAGGTTGGTGCCTCAGAATTGGCAAGGTTGGTGCCTTGGAAGATAGGGTTGGATCCCTAAAGGATAGGTGTCCTCAAGAGACCAGGTTGGAGCTTGTACCAGATATAGGGTTGGAGCCCTTGAGGTTGGTGCCTCAGAATTGACAAGGTTGGAGCCTTGGAAGTCCAAGTCAGTGCTTGGAAAATACAGGTTGGAGCCTAGGAGATTGAAGATTGGTGTCTTCATCTAGGGTTGAAGCCCTACATATATTGTACTTGATTTATTGTAAAGAAGAAATTGATAACAGCATTTATTATTATTGTTCATTTTGTGTTCTAAATATAGGTGATCTAACTGGTAAAAATAACAATTGAAAGGAAATACTGATTCACCCCCCTCTTAGTATTTCCAACATATCTATCCTATTTCTGACAGTCAATGGGTCTCTCCATTAGTACTGGTACCTAAGAAAGATGGAAGATGGCATATTTGTATTGATTATCGAGAATTGAATAAAGCCACTCTTAAAGATTACTTCCCTCTCCCTTTCATTGATCAGGTACTTGATACCCTTGCAGGAAAGAAATATTTCTCCTTTTTGGATGGCTTCAGTGGTTATAACCAGATACAAATTGCACCCGAAGATCATGATAAAATTACTTTTACATGTCCATGGGGGACATTTTCTTATAAAGTGTTTCCCTTTGGTTTATGTAATACCCTGGCTACCTTTCAAAGGGCAGTCTTGGCCATTTTTGCTGATTTAGAATTTGTAGAGATTTATATGGATGACTTTTCTGTGTTTGGTGTTTCCTTTCAGGAAGCTCTCAAAATTTGGAGTAAGTCCTTCTTCATTGTCAAGAAGCCCATCTCACTCTGAGTGACAAGAAATGTAGATTAATGTGCAAAGCGGGAGTGGTACTTGGCCATTTGATTTCTGATAAAGGTATCCAGGTTGATCCAGAAAATATTGAAATCATTCTGCATCTTCCTACACCCAAAACTCAAAGGGAAGTAAGAGGTTTTTTAGGACATGCTAGTTACTATATAAGATTCATTGAAATTTTTTCGAAGATATCTGCTCCTCTTTTCCGACTTCTAACTAAGGATAGCGAATTTTCTTGGTCCATTGCTTGTCAACAGTCCTTTGAAACATTGAAGGAAAAGTTGGTGCAGGCATCAGTTTTGAGAGGTCCAAACCGGTCCCTGCCTTTTCACATTTCCTCTGATGCTTCAGATTTGGCTATTGGCGCAACTTTAGGACAAGAGAAAATAAGAAATCCTATGCTATTTATTATATTAGTGAGAATTTTTCTTCTGCTAAATTGAATTATACAGTTACAGAGAAAGAGTTTTTAGCTGTGATTTTTGAAATTAATAAGTTCAGGCACTATATTACAGGATATGAAGTATTTTTACATACTGATCATTTCGCGATTAAATATTTGATGAACAAACCATTGAAAAGCGGTAGAGTGACTAGGTGGTTGCTATTGTTGCAAAAGTTTAATGTTACTATTGTTGATAGACCAGGGAAATCTAATGTTGTAGCATATTTTATTTCTAGATTAGATAATCCTGGTGAAGTAACTCCTGTTAATGATGATTTTCTAGATGAACATATTTTTGCTATGTCAACTGATTCTCTGTGGTTTGCTGACATTGCTAATTATTTGGTCACTAGAAAAACACCACCTCACTTGTCTGCTCGTGAAAAGCGGAATATTATTTAGAAAAGTGTTGCATATTCCTGGATTCAAGGATAAATCTTTTACACTGGCCCATATCTAATTATCCATAGATGTGTAAGAAAGGAGGAAGTGTTTGACATATTGAAATCTTCTCATGATGAACCTTGTGGAGGCCACTTCGCTGATAAGTAGACTGCATATAAAGTATTACGTGCTGGTTACTTTTGGCCTTCCTTGTTTAAGGATGCCAAATAGTATGTCAGGCGATGTGATAGTTGTCAATGAATGGGCCAGCCTAATCAAACCAATGAAATGCCTTTATGCCCCCAAGTTATGATTGAGCCATTTGAAAAATGGGCTATTGATTTTATAGGGCCAATAAATCCAACATCCTTAAGTAAAAAAAATATTTTGGTTTGTACATATTTCGTTACAAAATGGGTAGAAGTTAAAGCTGTTTCTTTTGCTACAGAAAAAGTTGTTGTTGATTTTCTTTTTACTGAAATCTTTACTAGATTTGGTGTGCCTAGAGAAATTGTTTCTGACAATTGTCCGCAGTTTATTTCTAATCTGGCACAGGTTGTGATGGAGCAATACAAGATCCAGCACAGGAAATCCACGCCATATCACCCGCAAGAAAATGGCCAGGTGGAATCTACAAACAAAGTGATCGAGTCCATTCTTATAAAGACAGTCAATATGCATCGGAAAGACTACGCTAAAAGATTACTAGAAGCTTTGTGGGCATACATAACCACTTGGAGAAATAGCACGAGACATACACCATATGAGCTGGTATATGGCAAATAGGTTCTGTTACCAATTGAGTTCCGGATCAAAACTTTCAGAACTACAGTTCAGTTAGGGCTAGATCTCTCTGAGGCACAACAACAACGTATTCTCCAATTAAATGAGTTAGATTTATTTCGTAGAGATGCTATTCAACAGAACATCCTAATTCAACAGCAATGAAAAAGGTGGCATGAAAAGTCTATTCAGAAAAAGAAATGCCAACCAGGTGATTGGGTACTCCTTTATGATTCTAGATTTAAAATTTTTATAGGGAAGTTTCATACACGTTGGATGGAACCTTATGAAGTGATCCGAGTATTCGAGAATGGAGCAGTAGAAGTCAAAACTATTGATGGACAAAATTCAGTATTTTTGGTAAATGGACATAGATTAAAGAAGTATTTTCAGTGACTTTCCAAGAAATATTTTACACAGCAAGTCCAACAACAATTCGGGACGGTAGTGGTGAATGGTAATACCAACCTTTTGAAGACATAAATCCTTCTTTCTCTTGATTTTTTTTTTTTTAAATACAATTTTTCTTTAATAAAAAAGGTAAAGAAAACATATTTTCCTGTAATTGTGAAAATCAGTTCGCTGACATGATTGTAGAAGGGTCAACCTGAAAACCAGCTTGCTGGCAGGAAGATAAAAAATTTCTAATAAAAAGAGAATGTTTCTTGATCTTTAGATATGCTAGCGACCACCGAGTAAAGGCAGGTTCAACAGAACTTTATACTTTGGGGTAATTAGCATGGATATTTTTTTTCAAGTAACGCTTAATTCTCGTTGTAGCTATTTTTCTTGCACCAGTGCAGGCAGACCTTCCAGAAAATTTTCTTCCTTTCTTCATATCCCATTTCGTAATATTCCCTCATTTTTCTTCTTTAAATCCCAAAATGATTAACCTTACCACATTATTCTGAATTTACCATACCCGCTTCGTAAAAATCCCACTTTACCCTTGAATTTTTTCCTATCCCAGTTTTGTTTATCCCCTCTTGTGGTATTATTCTTGGAATCCTTGTAACAAAATTCCTTACCATTATGAAATTTTCCCCTATCCCACTTCTTTGTTCCCTCATGAATTCTTTGCAGGATCTCATACAAAAAGAGCAAAAACATGCTCTGAAGCATCAAGAAAGGGTGAAGCAAATTTCCTGTATCAGTTGAGGAAGCCATGTTAGAAGTCCAACCTATATTTTACTTAAATTCCCTGTTCTTTTTTTTCAGACAATATGCTTGCACTAGTGCAAGCATATCGTCCTATATAATAATACAAGCAGAATGGTACCAGCAAAACAACATAGTAAGTGGTGTAAACAGATCGGTGCAAGCATGCACCTTGACAGAAGTAGAGTACAATTTTTTCTTTTCATAAGTATATGTCATAGGAAAGTGGTCATCATGAAATTTTACAAGAAGCCTTTTTCACTTATTTAAGGATTACTTGTGCTATCATATTAACTAGGAGAAAATTATTTAAAGTACAAGGTGTTTTTAGTTAAGAATCATGATCATTTTTTTAATAAATGCTAAAGTTCTTTTTTGAATTATGAAGGGGTGCGGAAATGTTTAACCGTTTCTTGGATATAATTACCCTTTCCACCATGATCCTAAACATCCTTCACTTACAATGATTACCTCACTTAGCCGTTAAGAACGCTGCCATAAGTACCAATCCCGCACGATTCTAAACATGCCGCGCATTCACAACTATTTTGGTGGATTGGATCGGTGATAAGATAGAAGGGATGGTGGACGGTTGGATCCCTATCTGTAAAAATCCAAATTTTCTGGTATTGCATGCAATTTTTGGACTGTTCATAACTGTTAAGCAGTGATTTCGCCTGTTCGATGTGAACCTTCATCCCTTAGTGAGGTAGATCAGACCGCTGAGTTTCGCAATAGTTTTGCACTATTGTGAGACTCAGGCTTTCTTCAGTTTTTGCAAAAATTTGATGGGCATAACAGTGAAGTGGCCCTACAGTTTGCAAAGAGTTTTAAAAACGGTCATGTAAAGTTTGGGCCCCTGAAATTTAAAGGCACGGAAAAATCGATAGCAACAACGACGGGCTTGCAATTCACTAGTGAGCAGTACTTCAAAAATCAAAAGCTTGAGAGGAAGTGATGGCAACGTTTCGTCATTGATAAGAATATGAAGGTAAACTGGAAGAAAGGAGTTCCACGCAACTCCTTGCTGGGTAAGTGGCAGGACCTCCTTTTTATTCTCCATAAATTCATGACTTGCGAGGGAAGGTACTCCCTCACCTTTGTGTATCATTTCAGGATGCTACAACATTTCGAAGCCAACCATCACATTCGATGGAGAATTGATTTCCCCTAATTTTTTCTTAAAAGTTTGGAAAATATGGCCAAGAGTGTGCAGGGTGCACGGGCAGACCAGGCCGATAAGAAATTATATCACCACGGCCTAATCAAAATCTTGGTCCAAAAATAATTGGAAATTAAGGGCATGACCTGGAAGGCGTTGTTGAAGTAGCTAGATAAAAATCCATCTAAAGGAAAGAAGACAGCTGCTGAAAAGAAAACAGAGACCCTCGCCAGCAAAAGCAAGGGCCTGAGTTTGAGTGTAAAGAGGAGTCCTTCTTGCACTAGTGAAAAAAGGAAACGACCCAGAAAGTCAACAGAAGAAAAGGGCCCATCTCCAAAGAAAAAGAAGACAAATAGTACATCTATTGAAGAAACTCCTCCGATGCCACCAGTACATGAACAGACCCCTGAAGAAGACGATTTGCTGTCAATCCTTGCGGACACAACAATATCTATGGAAGTTGGAGATGACACTCTGTTGGCCAATTTTATTAAGGCCCAGAAAAATAATGAAGAACCTGGTGCAGAGCCACAGTCCCCACAGAACATTGAATCCCCTCCTGCACCAGTGCAAGAAGAACCAGAGAAAGAGGAAGAAGAATAACTAGAAGAAGTGCAAGAAGAAGAAGAACCAAAAGAGCAAGAAGAAGAAGAAGAACCGGAAGAAGTGCAAGAAGAAGAAGAATCAAAAGATCAAGAAGAAGAAGAAGAACCGAAAGAACTGCAAGAAGAAGAAGAACTAGAAGAGTAAGAAGAAGAAGAACTGGAAGAAGTACAAGAAGAAGAAGAACTAGAAGAGAAAGAAGAAGAAGAAGAACCAGAAGAGGAAGAAGTGTTTACTAAAGTCATGAGGGATATTGAGGTCCCTGATGAAGATACAGCCTCTGTCAGGACAGAAAAGAAAGAAGACTCGGTAGCTCCTGCTGCTTGGATAGTCGAGCTAGAGCTTCAAGTGCAGAACTTAGAGCAGCTTGTAGCTAAAGCGCAGGAGGAAAAAGAACAGAATAAATAAAAATTCATAGTGGAGATATAGAAAAAGAAAGGAGAAGTCAAGGTGTGGAAGTACCGTGCTGCGCAATGTTTCAGACAACTTAAAAAGGTGACGAAGAAATTGAAGAACAACAAAAAGAAGAAGTCTGAAACATTGCAGACTGATGATAGTATGCCAGAGCAGGAGTAAGCTGGAACACTCAAATTTTTGAAGGTTTTTTACAGAGGTAAAGAGTTGTGTGAGGACACACAACATCTTAGGGATGGGAGGATGTTAGCCCCCTAATTTTCTCTCTTTTTACCATTTTCCCCTTCCTAAATCGTAACCATTTACCTCTGTTTCACCCTTTTATGCACCCTCATCTTGCACTAGTCCATGCACAGTGACATATTTCATATAAACCTTTATTCTTCATGTTTTAATTCAATTTAGCATTAATTAAATATTTATTACATGATTTCTTACTTTTAAATCACTTTTGTAACTTATCGATATCTCCAATGGTTATTTGATAGTTAGAGTGCTTACCGTGACTGCTAATCTTAGTGCAGGAGCGGATCTTGCACCATTTCCAGCACAACAGATCTTCGCGGTAGATCCGAACCTCCTCGATCACCGCCTCGTCTTGAGTCACTTCAGCCATGACAGCAGAGTGATTTAAACGTAGCCGAGACCAATCTGTGAAGGGGGGAAGCTGGTTAGCTACGACCAGTTTTGCAAAACCGTCTTATTTTGAAGGCTGAAACTAAATTATGCATTTTGTTATGTAATCAGTTAAAGGACCTATTTTTGCCTTTGGCCAAGGGCCTATGTAATGTAAAATGTAAATAGGACTGAAAGAGGAGAATTTTTTAGCAGAGTTTTTAGAGAGAACTTTGATAGGTGGTAGCAGGTCGTTTCGTTATCGCCCGAATCTGGGCTGGACATTGTATTAACACAAATATTCACCTCAATGAATTAATAAAAAGGGAGCTCCGCCTCATGTTTCAGAAATTGTGTTTTTGTCTTTAAGCTGATGAATCGACTAATTTACTGAGCATCGTTTTAACTTAAAAGGGAAACGCGCTGGTTGGCTAGGGCCCAGCCAACCCAACAGGTTTACACCATTTTCTGTTTCATGTAATTTGTGTTTATATTATCAAAGTGTGATTTAACTTTCGGCACATGTATTCCTGTTTGAGTGAAAATAGATCCGTCGTATGAAGTAGATACATTTTCTTTCCTTGCAATTTATGTTCCTGCACTTGATTTCAGATTGGTTTTCGTCCGCCTAGTACAATCAAGAGAAATGAACCTGCACCAGTGCACATTGGTGTGATATTTCCTTTTCCTGTAATTCTGTTTAATTGGTTTTTCTGCCCGGTCCAAGCAGGAGAAATGAACCTGCACCAGTGCACGTTAGTTTGATGCAGCAAGTTTTCTTAATCTACTTTCCGCAATTTTATTTCTTTCTTTAAATGCTTATGACAGGATAAATGATTGTTTCTTTATTTCTGCATTTTGTTAAGATCAGAAACATTCAATTTTATGTGTGCAAATTGATTCAATAGAAAACTAGCACTTGCAATAATTGAACACTCATTTTAAGGATTAAATGCTAAGTGTAGGAAGCTCTGATCCGGTGCAAGAACCAGTTTCTTGCCACAAGATCTGAGTGCTATGAACCTTGAAAAGTTCAAGCCCTTGCATGAAGTAAAAAAGGCCTTCAGTAAAGACACTATTTATACCTTCTACATAAATCTCTGATCCTGCACTAGTGCAGGACAGATTAATGCAAGAAGGAAATCTCTAAAGAAGCAGGTTTAAGGGCCCATTTAATGAGACTGCTAAAGTGCCTCTGCTAAAGGAAAACACACACTCAGTAGATTAAACAACCATTAGTGGGAGTGATTGCCTTTTATCTTTAATTCTTTCTTGCAAATGCATGCTTCCTTGTTCCAGTCTTAGATTATTTTTGATGGTTCAAGTTGCCTTCTTATCTTTTGATTTGATTATGCAATATTTCCTTTAAAGAAGTAGGGATTTACATTAGGAAAATTCATACCATCTCTGGCATTGCCTGTGCTTCGTCTCTAAGTTTACGAATCCCCCGGGTTGACAAATTAAGTGTTGAGGAGTTTGCTTAAGTGTAATTCCTGCACCCAACATCTATCCCAAATCCTCCAAATAACTCCTTCCAAAACTTAGAAGTAAGTTTAGCATTTATATTTCTTGGGCACTCCATGCAATATCATAACTTATTTTATGAAAACTTGAGCCACGCCACTTTTTGTATGAGTGGATTTCATAGGTATGAAGTGTGCCACCTTGCTTAATTTTTCAACCACAACCACGATTGCATCATGTTGTTTGGAATTCCTTGGAAGCCCTATAATAAAATTCATGGAAATCACTTCCCATTTCCATTTCGAAATGGGAATAGGATGTAATAATCTTGTTGGGTTCTTGCACTCAACCTTCACTTGTTGGCATTCTATGTACTTGGAAATGAAATCGACCACTTCCCTTCTTAAATTTGGCCAATAATAAAACTTTTTTATGGTCATTTGTGTATTTTGATAGCCTAGGTAGACATAATATGTATTTTCAAGGAATCATTTTAATTTAATATTCTTCAACTTGATTTCATTTAGCACATAGATTCTATTTTTTAATAATAATTAACCCATCCTCTCTGAGGCAATATTCCTTGTGTCTTTCACCTTCAAGCCCTTGCTATAGCTTTCCCTTTAATTGTTGATATTTTTCATCTTTTTGTCCCACAATTGTAATTATTTATTCAAGATCATTCCCATAAGAACTTATGGTTTCTAATTTCACATTTACACCCTCCCGCTGAGTGCATCAACAACTCGAATTTCTTTTCCTTTAATGTATTTTATTTTAAATTCAAATTCACTAATTTTGGAAATCCATATAGCTTTCCTGGAATTTAATTTAGGATGATCAAATAAATACTTCATCCCTCCATGATCAATCATCAAAATGAATTTCCTCACAAGGAGATAATGTCTTCACATCTTCAATGCATGAATGATGGCTACCAACTCTAAAACATGAGTCACATAATTTTTCTCAGGCACAATTATTTTTCTTGATTCATAGCACACTACCTGGCCTTCCTACATCAAGACTCAACCAAGTCCCTCTTTGCAAGAATCCGTGGAAACCAAAAAATATTTGTCTGGGTCTACTATTCTCAATAGTGGTGCATGGGTAAGAAAATGATTCAGTTGCTCAAGGCTTGCAACACATTCCATTATCCTTTCAAATTTCTTCCTCTTATTTTGCAATGTTGTGATTAGATATCAAATATTAGATAAGTTATTGATAAGTCTCCTGTAATAACCTACCAACCCCACAAATTATCTAATCTTAGCCACGTTATTCAATATTTTCCACTCCATCATGACCTTAATATTTTCGAGATCAATGGCCACTGCCTCCTTTGAGACAATTTGTCCCAAATAATGGATTTGTGACTTAAAGAATTCACATTTGATAATCTTTGCATATATATTGTGTTCTCATAGAAATTATATCACTACATCTAGATGCTCTTCATGGTCATCCTTGGACTTTGATAAAACCAATATATCATCAACAAAAAACACTACAAACTTATCCAAGTAAGGGTGCAACGCATTGTTCATGAAGCACATAAAATTATCAAGTGCATTGGTAAGCTGAAAGGGCATTACCAAAAATTCATAATTCCCATACCTTGTGTGGAATTTTATCCTATACATTCCTTCATCTTTAATGCACACCTGATGTTATCTAGATCTTAAATAATTCTTTCAGAAGATTGTTTCTCCCTGCAATTAATCAAATAAATCATCAATGTGTTGTAATGGGTATACGTTTTTAATGGTAGCCTTATTAAGTTGCATGTATTCTATGCATACTCTAAGTGTTCCATCCTTATTATTTACAAACAAGACCGGTGCTCTCCAAGGTGATACAATACTTACCCTAATATACCCCTTGATTAGCTTCTCCTTGAGTTGTAGCTTCAACTCCTTAGTTATGGAGTACTCATCTAATAAGGGGATTTAGATGTTGGGTTTGTTACTGGTCATATTTCAATGGAAAATTATACATATCTATGATGAGGTAAGCCAGGAACATCCTATAGGAATACATATTGAAATTGTTTCAAGGTTGGGTGCTCTAATGGATCGTTACTACTACTGTCCTCAACATTGTTATTAATTTGTAAAAAAAACATCCGGCATCCCCTTTGGTAGATTATTTTGGCACGGATTATTGTAATTACCCTTACTAATATTGTTTTTAATTTCCCCTATAGAAATCTTGATTCCTCGGTCTCATAAAGGAATTATACTTTTTTTTCATAACAATCCACTTTGGTGTGTGTTGGCCCTTGTTTTTGATCTCTTTTTGTTTATGAAAACATCTTATTTTTCCATAATATCCATCTATAAACCATCATATCCACCTTATTTTTACCAATAAATGCATATACAATTATTTAAATTATGTTTTCAAATTATTAGAAGTTTTTGTAAAAATTGAATTTTAAGTGCATTTTTAGACAACATAAAAAATTCCCGTAATGGCCTCATGGTTTGAATATTTGCAGGACACTTGGACTTGAGCTGGATATATTTCTAGAAGGCTTGCGAAATAATATTAAGTGTACACCTATTGGTACAGTCAAACCGAGCTTTAATAGGCCCGGTCAAAGGCGGTCAAACATGACCTGTCTTTATGGAGGATCCCTAGAAACTAGGTCAAAATTCTTATTTTGTGGGATTTTCTAGATTTTGATAGATCTGATGGATGAATTCGACTTGATTGGATAAGATAAGTATAGTAATGACTATAGGAGCTATTTTAGATGAATTTGTTAGATAATTTATCTATTTAAGCCTCAAACTTTGAAGGCATTGATATGTAGAATTTGTATGACTTAACATTATTATTTCTTAGACTTTGGAGACATAATTGAAGATCTGTTCTATTCCATTTGCTTCTGTTATATGCTGGTTGATTGAATGAAGTTTTAAGTAGCTAAAAACACCTTTAGTGTGCGAGTCAAGGGTGGAGGACCCCCACATCGAGCTAAGTGCACTTCCTAGTTTATTTGTAGTTGCAATTTCTGAATTAGTTTTCTTATGATTAACTTGTTCATGTTGATTATTTATGAGTGTTGATGAATATAATGATCATTCTTATTTTTCATATGAAAGGAAAAACAATTTTTTAAGTTAAACATTCTTTCTATCTAATTAAGATCTTATGTTAGAATTCATCTTTTCATGCTTTTACATGCTTTTCTAAATTCTTGTTTCTAACAATAGCATTACTAATAAATGAACCTATGATGAAGGAAAACCAGGACCTCTTCGGTGAAAAGCCTCTTCAATTATTTCTTCATGTATCTTAATCTATTGCTCAATTAGTAGTTTTAATTTCTAATTCAAGAAGTAATCTTGTTAGAGAAGGACAAACAAATCTCTTAAGTTAGGAGATTCTTCTGCTTTTGATTGCACACTTGAATTTAGAAATTGTTTAAGTTAGACTTATATTTATAATATGAATTTCCTTAATCATATATAAATCATCTTATAAATTCATCATAAATGAAACCCATATACTTTGGGGATGATTCTAAGTTCCACTAGCTCATATTTATAATAAATACTTGCGTTAGTTTACACAGTAAATTGACCCAACATTTTGGCGCCGTTGCCGGGGAAGCATATTTCAAAACGGTCAAATAGGAAGATAAAAAGATAAAAAAATTTATAAAATCATCAAAAACAACACAAACATATTTTTTCTTTCAAGTAATGTTTTCTTATGCCTAGAGATAGAGATCAGAAAGGTATATTTGTAAAACAAAACCCCCCAACAACTCATTCATCCACTGGACTAACAACACCAGTTGCTGGAATACCTAATATAGAAGAGTTAGAGGAAAAACAGAGATCAGGACAAAGATTAAATTTATTTGAAAGACAAATCTTGTTAGCCTTGGAGGTGAAAAGAAAACAACCACTAAAGAACCTCTTTCCTTAGGAAAACAAAAAGATACATGAAAACCAACTGTCAAACAACTAGAGCAATCTGTCGTTGAACAAATAAAAGTAGTGGAAGAAATACAAAATCAACCACATATTGAAACACTACATATATTTGAAAAATAAATGGCTGAATAAGGAGAAGGATCAGCTAGGCTAAACATGACTCCTGAACAAAGGCTTGAATATGAAAGACAAAAAAGGGAATGGAGAAGAAAATGAGAGGAAGAAAGAAGAATTGAGGAAGAAAGAAAGGCAGAGGAAGACAAAAGAGCCGAAGCACTTAGAAGGATAGAGGAAGAAGCAAGAAGAGAAAATAAAAGTAGAAGAACACAAGAAAATGAGAAAGAAACTAACAATGATCAGGAAACTACTTTTGGCTTTCCAATCTTAGATGCAAGAGCAATATTAGGAGAAGAAATAAAAATGAAAAACATTCCACCTTCTCTATTTCCTAAATTCTATGGAATGTCAACAGAAGATCCTAATGCATTTATGTTTGAGTTTGATATCTTTTGTAGAACTTATGGATATACGTATGACACACACAAGATTCGACTTTTTCCTGCTAGTCTGAAAGTAGCAGCCTTGAAATGGTTTATGGGATTATGAGAAAATACAATAGCTTCTTGGGATGATATGAAGAATTTTTTTCTTAAAAATTATCAAGCTTATTGCAAGGCTAGAGACTCAAAATAAGACATTTTTAGAATGACACAACAAGAAGATGAAAGTTTGGAAGAATATTTGGAAAGATTTGTTTACAATTTATAGAAATCCAAACATCATTCTCTAAGTCTTGATACCATCCATACCATATTTCTTAAGGGTATCAGAGATGAATATTTAGAAATCCTTAATGTGATGGGAAAAGAATATATCTCCAATTTACCATTTGAAGAAATTGCTGAAATTTTTCAGAAATACTATAGGGGAAGAGTAAAGAGTGGAAAGATAGATATTTCATCAAAAGCTTCCAAATACGCAGCAAGTGTAGTAACAAGAGAAGAGATAGGAAGTCTACTAGAAAATTTCAAAACAGATATCTTGAGCACTTTGGGAACACAAGTAGATGTATTGATAGCTAAGAAAAAGAAAAAAGAACAAGATGAAATCTTAGAAATTTTATGTCCAAAGTGTAGGAAAAAACATCCACTCAGGGAATGTCCTTTGCAAGGTATACAAGTGTGTGGACTATGCATAGAAAATCATGCAACAAAAAAATGTCCCAGATTAAAAGAAATGCAAGGAGTAGATTCTCTCTACTATATGGCACCAAGGAGACCTTGGCAGCCAAGGATGCCTCAACAATTCCCTCAAAAAAACCCCCAGAATTTTCAATATCCTTAAAATTCATGGAATAATCCAATGCCATGGCAGGCTTGGCCACCGCAACAATATCAAAACCAACCCGCACAAGGTTGGAGGGGATATGGTTATGGAAACTAGCCACCTCAGTATATGTATCCTTAATAATATCAATATCAACAACCATACCCTCCACAACCATTTCCTCAATACCAACAATTCCAGCAACATCAACCAATGCCATTTCCACTACAAAATCAGCCAATGCTAACTCAACCTCATTAGCTTCAGCTGCTTACTAACCAACCACCTTCTAGACCAACACAATTTCCAACTCAGCCAATAGCTAATCCAAGTAACAAGGTGGATAGACCAACATATCATGTGTAAGAAGCAACATATTATCCTACTTATTCAATTATTCCTATACAAGATGTCCACCTAAGGTCTGGGAAGGTGTTACAGAAAGATTCTCCTCCGATAATTGAAGAAAAAACCGAATAAGGAGAACAAAATAAACAATTTCAACCAGAACATCAAATTCAGAAAGGTAAATCTATTATGACTCGAACTCCACCATACCCGGAGAGATTAATACAACAAAATATCCCAATATCTCTACCTAAATTTAATATTCTAGATGAATTGAAAAATACATATGTCAAAATTCCTTTGTTGCAGGCAATTAAAGATATTCCGATATATGCAAAAATAATAAAGGAATTATGCATTAAGAAATCTAGCAGGAGAAAGAAGGATCCACCTACAATCTAGGTAGTTGGAAGTTTAGATAGTCTCATGTCTACAAACACAACCATTGAAAAATATGTTGATCCAGAAATTCCTATGGTTACCATTTCGATTAAAATTTTTTCAATGCCAAATAATTTAATAGACTTGGGAGCAGCTATCAATGTTATGACTACAAAGACTATGAAACATTTGAATTTGAACAACATTAGACCTACTACTACAGTTTTAGAACTTGCAGACAGATCTAAAGTTGTACCAGAAGGTATATTGGAAGATATCATTGTCTCAATGGATTCATGGGAGTATCCTGTAGACTTCTTGATTTTTTAGCCAAAAACAAATCTAGGAGGGCATCCCTTAATTTTAGGCAAACCGTGGTTAGCCACTGCAGATGCTTACATTGGATGCACTCCAGGAAGTATGATTATTTCACATGGAGATGAAAGAAAACATGTTACATTGTATCCTCCCACTCAATCTCCTTATATATTATTATGGCTTGATGGAGAGGAACCACAAGAGCTTCAATTTGTTCTTAGTCTTAATCAAGTTTATAATTTTAGAGAGGAGGAAGAAAATGAGGAATTTTTAGATCTTTCCATCTCAGAACCAAATATTTCAGAGCAGCTTAGAATAAATCAATATGAAGCTGCTAGTTATCTTTTAAATGAATGTTTTCAGGAAAATTTCACTATACAATCATTGTAAAATACATTCGAATGTATTTTTCTTGTTAATTCAATTACCAATTCAAACATCAAAATCATTGAGATCAACCATGAGAGACATTTGAATATTGGTAATAAATTACAATCATCACAAGAGGACAAACTAATAACATTGTTACAAAAATATTGAAAAGATTTTGCCTGGGATTACACAGACATGCAGGGAATTCATCCAAAAACATGTATCCATCACATATACACTGATGATCAAATTAAACCTGTAAGGCAACCACAAAGAAGGATGAACCCCATGATGAAGGAAATAGTGAAAAAAGAATTGCAGAAACATTTACAAGTCGGATTTATCTATCCTAAAGTTCAGATAGTCAGTGGGTGTCACCCTTAGTTGTAGTATCTAAGAAAAATCGGAATTGGAGAATTTGTGTCGATTACAGAGAACTTAATAAACCTACATTAAAAGACCATTTTCCTTTACCATTTATTGATCAAGTGTTAGATTCATTAGCTGGAAAGAAATTCTTTTCATTTCTTGATGGATTTAGTGGATATCATCAGAAAAATATAGTATTAGAAGATTAAGATAAGAAAATATTCACATGCCCATGGGGGACATATGCATACAATGTATTACCCTTTGGTTTATGTAATGCACCTTCTACCTTTCAGAGAGTAGGCCTTGCAATATTTGCTGATTTGATCCATGAATGTGTAGAAGTCTACATGGATGATTTTACTGTGTATGGTGGAACATATGATGATTGTTTACAAAATCTTGAAAAAGTGTTAAAAATATGCATAGAGACAAATCTATCACTCAGTAATGAATTTTTTTTTATGATGTTAACTAAGGGGATAGTGTTGGGACACCATATTTATTCTTTGGGAATTAAGGTGGACCCAACAAAAATTCAAGTCATTGTGAATTTAATACCACCCACAACACAAAAAGAAGTTAGAAGTTTCTTGGGTTATGCAGGCTACTATAGGAGATTTTTAAAAATTTCAGTAAAATAGCTTTGCCATCATTCAAGTTACTTGCGAAAGATGTGGAATTCCAATGGACAAATAATTGTCAAAATGCATTTGAAAAATTAAAAGAAAAATTATTAATTGCACCCATTCTTCGAGGACCTATTTGGTCTTTTCCATTTCACATTTCAACTAATGCATCTGACGCTGATATTGGAGCATCACTTGGAAAAAAAGAGAATCAGTTCAATTATGCCATATATTTTATAAGAAAAAATTTAACACCAGAAGAATTGAAATACACTGTTACAGAAAATAAATTTTAGATGTAGTACATGCAGTTAATAAATATTGACATTATATAATAGGTTACCAATTTTACATCCACACGGATCATTCAACCATAAAATATTTAATGAAAAAATTAATCACAAATGGAAGAATAACTATATGGCTATTATTAATGCAAGAATGTAACATTACTGTGCAAGATCAACCAAGCAAAGACAATCAAGTTGCATACTTTCTAGCAAGACTACACTCACTTGGTGATCCAAATCCAGTATCAGATAATTTTCCAGATGAACATCTATTTGCTATAAATGTCAAAACTCCATGGTTTGCAGATATAGCTAACTATTTATCATCTAGCATCCTACCATCTCATTACACAAATAAACAGAAAAGAAGAGTAATTAGAGAAAGTGCTAGATATAGTTGGGTCAATGGAGATCTATTCTATACTGGTGCTGATCTAATGATTAGAAAATGTGTTAGAGAAGATGATATTATTGAAATTTTGAAAGCATGTCATGACGAACCATGTGGTGGTAATTTTATAGAAAAGTGGACATATTACAAAGTGTTGAAGCTTGGCTACAACTGGCCAGCCATATTCAAAGACTCCAAGGCCTATGTGAAGAAATGTGACATCTGCCAAAGAATTGGTAGACTAGTGGAATCAGATGAAATGCCATTAAAGCCACAAGTACTGATTGAATCATTTGAACAGTGGGCTTTAGATTTCGTGGGAACAACCAACCCTCCATCCAATGGAAAGAGTACATCTTGGTATGTACAGATTATGTGACTAAGTGGGTGGAAGCAAAGGCAGTAGCATGGGCAACAGAAGATACTGTTGTGTCTTTTTTGTTTGAAGAGATATTTGTAAGGTATGGAGTACCGAGACAGATAGTAACTGACCAAGGCACAAAATTAACATCAAATATTGTTCGAGATATTATGGAGAAATACAAGATCAAACACAGAAAATCAACTCCATATCATCCTCAAGCAAACGAACGAGTGGAATCAAAAAACAAATTCCTAGAGAACATTATGACAAAGACTGTACAAATGAAGAGAAAGGACTGGTCAGAAAAATTGAGAGATGCACTATGGGCATTTATGATAACATGGAAAAACATAACTGGGTTTAGTCCATATCAGTTAGTGTATGGAAAAGAAGTCCTATTACCCATAGAATTTCAAATACATACATTCAAGCTAGTAGCAGAATTGGGGATGGAATTATCTAAGGGACAACAACAAATGACTATGGAATTAAATAAACTAGATGAAATACGACAAAAAGCAGTAGAACACACATCTATTGTGCAAGAACAAAGAATCAAATGACATGATCGATTCATAAAGAATAAAATATTTCAGAAGGGAGATTGGGCACTCTTGTTTGACTCCAAGTTCAAAGATTTCAAAGCAAAGTTTATGACTCATTGGCTTAGGCCATATGAGATTGAAGAAATATTTGACAATGGAGCTATCAAGATAAAAACAATTGATGAAGCATCTGTTTCGTTTATTGTCAATGTACATAGGCTTAAAGTTTACAATAAGCCTATAAATAAAGGGGATTTTATGAGAAAAATTTCCATATTTCAGATATGGAACTAATGGGACAACATAGCAATATGCCTCCCATAATTCCAGAAGAAGAAGAAGAATTAATATATATATATTATAATAATAATAATAAAAGAGTTTGGTTGTGAAAATCCAGGAAACTGGCACAATACAAACTCGAATTCATATCGGAAAACCAACTTGTTTGGCCAATATGAATTCTCTTTTTGTTTACATTTTACTTCATTATGATTTTTTCAGATATACTCTTCGGGACATGTTAGACTTGAGGAAAAGTATTAACATCATCTTAGGGGAAGTTGTGTAATAAAAATATGAAAATAGTTTCAGCAGCTGAATTGAAGACGGAATATGAATTACAATTACAAAGGGACCTAGTACATCATTCAACATACATAGAAGGGACCTGGATTATTATTGAGAAAATTATCCAGAAGGGACCTGTATCATTACAAATTTTTTTTTTCAAACATTATTGCAAATTATGCTAGAAGGGACTTGAAATTGCAAAATGTTAGAAGGGACCTGAGCTACATCAATATTAAAGATCATGACATAAGGGACCTGAAATGTCAAAATTTAACCTGCAGAAGGGACCTGAACCACATCATTCCAAATCAAAGAAGATGCAAAGAAAAATAAGTCTCTACATAGTCTAGAATAACTATTGTTATAAAAAAACACAATGTCGACCATCATGAAAATCAAATGGTTTGAGGGAATACAAGTACAGTAAGTAACAATCGCTGTTAAAATTTAACTTTTTTTCAAAAATATTCTAGAATGGTAAAGCTAATTTAGTACTGGTTTTGCATTTTTATCACCTACGTTTCATCACCTATGATTCTTAGCCCTATTTTATTCATATCTATACCAATATCCTAATCACTCAGCAAACATTCCATAATCTATCCATACCATACCCTACCCTACTTTTCTAAACAAAAGAATCATAAACAAAAGGCTTAACATTAAACCTTTGTTGGAACTACAATAAACAAAGAAGAGGTTAGTGTCATTATAAATATTTAATTTTAAAATATAACCATTTCATTGGTCAATTTTAAAAATCAAATAAAAGAGCAAACCTAAAATTCTAAACCATATGATAGCACTACTATTTCAACACAAAACAAAATGAAAAAAGCGCAATCATAAAAAAGGTTATAAGCTAAGGTAATGGAGCAAGAGCGCAATCATAATGAAACAATGGAATACAAACTTACCTAAAGTATGATGCTATGAAAAACAATGCATGACAATGATGCATGTGTATGGATGAGAATATGATGAGACAATGATACATACAACAGTGGAGGAATGTAGAAATGATGGCATACAGTGATGTGAATACAAGCAGTAAAACAAAAATATGATGGCGCATATGAAATAAGGAATGATGCATTTCAATGGAGGATGGAAGAAGACATAGTCATAAATGAAAATCATGAGAACAAAACGTGAAAGGGACCGCGTAATAAGTGAATTAGAGGACAAAATGTACACCGTGAAGTTAGCATGCCAGTCAAGGGTAAGCCACGGATGCACCGGTCAAGCGGTGGTTGATGAACGGTCAAAACAAATTCAAATGCCATATTATAGCACTGTGTAAACAGTTGAAGAGAACCTTCTCCATTTATAAGACCTCAAGCAGCTGATATACACTGTGTTTTTCACCATCATCACCTTTCGAAGGCTCAGTGAGAGAAGGAAGGCGTGCAATCAAAACACACATCCGTTTTGCAGCTATGTGAAAAACAAATAAACAAGAGACAAGATAAGGAGAGCTGTGAGGAGAATAGAAGAAATATAACACAACAAAGAAGGCAGGAAATAACAGTAAGAAGAATAGAGGGATAAGGAGAAATGACTGAATTTTCAAGCCAACATACCTGACAGATGTGTCAAGCAACCATGTTGTCAGGAGGCAAAATCCCGTGAAGAAAGAGGTAAGAAGAAAACTTATACTTTCTTGTTTAAAACAACGAAGATTCACATAAGTAAATGTCGGGGTTTTTAAACAAACTAAGAGTTATAAATGGAGTTCTTCTACTACGGTCTTCAAAAATTTTCATTGCCTTACGTTTTGTCTTTGACACCACTCATAAACGCTTTGAAACCACTCATAAACGCTCTGCCACCAGTCAACACTAAATCCTCTGTAGATTAAATGAACAAATAATGAAGATATTGAGTGAATATTTTGATAAGATTGGCGCTGATTGAAACACAGAGAATTCAGTTAAACTAGAAGAAAAATCACGAGGATCATAACATAAAATCACGAGGATCATTGCAAAGACAGGTAAACTTGAAAACATCTTCATGCACAGTCTTCTATTTCAAATTGAATGCAAACATAGAATGAGGAGTTTAGTTCAAAATGCACAATGAATACATTTTAATTGGGTTGTGTTGTAAACTCATTTCATTTTCACATTCATTAAAGAGAATTCGAACCAGGAATTATGGAGAATGTTTGGTTTAAAAGGCACAGTCAACATGTTTTACATTTTTAAGGGCAGAGTCTGGTGAATTTTGAAGGAAAAAAACGAACTCATTATGAGATTTTTGATGAAATAATTGAGATATTATCTTGCATAAACAATGAGCTTATATTAGATATATAATGGTTTTCCTTAGAAAAATAATTTTGTATGGAGTCGAAGGGTTAGAGGACACTGTTGTATAAAAAAAATTCATTTTTTTTACATAGTCAAACAAGAAAAAAAATTTACAAGATAGAGGCAGAGGATTGTTATTTTATAAGAGACAGAGGACCAAATAGAGAGTAGGATAATAGAAACATGATCTTTTTATGTTTTTTTAAACCTCTCTATATCAAATCTTGTGTTTATTGAAGCAGTAAGCTCACATTCTTCCAAAGGAAAACAAAGGATTGATTTCAATTACTTGGCAAGAACAATAAACATAGGTAAACCTCACTACTGTGATAACATCTAGTACTTGAATTTGTGTTTTCAAAAATGAAGTTAATGATAGTAGATGGGTACATAAAATGGTTTTTAGACAATATGACATTAAGAACATGGCCCAAATATTTTCAGATTGAACATTGGAGTAGGGAAACAGTTGAGAAACTTTATCAATCAGGCTTAATAAGCTTCCTTCAAAAATTCAAAGGGCACAATGAGGATATCACAAGGGAGTTTATAAAAAATTGCAAACAAGATGAAACTATGGCGGGTAGTTTACATATTCCTTTAACTCCATAATATATTTACGAAGATTTAGAGTTTCCATTATCAGGTGAACTATACCACAAAGGATTTCATTTCAAAGACAAGGGTTGGACCCTCTTCTTGGATAAGAACATAGATGGTTTTTCTGATAGGTCAAAGGGGATTCCCAGGGAGTGGTTCAATGAACCATGGGCTGAGCTAGTTTTGATAATTCAAAAGTTTTTTACTTGTGATAACAAACATAGTGTAGTACACCTATATCACATTAGGTTACTACAACATATTAAAGGAGATATCAGAATCAGTTTGACCTAATTATTTTATAGAAACTTGATGGAGATGATTTAAAGTGTAAAATCTGAGACCAAACCCAAAGAAGCCCAAATTCATCACCAGGGACCCATAAAAATCATTGTTGATTACTAGCTGAAAACTAAGGGAATGGTTTGGAAAGATTTCCTGATTCAAAATAAGTTTGTAGAGAAAGTCACTGAAAACAAACGTAAACCAATGCAGGAAACAAGAAATATAGTGCATTCACCTCTCTATCCAAGAACCAGATCAAAGAAACAACAGGAAACAATTATGGTAGAGAGGCAAACATCATTCTTGACCATTTATAGGAGACAAAAAAAGAGGAATTCAACATATAGAAGCAGCAAAGAAAAAGAACCAGAAGTGCAAGTCATAGAGACATCTCCTTTAACTAAACAAGCCAATGAAATACTTGAGAGGTTGCAACAAGGAGTTTATGAAAATCCTGTGGATAGAGATTATTATTTTGAAAATAATGAGGTTGAAGCTACTTCAGTTTATAAAAATACTGAGGAGGAAGACCAAAACCTTAGCAGGATCAGAGAGTTAACTGATAACCTGGAGGTAAGTAGAATAATGGAAAGGCACATGAAAGGAGAAAATGAAACCTATAAGACAACTAATAAAAAATTGGTTAAAGAAAATGAGAAGATAAGTGAAGAAATGGGAAAGTTGAAAGCCAAAAACAATCTTCTTTATACACAAGCATTCAGGTGGCTTCAGGAGAAACATTCCTGGAAGGCCAAATATGAGAAACAGAAGGTCAAGACCTCAATTTACAAGGAATAACAATGCAAATATATGGATTCTATTCTACATACAACACAATAGGAAGTTTCAGGATCAGAAATGGTATCAATATTAGAGCTTAGGAGGTCCAAAAGGAAAAAGCAAGCATGAGGACATGCTTGAACATCAGCTTGGGGGAGATGTTGGCCCTCGTTTTTGATCTCTTTTTTTTATGAAATACATATTATTTTTCCATACTATCCATCTATAAACCATCATGTCCACCTTATTTTGACAAATAAACACATATACATGTATTTAAATTATGTTTTTCAATTATTATAAGTTTTTGTAAAAAATGAATTTTAAGTGCATTTTTAGACAACATCAGAAATTCCCGTAATGGCCTCATGGTTTGCATATTTGCAAGACACTTGGACTCGATATGGATATATTTCTAGAAGGCTTGGGAACTAAGATTAAGTGTACACCTGTCTTTATGGAGGATCCCTAGAAACTAGGTCAAAATAATTATTTTGTGGGATTTTCTAGATTTTGATGGATATGGTGGATATGATGGATGAATTTGACTTGATTAGATAAGATAAGGATATTTATGAATATAGGAGCTATTTTAGATGGATTTCTTAGATAATTTATCTATTTAAGTCTCAAACTTTGAAGGCATTGATATGTAGAATTTGTATGACTTAACATTATTATTTCTGAAACTTTGGAGACATAATTGAAGATATGTTCTATTCCATGTGCTTCTATTATATGCTGATTGATTGACTGAAGTTTTAAGTAGCTAAAAACACCTTTAGTGTACGAGGCAAGGGTGGAGGGCCCCCACACCGAGCTAAGTGCACTTCCTAGTTTATTTGTAGTTGCAATTTCTGAATTAGTTTGCTTATGCTTAACTTGTTTATGCTGATTATTTATGAGTGTTGATGAATCTAATGATCATTCTTATTTTTCATATGAAAGGACAAACAAATTTTTAATTTAAACATTATTTCTATGTAATTAAGATCTTAAGTTAGAGTTCATCTTTTCATGCTTTTACATGCTTTTCTGAATTCCTGTTTCTAACAATAGCATTACTGATAAATGAATCTATGATGAAGGAAAACCAAGACCTATTCAATGAAGAGCCTCTTCAATTATTGCTTCATGTATCTTAATCTATTTCTCAATTAGTAGTTTTAATTTCTAATTCATGAAGTAATCTTGTTAGAGAAGGACAAAAAAATCTCTTAAGTTAGGAGATTCTTCTGCTTCAGATTGCACACTTGAATTTAGAAACTGTTTAAGTTAGATTTATATTTGTAATATTCATTTCTTTAATCATCGATAAATCATCTTCTAAATTGATCATAATTGAAACACATACACTTTGGGGATGCTTCTAAGTTCCACTAGCCCGGATTGATAATAAATACTTGCGTTACTTTACACAGTAAATTGACCCAACAGTGTGATGCAAGAACATCCAGTCTATTCCTAATGGCGTGCCATACACCCCAAGTGGAAATATGTTAAATTTGGTAGTCGTAGGCATGTCACTCAACTCAAATGTGCACAATTTCACCTAATATTCCACTCTCCTCTTCGTTCCTATGTCCAATTGGGCCAACCATGATTCCTCATACGCCTTTTTTGCTAAACAATACTGCTCAATAATCATTGGTCCAACATAACTATAATTTGATCCTGGATCAATTAAAATAGAGATAGTTTTATCACAAATCATACCTTCCATTTCGATAATGTATACCTAGTGGACGACCTGTCTATTATCCACCATTGCATAAATCTTAGGCATGCTCTGAACCACATCCTTCATGGTCTAGGCTCCCTATGCATTTTATAGTTGCAACCCAATGCTCCTTTCTAGGAATAGTGCCTTTTTTGGTGGTTCTTGCAGCAAGTGCAACATTTTAATGGCTCTCTGCCATCACCTCTACTCTATTCTCCCACAGGATGGTTAATGCAACCATTTTCACCTGTATTAGATCTTAGTTGTGGTCAGCCTTGGTTCGTTGGGGTCACATTTTCTCTCTTACCTATAGCTTGGCATACAGTCCTTATTATGCCCCTTTTCGTTGTATTTAAAACCACCATTTCCTTCCAATAATTCTTAAACTTTTCCCTATGCCTTGATTTATCAAAACTGTTCTTTTATTTTTTGATTGCATCCTCAAGCGTCAATGACTCATCAAACTCATTCTGCTCTTTAAATGACTGTGATATCCCATTAATATACCTATTAAATTTTTACTTCTCATCCTTGATATAAGGCACATACCTTAGTAGCTTCAGAAATTTGGTGGTGTATTCCTCATCTAGCATTTTCCCCATATTGAGTTCATAACACTCCTTGACTTTACTATCAAAATACCTCTCAGACATGTATTTTCTCATGAATTATTTCTCAAACACCTATAAGGACAACTTCCTCCCTTATATACTTCACATTCTTTAGATCCTCCCACTAGATATTGGCCTTTCCTTTTGTTAGAAAATTGGAAAAGCAGAAATATTTTCTTATGTTAACAAATAATTGTGATATCCTTGTGTTCTTATTAACTTTCTTCTGTTCTTATTTTATCTTTGTTTCATAAAGAAATTATATAAAAAAAAAACACAAACATAAATGACACCATATGTAGGCACTCAACCAGGGCTAAAACCCCTCTATAGGGGAAAACCCAATCAAACTCTTCCACTAGAAAATTCAAGTTGAGATAGACCAATACCCTAGACCAAAAGACCTTCCTCCTTCACCAAGTCATCATTCAAACTTTTCTTGCAACCTTCAAGGATCAACTACAACAATAATGCATCAAAACTACTTCAATGCTACATCAATATTTCATCAAGGACATATTTTTGACCCTACTGCATCAGAATTTCGACTCAACTTCAAGACTGCAATTCCGTCCCTCCTGCAACTTCAGTTCCTTTACACGTGTGAGACAAGATATAGAAAAATTTGACTTGCTTAGCTAGATAACGACCTCCTTCTCCTTTGCTATCTCTTTCCTTATTCCTTCTTGAATTTCACACGTCTTTCTGCTTCTAGCTACTACAATTTGAACTTGTTAAGTGGGTGCTCCAAATGAGGTTGAGTAGCTCCAATATATAGTGAGTTTGTGAGGCCAAATTACTTTGTTTAGTCTGACTTGGTGGAGGAGGTCTAGAAGACCTAATTTACATAAAAATGTATTTCTTTCTTGATAGGTGAAGCCCAAGAAGGATATTTTACATTATGACATGGAAAAGAACACTTGAAATAAATACTAAAAGCCTACAATAGAGGATTTGGATTATAAACAATTGACCCAAGAATGAAACCCATGCTTTAATAAGTCAATTTATTTAACAATAAAAAAATCCTTTTTCTTTCTTTTGACAAAACATTACATCACGACTCAACTACAATTATGAATACCAACACTAGTTACATTCTTCAACACTCCCTTTTAACTAGGGAGGTATTCATAATTACATATATACAAAGGAAAATGGAAGATATCAAAACGATATGCTCTATGAAGAGTCACAACACACACAGTGCTACAGATTAGATACTTGACTAGGGTACTATAATTAGGTGGGACTAAGGTGAACTCAAACTTTATCCACTCTATATACCATCAGGATTTTAAGCTCTATCACTAGCCCATGGATCTAGATGCATATCCAAGGTTAGATCTCCATGACCAATGCCACCCTCTATACTTTGAGATCTAGACATCAACACATAGGTCGGCCATATGTCATCCCAAGAATCTTGCCATAATATGCTTCATCTCTCCTAATTAACTGAATTATATATATCCACGATTACAATCATGCTTCAAATGTTCAACCTTTTATGGAGAGATCCTGCACAATCACAACCCCAATCCGTAATAACCCTTCAAATATATATACAAGTAAACACAAACCTTCAGGGTCCTTAATCATTTTGATGCTACTTATATCATCATGAATTCATCCAAATCCAACTTATCAGAATACTTCTTCTTTCATTTCTTCAGTATTACCAAATACAGACTCAGTACTTATCAAGTATTTTTTTTACAACTTCATGAATCACGAAGATTTATTTGTAGTACTTTGGTTTCAATCTTTCTTCAAAGTATTTAGTTTCATAATATTCCCTCCCTCTCAACTTAAGGAGATCAAAACTTCCTTCTTTAATATTGGAGTGTCTTTATTCTTTCAAGGCTTCACTCATTCTTATGGTATCAAAGTCATCTTGATCATATTCCGTCATCATTATTATCATCATCTTTATTTTTTAATGTCATCAACATCTAAAAAACTTTAATAGCAAGTACAACCAAATACATATATAGAGAATCATGAAGTAACTATATCAAAATCATGTCATTATAATGGAAGCATCAAAGCATTCAAAATTTAGACATCATATACATAAACCTAGTTAGGTTCATAATTAGCAAGGGTCACATCTTTTATATTATAGACTTAAACACCTTGCTATGGTTTTGTCACAAACCTTGGACTCCATCATCAAGCTATCAATCCAATCATAACACTATAAATCTAAGGTTTAAACAATATACTTTTATAATTTACATTCCAATATTTACTATGGTTTGTTTCAAACTCTATATTTTTCATTAAAACTAAATATTATCTATAATAAAAAACAATATCCTCATGTCCTAGAATATCAATCTCTACTAGGGTTTTGTTACAAACTCTATATTTCACAAACTAAAACATGCGTGTATATATGTATATATATATATATATATATATACAGGATGCACTAGAATTTCACATAAATATCTACTAGGTAAACCCAAGACACAAATATTAGTACATCAAAGTTAGATATACAACAATTTTTTCGAGGCTAGGGTTTCGATCATACGAACGAATATACACCAAGGGCTTCATTCATAGGATTTTACTATAACTATTGCAAGGGATTTGTTAATAAACCCAAATTTTCCAAACGCTAAATATCTAGGGTTTCTACTTGGAAACAAAAAACACTAACTTATCAAGATCTAAGGTTGTGGTTTATAACTTGGACAATAACAAAAAAACTCTAAAATACTAGGGTTTTTGACATAACAATACCAAAAATCTAAACATATAAATTCATCATTGGTTCTAGAGTTTATTAATAGCCCTAAGAGGACTAGGGTTTCAAAATTATTTCTAACATACCCTAAACACAAAAAGGCTAGGGTTTTATAGTGAACCCTAAAGGTTAGGGTTTCAAAAAATGAACAAATGATAGTATAACAAGGGTAGATTCAATCTAATGATTAATCACCCTAACACGAATATTTAAGATTCAAAACCCTATACATAGCGATGTGAGCAATGTAAATTTGAAAAGAGAAAAAATTATGCAGAGAACCTTGTAACAAAACATGTTGTTTAAGACATACCTTGAATTGTTCTTTAACAAACCTTGTTGGACATAAATTGTTAAAAGGATTCACTAGAACTTTCTTCTTGATTCAAGCCCTTCTTTGAATTCTCCTCCATAACCTTTGTGTATTTTACAAGCTTTCCTAACCAAGGAAAATATAAAAGGTTATTAGCATATAATGAAAAAAAATCTTGATATGAGAAGGAAACCAAACATAAAAGAGGAAACAAGGAACAAGATACTTACCTTTTGGTAAAATGGTGAAGGCTAGAACATATTCTAGAAATAAAAATATAAAAGAAAAAAATACAAGACTAAGAAGGATATGTAAGAGAGAACTTAGCAGTATAAGTCTTTGACTTCTAATTCTTCAGTATTTTTCTTCTTAGGTGGAGCTTCAATGGTAATATTTTTTGGTTCTGTATCTCTCTTCTTATTCCTTGGATTCTTAGGACATTGATTTTTATAATGACCCATCTTATGATAGTTGTAGCGTTCCATTTTTGATAGGCCAACTTTCTTCTTCGGTCCTTTGAACTTATTGAATGTTCATTTCTTCTTTTGATGAGAAGAATAGTCATTAGAGGTGTTTTCTTCTTCATCCTCCTAATTTTTTACTAATGATTTTCAGGCTTCTTCTTGACTGCATGCATTCCACATTTGTTTGAATGTTGGAGTATCGTTCCAACTACTAATTCCTTATGCAAAATCACTCCAAGATTTTGGTAGACCTATAAGAGTAACAATTAATAGTTATTTTTTTTGGTACAACCTCATCTATTGTTTGGAGTTCATCTCTTATTCTAGATATCCTTACAAAGTATGATGATACAATATCATCTCATTTTATCCTTATTGTCCTTAGTTCATTCTTGAGGCTCAATATTTGACAAATTTTCTTGATGATGAATAATTTTGAGAGAGCCTCATACATTTCTTGAGTGAATTCTATGTTTGATATGTATGGAATTAGGTTTCCCTTCATTCCTTCTACTATTAGATTCATGGCAAAGATTTTAGTTTCTTTGAACTTCTCCTTTCCTTGATCATATATAGGTTTCTCGAAAATCTCCTTGAGGAGCTTGATTATGGGGACAATGCTTCTGTATATACACATCTAATGCAAGCTTTAGCCTTCAAAACTCCTAGTAGTGATGGAGTTCGTCCATTCTATAATATGAATAAGGCAGGAAATCCTGATCCTAGAAATGTTGGAATGAGAATTCCTGAAGATTTGACAATTCATCAAATTAATACATTGAATTGGGAGAATGTGGTTGAACCACAAGGTTTTCCTAAAGGAATTTACTATGAAAATAGAACACGAGTAAATGAGAAACCTTTTCCTAGTGGGAAGTTAAAAACTAGTCACATGTTTAACATTGATGTAAACGACATTGGTGCCAATTTATCCAGTAGTTATTTGCAACATATATGAAAATTTCATGATCAAAGTATCCTTGTGAGATAATTTAAGTGGAAGAATAGTTTCCAAATTTTGCACAAACTATAAATATACCTGCGGTGGAGCATCAAAATTTTGAAGCATGAAAGTCTAATTTCAAAGAAAAAAAATGTATGCCCTTTCTGGAGCAGGATGAAATGCTTCATAATCAGTAGGTCGAAGGTTAAAACCTAAAATGTGCTTTGTATGAAATAGTTGGAAGTTCTTTGTATCCAAACTAACCAGTCCTAGACCTACAGAGGTTTGTGAACCTATTAATATAGGGAAGGTAAATTCTTTCAAAAAGCAAGACAACTTTGAATAATGGTTAAGTTCTATTCTATATTTTTTTGTTAGCTTTGTGGATGAATGGTAGACTAAATACAAGGGAGGTTCGAGGGGCTGGGTGTTACATTCCCATGTTATAGTCAACTAGTCTCCTATTTAAGGGCGTGTTTTTTGTATCACTAAAATTTCACCTATGTGAGGATTTTCCTCAAAAGAAACGAAGTTAATCATTACTGGATACTTTATCAAAGCTCAAAATAACCTTTGGATATCTAAATGGTATTATGTCTTTTGGGAAGAGAATGTTGTAGCAAAACATTTTCAACCATGATTTTTCATATGTTAGGATCCTTCACAGGATTCTTGTATGGTATTCTTTACTTGCAGTGGTCAAGTCCCACATAGTTGAATTTTAAGCTTTGAGTATCCGTTCTATGGGTACTTACCAAGACAAAAAAATATTTTCCCAATCTAATAAATCTGTATGTGATGTGTTTGCACTTCAAATAAGGTTGGCTCATCATTATTTTATTTATATTTAAAGGAAATTGATCTCTAAGCAGTAAAATAACTAAGAGGTCCATAACTAAGAAAGGAATTATTTATTTTTTCTCCACAAATAATGAGGGAAATTGGTTATCACTTCCAAAAGTGGTTGTAGAGAAAGGGAATTTGGTTATCACTAGCTGCTGCAACTCATAATTATAATAAATTAACAAATAAAGAAGCCACACCATACATTAGAGGGTTTTTGAGTCACAAAATCCTCCAGCATGAAGTAAAAAAGGATTTTCTTTATTATATTCAGTCTTCAGGTAGACCAACATCCAACCTGTAAATGGTATTTACAAATGGTATATATAGAAAGAGAGGCACCAACTCCATCTCTTATAAAAATAAGGAAACAATACTCTTCACATTACATAGGTGTCATAGGACGTTACAACCATATCCCATCGAAATTTAATTGAAAGGATAGATGTAGAAGAAAGAAGAGAAGAAATTTGGGCTGAACTGCTAAGTGTGCTATCATGCTGCCCCTTTTTCTGCTGATTTATCTTCTTATGTCTTTGGTCTTTAATTAACCATGTATCTTCATTTAATATGACCTCCAACAACCTCATAACCACTTTTCAGCATCAATTTTTATATCCATTTAGTTATGAGTCTTTATCTTTCCTAAATTAGCTCAAAATTTTTGCTGACAGGTGTCAAAATTCAGTTAAAACAGGCACTACCGGAAATTATGGTAAAAACCTGTAACTACGCAAAAACTAGAATGCTACCAGAATTTCCAGTAGCACTATGTTTCTTTTTAAAAAATACACAGAAAATGTTGAAAACCCTGTGCAGACTTATATTCTTTAACATCTGAGTTGCTGTTCAAAATTGAAATTAATAAGAAAAAAGGTGTTTGTATCAAAAAACCTTTTTACCTTCCTTCCATGTGGGTTACAGCTTCAACAAGCTTGTCCAAGTATCTCTTGTTTTCAGTATTTGATATTGATCTAGTTGTTCTTGCGGCTTGTTCCTTGATAGTGTCCTTCTCCTCCGTAGAACCCTTTTGGATATTTCTTAATTTTGAGGGTTCTAAGTGCTTCCATGAAGGGGTTTTGTTTTTATCTTTCTTCTTGGATTCCTTTGTCTTTTACCCTTTAGATTTTCCTTCTATGTCAATGACCTTTGTCAATAAAATTGAATTTTGCAGAGCCTTGGACTTAAGCCTAAACTTTTTGTTGTCTCTGGTATGTATTTTTCTGGTACCAGCAACAAGTTTGACTTCCTCTTTATTCTTCATACTACTGATCTCATACCCTGCATCTTTGAGGAGTTATTCATCAGACTTTGTGGGATGATACTCTTTCTACATTTTCTGCTAAATATATGCTTCCATATTTTCTGGTAGCATCTGTGATTTATATTTCTTTGCAGTTGCATACCTTCCTCTTCGAGATTTGGTGTAGACATTCAGAAAAGGAGGAATGGGGGGCACCATTTTCATAGACTTGGTTTTATTAACTGAGGAGATCTCTCCTTTCTCCAACTTTCTCTTAGCCTTGATTGAAGAAAAATTTCTTTTATGCTCTTGGCCTTATGGAGGTTCTCCTCTTCAGCCTTCCTCTTGGTTCTTTCTGTAGGCTGAGGGTGTTGTTGTGAGGATGGAGGTGTAGGTGCAGGTTGGCCTTCCCTGTAAAACAATAAATGGTCCTATGTCTGATTTCTTTTCCTTAACTATTCTTCAACTAACACCTTGATGAGAGCTTGATAATACAAGATGTATTATGAAGTAGCAATGTGGGTTTGGATCCTTGCTAACATCTTTGTCAGACTCTTCAACAAAAATTGTGGAAAATTGAGGGTCTTCATACTTGCAACATGAAAAAGAAATATAATATGATAAAGAAACACTACTGTATACCTCCTTTCAAAGGTGAGGTAAATCTTGATGAGTTTAACAGATTCTGCCCATTCATTTTTTAGGTAGCTTCTTGAAATTACTTTGGCCCAATTGGGATCTCTATGTCCATCCTTGAGGAAACTGTTGAGGTCTCCTCCAGTGCTAAACTGACCTTTAAACCACTTTTCTCCTTCTCGTGGAAGGTTGAATGCCTCGACAATTGAATCTGATGAAACTTGCAATGTAAGACCATAGACTGTGGCTTCTTGTCCATTGAATGAGTTTGAAAACCCTTGAGCTACTCCTAAGTGAGAGCTTCCTAGTCTGGTTGTAATGTTCCTAAATTAGCCTCAGCTAATTGGAACATTAATTTTTCCTTGTTTATTTTTGCATTTCATGATTGAGGAATAAAATGTAAAGGAGGACATGTAAAACTTCTTAAATCACAGAATTAATACATGCCCAATGTGAAAAGGGATAAATTTGGGCCTTTGTAATAAAATCCACTTGTGTATGAAACAGGATTGAGACATTTGATTGGGTCAACAAGACCAAATCTTAGTTCTGTCCAGATTCATTGAACCTCCTAGACAAACTGCGTAGTTCTAGAAGGAGGACATCAATGTGAAAGGGGTTAAGTCCATTGAAGTGGTTTAAGGGGTTTTTGCACACCTTCAAGTTATAAAAAGGAGGAGAGGGCTCATGTAAAGGTTGTTGAAGGATTTTCGAAATAGAGGTTGCTTGAGCAACTCTAGCTCTCTTGGCTATTTAGCCTAAGGGAAGAGGATTTCCTGTTTAGGAATCCTCCCTCCTTCCTTGAGTAGCTCTTGGAGGAGATTGTACTGAAATGAGCCACGATTAGGTTGAAGACCAAGCTCCATATTCATTAGCAGTGCTGATCCTGTTGAGGGTATTGCAGCTGCTTGAGTTGCAGCAAGTGGTATCCTAGATCTGTAGAGATCTGGTGTTTTGGAGGAGTTCTCTCTCAAGGAGGGTGTCTTGTGACCACTCGGAAGAGGATCTCTCTCCCATTTTGTATTCAGATCTATATTTTATAGCTTTTACTTTAGTATCATTGAGCTACTATGCAGTCCCTTCCATGAACTGCGTTTTCTGCATTTGGGGCTTTCATGTAAATTCAGTTGTTGTGCAAATCTTCTCTCAAGTGATTGAGGCTTGCCTCTCACTTTGTAATTATTTATAGTAGCTGATGTTTTATGCTATTTCAGATCTGATTTCATGTATAATAAAATTTATATTTATAAATTCTGAGTATTCTTCAGTTCTGTAGCTTTAAATTCAGATCTACTCTTGTATATGCATTATTTTGATGAAATCCCAAGGGGATCTTGTGGACAAGGCTGAGTAGTTTCTAGATCTGGTATGGATCTGATGTTTCAGCCATAGATCTATCATAGATCTGAGTTTTCACTTACAGCAGCTGAATCCCCTGAAAAATAACGCTGATATAGACTGCAGTCTTTTTCTATGTGTTGCAGCAACTCATTGCAGGGTTTTTCCTCATGAAAATGTCTGTTATCCTTTGCATAATCCATATGAATCTCATTTTGAGCTTGAATAGTGAAATTACTGCATAAAATCAGCCATAACCTTCAGAAATTATGCTACCCATGCTTCAACACTTTTATGCATAATTTAGGTCATGGGAAATCAGGGTTTTTCTTGACTAGTCGGGAACGAGGAGCTATTTAACTTAGCAAAACGCATTTTTTTTTGCTGAAATTCAGCATGTGAATCCCTCTTGACCTATTCTAACATATTACAGAACTTTTATCCTTAATTTTACTCATATTTTCTTATAAACCTATTTTAGTGCATAAAATGTTGTTTTTCCCCATCTTTTTGATGATTAAAGCCGAGTAAAGAGTGATGTTGTTCTTTCTATTGGTTGATGAGAATTATCAGACATATTATATGGTAGATGAAGCCATCATACCTGAAGAATGCATTTTTCAGGCACGATTTGCTGAGTAAACCCTTTTGGGATATTACCTCTCGACAAGAGTCTATAGACAGAGTCTGAAAAGGGCCAGCTAGCCTCTGGATCTCATCCTTTCTTGTAAAGGTGAAATATCTAGTAAATTCCCCTTTAATAAATCTTTGGTTTAGATCATATTGTTGATTGTTAATGTCTTAAAAGGAAATATCTCACTGATACCAGTTTGTGGGAGATCTGTTTAGCAGATCTAAGTTGATTTGTTTTTGATAAAAATCCATATTCAATTCCCACACAGCATATGCAACATGAACCAAGATTTGGTCTGCATTTTCTTTGCATATTTTTCCTTATACAACGTTCCTATTCAGCAGCTGGGAAATATTCCTGAAAAAGGAACATTGCAGTGGTATCAGAGCTCCTTTCTTGGCTCAGCCTGTGGCTTTCAAAGCACAAGAAATAAAGATAACAATGATGGAGAGGATGAGACTAATTTCATCCATTTTCATATCAGAAAAGGGCCTCTCCAAGGAGGTTCAACCGATGGAAGAAGAAGGGTGCAGTGAAACTCCAAGAGGGTTTCAAAGCAGAAGAAGCTACAACGAAATTCCTAGAGAATTTTAGGAAGATGGAGTACCCAGTACTTCTTATGATGGGTGTGATAATTCAGCCACACAATCTAATTTACAATATTGTCACATCCCCAATTTATTGCTGAGAGAAAGAGGAGAAGAAGAAGGAATGACAGAAAAAGAGATTCCCCACTCTTTTTCCAGACCTTGAAGGATATTTAAGAAAATCTCAAGGAGGTTGAGTGGGTAGAGACTTGTACCAGTGCTGGCACAACCTTGGAGGAGCAAACTTCATGTTCAATGGAGGAAGACTACACAGTTGCAGAAGAAGTTCTTACTGGTACATTCCACCAAGGTATGGTCAAGAATTCATCAGTTCTCATTTCAGCCCATTGCATGGAGAGATCTACATTTTTATGTGCTACTGATCTAGAACAACAGAGTTGCACTGCGCTGTGCAAGAGCAGTAAGGGAGGAATAAGATATTCCCTTGGAGATATCAAAGGGGATGCATTTCAAAATCCCTTGAGATGGAGAAGGTGCAAAAGCATGAGGATACCGAGAGAAGATGGGAAAGAGGGCCAATCTCATTCCTATCTATTGTAGAAGGTTGATGCACCTAAAGAGGTGATTGGATTGCGTAGTGGAAGCATGGAGGGTTTTCTCCATTCATGTATTCAGTCACCACTAGATGATGTCTCAATTCCTAGAGACATTGCACCAAGAAGGCCACTTGATCAACAAGAAGAGGTGAAGGCTTCACATGGTGAGGCATTGCCCATTGATTTCCGAGAAGTGGATACCTTGGGAAGTCTTGATGCAGTGCTGAGAGTATTGGGTAGGCTCAAGGAGGAGAGAAGCAGTCTCTTAACATCATCCACACCCACTCTCATTTCAGTTTCTACGTTATGGAAAGAAAAGTGGGGGACGGATAGGAGCCTTCCCACATCTACATTTGGCATGGGAGCTATGCATGCACATGACTCTTGGGAAGAGTTATTACAATATTCTCTCTTCTCTTTGAGAATGGAAGGAGGCTCATCTATGAGCTGCTCCCATTGCATGAGCAAAGCTTGTGGTAAGGGTGTTGATTGTTTTGATTTATCCCATGTATACATGCATCCCTTAACCACATATGTGCAGGATGTTGCTCCAAGGAGGAGCATTCTTACTTTGAGGCTGCATGGTCTACTTGTGGCCATGAGCAATGTTGATATCCACTCCCTAGGAGGACTTGGGGAGGAATTTTTATTTGGAGGAAATGCTCACATTGCCTCATCCATCATTTATTTCCTCCAAGATTATGAAGAGATTGGGGCAGCATGCAAGTGGTTGGAACACCACATTTTTCAACAGTCTCTTTTGCAGTTGAGGTCCAAACTGCGTTGGTTGCATATGAGGGATCATTGCCCTTCACATTTGTTGCATATGGCAGCCAACATGAATTCTATTCTTGCTTCCTATGTTGCTGATATTTCTATTTTTATGAGGAGCATATGTGGGAGAGGAGGAATGATACATTGGATGAATGTATCCATTGGGAATGCACTCTCCCATATTCAATTGAATTTCAAGAAGAGGAGGGAAATTTTTGTGGCTGCTGCATAGTACATTGTATCATCTTCTACAAAGGGTCATGTATTGAGTTTGTATCATAAAGGGGAGCCTCTCACATGGGAGGAATTAGAGCAAGGCATGTTTTGCTTGATCTCCATTCAACAAACACTTATTTTCCTCTATCATTTCCAAGCTTTGAAGAAGATTATCTCAGCAAGCAAGTGGTGGGATGGCCACTTATGGTATCATGACTTGAGGTAGCAAGATGATGGACATCGTTGGTCTCAAGGGAGGGACTATTTTCACCATCCAGCACATCATATGGCACTTAGTCCACATGTCTTTTGGAGCACATGTGGTGAAGGTAAATTGTTCACTATATGCCTAAGAGGATGGGCAAGGAGGCTCACTGAAATCAATGAAGGAGATCATGAAGTTTCAAATTCCTTTTGGCTTCATGGTGACCACATTTTTGTAGCCCAAGATCCATAGCTCCACATCCATCAACAGTGGGAAGAGGGAAAATGTGAGTTGGGTATATTCATCCCTCATTTCCAGCCTTGTAGCCCCTATTCAATTCACATCACGGGGATTAATAACTGTTTCTATGAGCTATCAAGAATGGCTCCTTTTATTTGGATGAAAGCATGGGTGTGGGAGACACTCATTGGGAAAAATTTTCCCCATGCTCTTCATCACTCCTACCTGATGAGGCCATGGAGCAACAAGAAGATCACCACTTGTACCTCCCATTTCTCATGATGTACACTTGCTATCTTGCACTTGGAGAAGGTCATTGGAGGGTAGATTCATTGCTTACCATTTTCAGCCATGGTGGGATCCATTGATGAGGCCACAAAAGGGGAAGGAGAAGTATGGTTCTTCCTTGCAGTTGCTTGAGGACAAGCAACATTTGGGAGGGGGAGACTGTGATGTTCCTAAATTAGCCTCAGCTAATTGGAACATTAATTTTTCCTTGTTTATTTTTTCATTTCATGATTGAGGAATAAAATGTAAAGGAGGACATGTAAAACTCCTTAAATCAAAGAATAAATACATGCCCAATGTGAAAAGGGATAAAACTGGGCCTTTGTAATAAAATCCACTTGTGTATGAAACAGGATTGAGACATTTGATTGGGTCAACAAGACCAAATCTTAGTTCTGTCTAGATTCATTGAACCTCCTGGACAAACTGCGCAGTTCTAGAAGGAGGACATCAATGTGAAAGGGGTTAATTCCATTGAAGTGGTTTAGGGTTTGTGCACACCTTCAAGTTATAAAATGGAGGAGAGGGCTCATGTAAAGGTTGTTGAAGGATTTTCAAAATAGAGGTTGCTTGAGAAACTCTAGCTCTCTTGCTTGTTTAGCCTAAGGGAAGAGGATTTTCTGTTTAGGAATCCTCCCTCCTTCCTCGAGTAGCTCTTGGAGGATATTGTAATAAAATGAGCCACGATCAGGTTGAAGACCAAGCTCCATCTTCATTAGCAACGCTGATCCTGTTGAGGGTATTGCAGCTGCTTGAGTTGCTGCAAGTGGTATCCTAGATCTATAGACATCTAGTGTTTTGAAGGAGTTCTCTCTCAAGGAGGGTGTCTTGTGACCACCCGGAAGAGGATGTCTCTCCCATTTTGTATTCAGATCTGTATTTTAAAGCTTTTAATTCATTACCATTGATCTACTGCGCAGTCCCTTCCATGAACTGCGTTTTCTGCATCTGGGGCTTTCATGTAAATTCAGTTGTTGTGAAAATATTCTCTCAAGTGATTGAGCCTTGCCTCTCACTTTGTAATTATTTATAGTAGCTAATGTTTTATGCTATTTCAGATCTGATTTCATGTATAATAAAATTCATCTTCAGAAATTCTAATTATTCTGCATTTTTGTAGCTTTAAATTTAGATCTACTCTTGTATATGCATTATTTTGATGAAATCCCAAGGGGATCTTGTGGAGAAGGCTGAGTAGTTTCCAGATCTGGTATGGATATGATGTTTCAGCCATAGATCTATAATAGATCTAATTTTTCACTTACAACAGCTGAATCCCCTGAAAAATAACGCTGCTATAGACTGTAGTCTTTTTCTATGTGTTGCAATAACTCATTGCAGGGTTTTTCCTCATGAAAATGTCTGTTCTCCTTTGCATAATCCATATGAGTCTCATTTTGAGCTTGCATAGTGAAATTCCTGCATAAAATCAGCCATACCCTTCAGAAATTATGCTACCCATGCTTCAACACTTTTCTGCATAATTTAGGTCATGGGAAATCAGGGTTTTTCTTGACTAGTCGGGAACGAGGAGCTGTTTAACTTAGAAAAATGTTTTTTTTTTTTTTTCTTTCTTTCTGAAATTATACATGTGAATCCCTATTGACCTAATATAACATATTCCAGAACCTTGACCCTTAATTTTACGCATATTTTCTTATACACCTATTTTAGTGCATACAATGCTGCTTTTCCCCATCTTTCTGATGATTAAAGATGAGTAAAGAGTGTTGTTGTTCTTTATATTGGTTTCTGAGCATTCTCAAACATATTCTGTGGTAGCTGAATCCATCATACCTGAAGAATGCATTTTTCAGGCATGATTTGTTGAGTAAACCCTTTTGGGATATTACCTCTCGACAAGAGTCTATAGATAGAGTCTGAAAAGGGCCAACTAGCCTTTGGATCTAATACTTTCTTGTAAAGGTGACATATCCAGTAAATTCCCCTTTAGTCAATCTCTGGTTTAGATCAGATTGTTGATTGTTAATTTCTTAAAAGGAAATATCTCACTGATACCAGTTTGTGGGAGATCTGTTTAGCAGATCTAAGTTGATTTGTTTCTGACGAAAATCCATATTTAAGTCCCACACAGCATATGCAATAGGAACCAAGATTTTTTCTGCATTTTATTTGCATATTTTTCCTTATACAACGTTCCTATTCAACAGCTGGGAAATATTCTTGAAAAAGGAACATTACACTGGTGCACAAAGAATACCACCCTGCTTGGACAAACAATCTTCTCACCTTCTAATTTGCATCCATTAGGTCAGTACCCTATTGTTAAATTCGTTTTATCTTCCCTCCTCTTTTAGTCATCTTCATAAATTAATAAATTTATATCTGAAAACTGATAGGTGGAAGAGCTAGAAGAGCTCACCTAACAAGTGTTGCTTGTGTCTTCCTCTGAAAACCTATCTTAAATCTAGACTCCTCCTCAAAATGAAACTCTAGAAAACTCGTTCTCCAATAGCTAGGCTCACAACTGATATTGCTCCTTGTTTTTCGGTTGTTTTAAAACAACAATGCTAGTTCACCATCCCATGCAATAGATTTTCATGATGAAAAATATCCTTGACCATATTATGCACGATGTGATAGCAATCATAATCTTCAGTTGGTTGCATAACTTCAGATAACATGCTATAGGTGGCTTGAAACAAGTGGATTTGTGACTGGTAGTCACCTCCACCCCATGATGGATTATTGGCCTAAATTTCTCGTAGTGTATATGTGTAACCATTGTTTAGTAAATTTAATGTTCTGTTGAGGCCCCGAAAATCAGTGCAACAACATCAGGGAAAACCACCCGGTCGGGGACTTAAAAACCACCCTTTTCCATTTGGAATGGTGGCTTCGACTGGATTTGTGGGAAGAGTTTCCAAATTTGATACAGTTGGGGTGTATGGAAGATTTTATCTGTAAGTGGGACTTCATAGATGGAAAAATAGGCAAGATTGCAATAAACAATAAATCTCTCTCTCTCTCTCTCTCTCTCTCTCTCTCTCTCTCTCTCTCTCTTTCTATATATATATATATTCTGGGATGAAACTTTCTCTCTATGCCATCTACAAAATAATCTTTTAATGGATGCAAAAAAAGATCATAGATTCACTTAGAGATATGAAAAAAATTTAAGATAATTGATTTAATTAAAAAGTTAATTAAATCAATTTAATGAAGCTTATATCGCAAATTTTATAAAATTCATGTATTGTATATATAAATAAATGATAACAACATAACACATTGAGAAGTGAATTGATGTCCAACTATATTCAAACAATATATAAGAAAAAAAATCATAAGATCAACGAACTATTCCTCATTTGAAACTCAAATTAAACACATAAGATAAAAGTACCATATATATGCTTTACTCTACTCATCTGAGAAATAAATATCGGTCCAGCCTTTTCTATTCAGATAAATTTAAGAGTATACAAGTGCAACATCAGTAAACTCTTCTTTTAAAAATTTTAGGACCCATTCTTAAAAGACATGAATCGGTTTAAATATAAAACTTATAATTCTTAAAATAGTCACTATAATAAAAACTGAGGAGGTTTCAAACAAATCGCCTTAAATTAAGTAAAATTAAAAAATAAACATAAATTAAAGGGTGATTTGTTGGAGGACTGTCCTGTTGTCCCTTCTTCCATTTTCTCCTTGAGTTGAAGAATTTTAAGCATAGGCTTAACCTCTGGAGGTTGGCCTGGCCTAATGTGTAAGTGTCCAGTAAAACAACATCAGATAATGGAGGTAGAATTTATGCGGACGTATCTGTTAGACAACGAAGAATGAGCCATTGGCTATGAGGATTCACTAGATATCTCCAGTATTTTTCACAATTTAGATTTTCAATCTTCATAATATGCTCATATTTTATTTTTGAAGCTTCCTGCCATTGTCTTATCAAATATTTCACCAAAGGTAATGCACCAGGAGGACATCTGTCAATAATATTTGCTGCGATAAGGTTCTGGCAGACAATTTCCAAAATTTTTGTGGCAATGTCTTTCGCTCTGCAAATTTCCGTTTCTGCATTCTTTAATTGTATATCCCAATCTGTGAACAATATATCTTTATTTGAGTCTTCAATTCTAGGCAAGTTGGCCTTTTGGCCATCAAGAGAATCTTGCCAAGTGACAAAATGGGAGACCTTATCATCTATTTCATCGAAACTAATCCTCGTATCAGCAATGCGATTCAAAAGTGAATCTTTCTGTTCACATAATTCAAGGATTCTTGTTAATTTCTGACAAAATATAACCTTTTTTTTGTGCCAATAAAGTGTTTAATTTTAAAGCTTATTTCTTGAACTCATCAATATTTGGGATATATTTCATTTTCTCAATAGAGAGTTTTAATCGATGAATTAGAGTATCTTTAGAATTAATTTCACTTTGATGCTAAATTTTCAGTTGGTGCGAGCTCTCCTGAAGTTGTGCGATCTATACCTGTAGCTGCTGACTAACACTTTTTTTTTCTACTTGTAATTGTGATTCAAGTTGGATGACATTTTCATCCTTTTGTTTCATCATTTGATGAATATCCGATGCTTTGTTGATGGTTTCAGAAGCATAAGCTCCTGAAAACTGTGATAAACGAGTTAGATCCTGTGAAGGATATGACTCTGTGTCTTTCCAAGCAATGTCCATTGACATATCTTCTTGAGTGACAGTCTGGGATTGCTCTGTTCTTCTTCTTTTCTTCTGCTTGCTAACAGCTGCCTTATGCTTAACACTATAAAAAATATACAAGGGAGGAATTTATGGAATATTAAGAACGATCTCAGAGGTTGGGAAGGCCAAGATGTATTCCATTCTTTCTGTGCTTACTACTTTGTCAGAGGGATTAACAGTAAACGAGTCTTGAATTTTAATAGGAGGAGTTTGTACAGTTTTTTGTTGGTTATTAATCAGAGCTCTTTGTTCTTCTTGGAGTTTGAGGTCAAACTCTTTCCAAACATCCCTTATATTGCTGGGGAAATCTAGATCTATTGTTTGAAATTCAACTAATTTCTCTTGATCTGTTGTATTAAGGACTTCAATATCCTTAATTGTTGATTCACTTCCTTTCTAAGCCATGGTTTGAGAATCATCCAAAATTTTGAATGGAATTGTTTCTAGTCTCTTATTTATGTATTGCTAAAACTTTAGTAGTTGTTGTGGGTGAAGGCGTAAAGTTTACAACTTTTTAACTACAACATCGTTGTCAACAGACTCATATAAGTCGTCAAAATCATCATCTTCGCGCACAGAGGGTTTGATTTTCATTTGTGTAGTGAAATTATTGGTTACTTTAAGTGGAGCATACAACCTGTTTGGAATTGTAAATAATTTAAAACACTCAATTTGACCAATATCCACTATAGCTTTTTTATAGTTTTCCAGTCCATAAACATCGCAACTAATTGGGAAGGAAGGCCATAATGATTTCTTGGCCTCTTTCCAAAATCTAGTCAGACCATTTCGAACAGTTTGATATGCAACTTCTCTCGCGATATGTTTGTCAGGAACATACAGGGGTAAGACATGTGGTTGATCTAGGCTCCCAAATACTCGTACATAGGTGAATGATTCCTCACCAAACCATTTTCCTATAGAAGAAAAGTTGGCTTGGGCCTCTTTTGAAAGTCTAGGGGCTTTCTCATTAAAAACAACTTGAAAAAGGGGTACAATAAATCCATGAAATTTTTTGTAAAAATGATTTTCATATTAGGATTCCCAGAGAATACTATGAAATACATGAATGGGAACAAGATCTTGGGTAGTCCATTTCCAGCCCATGGTTGGAAAATCTGATGTAAAACATATAACATCCATAATATAGCCGCTCGTATAAAATGGAGGAAATATTTTAGAAGAGATAGAATGCTTCTTTCTATATTATAAGATATGAGTGGCAATATTATTTGACTGAATATTTCCCCAATCCATAACTTAATTTTCTTCTGCTGCTTCCATAAGGGGAACCCATTCTATTGAAAATCTAGTTGTGTCTGACTGACCAAAAAGTCTAGACATCATAGAAGAGATATAGCAATAGGGACTTGCAAGAGATTCAATGAATACATACCCTTTTCATCGTTCTTGTGTTTGTTAGGATTGGTCCTCCATTGCATTATTGGCGTCGATTTCAATTCTTTTTCCTTGGAAAACTGTGCAAGGAATTCCCTATCATAAATATTATCAGGGTTTGGAATATGGTACATTTGCTTTAGGTCTTTCACTTTAAAGGAACCAACCATTGTTCCTTTGCTGGTAAGGAATGTCCTATCACCGATGTTAATATTGTTGATAATCCACCTTACCATATCAGTATATGGTAATATCTTGGGCTGTGTTGCAATTCGGTGAAGAAAATAATTAGCTACGTCTCCAATTGTAGCTTCAGAAGAATTTTTGGCATCAACAATTGTCTTTATTTGGATTTTGTAAGGTTTTTTGTCTTCAAACAAATTATACATATATTCCCATAAAGAGGATACACTTTTAGGTCCACAAGTCGTATCTGTAAATAGGGGAAACATCTCTATTCTCTCAGAGGTAGTAGGCATAGGGTTAACAAGAGCCATATGCTTCTTTTATTTCTTCAAAGCCTTAGACATTTTTGGAGAATTTTTCTTACTCAAAATTCACTGTAAATAAGTAATAAAGAATAAGCGAAAATATGGAACTTTTAAATTTTACAATACACAAAAATACCATAGTAATAGAAACTTTTCAAATGGATGAGACTTCACATGCTGATGGGATATGAATTGAATGCTCATTGTAGGAAAATGATTATGGTGGAATGGGCGAGAAAACCGTTAATTTATGACATTGATAATTGATATGGGTTATCATGTATATATTATCATTTATCAGTTAAAACCATATCTACCACGTTACATTGTGGTTCATGTGCAATATCTTCTTTAAATATTGATGAGCTTAGATTTTCTTCCGATCACGATATCGCAATCGCAATATCGACGAAAGTTAATAGTATGCAACATGTGTTTGTTAACAAGAGTGCGATGTGCAATATGCTTTATCACATCGACGAATATGATTGATAACAATAAGAAGGGTTAAGCTTTGAGAGAGTGTGACGTGATATGCTTTATCGCACTGGGGAATATGAGCGGTAACAAATAAGACTATCGGGGAAAATGTGATTTGCGAAATGCGATAGTTTACATGGCAGAAGTAGGTACCATGGGTATTCTTTATAGGAATTACTTATAAATATGGAATTTTCATTTAAAAAATGTTTCGATTATATTCATCAGATTGCTAAAATGTTTCAAGTGATTATCTTTGACTTATATACGCTTTGTAATGATTTTGCGATTGCGATGAGGCAATTTATCTCCGCTTAAGTATTTAGAAAGCCAAATTTTAAAGTTTTCATCCCCTTTTGACCCCTATTCCTATCAAAAGAAATAATATAAGAGTTTATTTTCTTTAACTCTAAAAACTAAAAGGGTCCCCATTATTTTCTAAGGTAACTATTGCTTTAAAATAATGGGGGTTGTTGATTTACACAACGATTGGTGATTCACTGGAAGAACTAGTTATCTCTGAAAAACAATTCCTTAGTATATTCAAATTAGTAAAAATAATTTAAGGAAACAAGAATTATTTTCAAAATATTTAAATGAATAAAATTACTCTAAATATAAAAAACTCATTTATATCGTTAATCTTTCATAAACCTTTCATAAATAAATATCTTCTTTTCCCTATATCAATCATTATATGGTTTAAAAGGTAAAGTAAGTGTTTTTTTTTTTTTTTGTAACTTAGCTTTTTTAATTTGCTCCTTTTGTCATAGGTAGAGCCATTGCTGCTAGTAAATAGCTCAAGCAAGGTTACCTTTTAACCATCAATGACTCAATGTCGCATCCATTTATTTACAATTTCTTCGAGATAACTCCTTAGTTACTCATTTTTCTTCTTTTTCTTAAAAAGTCATTGTCCTGGCTTGATGACTAGAAAGTGACAATGCCATTCACCGGTTATGATTAAACTAAACAAGTTAGCTCATGATGAGACCCATTGTCTAATGATTTTAATAATCATGAGCCATTACCCTTATTTGGTATGTAGTTGTGGTCAGTTAACCATTAACTTATGATCATGGTAAGCATGCTCGTAATGAGACTTATTATCCTTTTAAGTTTTTTATATTTTTAAATTACACTCTAAAAAGGTATTTTTAATGGACGAGGAGAATCACTGACTCCTTAAGAATTTTGGATGATAGTTTAGAGTTGAAGATGTTTAGTTACAAAAAGTATTTTCTTTGTAAATATGAACCTTTATTCTGATTGATGTTAGAGTAAAAATAATTTTACAAATTTTGAGTTTTACAAAATTTACAATTTTGATGGAAAAAGGTTTCAGAGGTCTATAGTATTCATTCAATTTTCTAGCTTGGTTTTTATTTCCTCAAAAAATTTATATTCTTCAAAAAATAAAAAAATACAATAATTCAGAGGTATTGTGAACAACCAGAAGTATGTAATTAAACAATATTTTCTAAAAGTAAGAAAAGAAAAAAGGATATAATACATTTAGAAGATAATTTTCTTCTAAGAAAAGATTTGTTTTTTTCAGGATTAGCCCATTAACAGGGAGTAAGTCTTTTCTCCCTTGAAGGTCTTGTAACATAAAGGTTTATGGGCCAATTTATTCAATTATTTGGAATGGTCCAAGCCAAATTCTTTGGAATTTGGTATGCTTAACGTTTTCCTCATGTGCTTTGTCCCATTTGAGTACGAGATCTCCAAATTGGAAGTTTTTTGGGGAAAAAAATTTGCATTAAAAGAATTTTTTACCATTTGCTGATGATAAGCATGAATTATTTTGGTCTTTTCTCTTTCTTCTTCCATTTTAAGGATCTGTGACATTCTTAATTGTAGGGAAGAAGAAGGTACTTCATCAATAAATTGAACTAGGTCTAATGAGGGAAGAACTAGATTTGAGGGAATTACAACTTCTTTCCCATAAACCAAATTAAATGGAGAAGTTCTTATGGAGGATTTTTGAGTAATCCTATCTGCCCATAGTGAAAATGTTAAATATTTATGCCAATTTTTCTGGTTTTGATTAATAGTTCTTTTGATGATTCTTATGAGATTTTTGTTTGTTGATTCTGCTAAACCATTCCCTTAGGGATAGTAGTTAGCAAAGTATTTAATCTTAAAACCTCTTTTAAGAGTGATGCCTGTCATGTTATTTCCCAAAAAATAAGATGCATTGTCAAACATAAGTGCATTGGGTAAGCCGAATCTGGTAATAATGAATTGATCAATAAATTCAATAATGACTTTAGAGTTAGCTACCTTTAGTGGAATTTCCTGCACCCACTTAGTAAAATAATCTGTTGCAGTGAGAATATATTTATGCTGCTTGGATGAGTTAGGAAAAATCTCACCTATGATATCTAATCCCCATTTCTCGAAAGGTTGTCTGATATTGACTAGTTGCAATGGAAAGACTGGTTTTCTTTGTCTCCCAGCAGTAGTTTGCCATGTTTTTAATTTTCTCACATATGTATGAGCATATTTGAACAGAGCGGTCCAGTAATAACCTGCATGAAGGATATTATGTGTGGTGGTATCTCCACCAAAGTTTCCACCTGTAGGTCCATCATGGAGTTCCTGCAAAACCCTCTTAGCTTCAGATTTATCAAGGCATCTTAATAGTACAGAGTCATAGTTTTTTCTAAACAAGGTATTATCTATGAGTTGGTATTGATTATCTTTCAATATTAAAGCTCTTTTTCTTTTATGATTGAGTTATATTGGAGCATAGCCATTTTTCAAGAAAAATATTAAATCAATATACTGTGATTCTGAATCATTTAAGCTTACCTCAGCAATTTGTACAATATTACTTGAATATTCATCATCCGATATATTGGATTCTCTAGATAGAAGTTTGCAGAGATCTTGTCTTCTAATGATTTTGGCTGGTCTTATTTCAATGTCATATTGCTGCAAAGAAGTTACCCAATTTTCTCTCTTTTCTCCGAGTTCTTTTTGTATAAGTAGTTGCCTTACAGCCGAGAATGGAACTATTACCTTAGTGTGTTTTTTAAGTAGAAAAGGTCTAAAATTATTTAAATATTTACAGACAACAAATTCTTGTTTTTCTACTTCAGAACAATTTATTTCAGCACCTTGAAGGCTTGAACTAAATAATGAAATATGTGCTTCGATTTTTTGATCATTAATCTGTGTCAATACATCAACGCAAGATTTTCTGATGCAAAAGTATATAAACTAAAATGTTTGGAAAAATATGGGGTAGTTAGAGAAGGTGTGTTAACGATATATTCCTTAATCAAATCAAAATATTCTCTTTCATTATGTCCCCATTTAAAAAGTGAATTCTTCTTAATCATCACTTGCAAAGGTAAAACAATTTGAGAAAAATTTGGAACAAATATTTTGACAAAATTTATCTGTCCTAAAAAGGACTACATGGATTTTTTTGTTATGGGGATGTGAATGTTCAAAAATTGCCTTAATTCTTTCAGGATCAATACAAATGCCATGTTTTGAAAATATAAATCCTAATATTTTTCCTTCACTTAAAGCGAAATAGGATTTTTTTGGATATAAGGAAATTCCATATTTCAAACAATGTTCAAGGATTTGTTTAAGAACATGAAAGTGGTCCTTCCTTTTCTTGGAGTAAATAGTTATATCATCTAGATAACCACCCACTATTTTATTGATTAAACCACTAAAATAAATATACATTGCTCTTTGAAAGGTTGCTCCTGCATTGATTAATCCAAATGGAATTTTCTAATAGGCATAAGGCCCCATTTTGTTCTGAATGTAGTTTTTAATCTATCTTCAGGATGAACCAAAAATTGATTATAACCTGAAATTCCATCAAGAAAAGACATTAATTCAAAACCAACAACTGATTGCAAAATTTGTTCCATCGATGGTAATGGGAAATTATCTTTCAAGCAAGCTTTGTTCATGTTTCTAAAGTCAATACAAATATGAATATCACCGTTCTTTTTCCTAACAGGAAATGAATTTGATACCCATTTAGAATGCCTAACAGGAAATATAATCTTGGCTTTAAGGAGTTTTTCGAGTTCACTTTTGATTTGACTTTCGAGATCAGGGTGAATTTTCCTTAAATTTTGTTGTATAAGTTTTTTAGTGGATATCATTGGGATAATATGTTGAATTATTGAAGTATCATAAGTTTTCAGATCTTCATATTTCGATTCGAAAACATTTTTGTATTTTTTCAATAATTGAATAAAGGCTAATATTTCATCAGAGGAAATACCAAGTCCTAAGTTGATATTCTGAGGATTTGGATCTGTTCCAAGATTTACCAGTTCAAACCTCAAAGATGAACTTTGAAGTTGAGAATTAGTAATATTTTTGAAGCTATCTTTAAGATCATAAATATCTTCGAGTTTAACCACATAATTAGGTAGATATATATATTTTTAGACTTTTGTTGCAATTGCCTTTCATGTTCATCTTCATCAATTAACTGATCATCATATGATCCTTCTGATGTAAGAAAAGTAATAACATCATCATCATCATTGAATACTCTCCAATTAGTAATATTATCAGGAATAGATGGGCAAAAAATAAATTTTATGGAAAATCTATCTGGGCTACAATATTCTAAAGGAAGAAGCTTGGATGCTACATTTGCTAGAAGGTCTGCACTTGCATTATAAATTCTTGGAATAGACGAGATATTGAATGCTAAAAAATTAGAGGTAAGATATTGTACTAATGATTGATAATGTTTAAGATGGTTGGAAATATAATGTATGGTATTTCTTACCTTCTTAACAATTATTTTAGAATTTTCGTATACCTTAAGATACTTAACACCAAGATCAATTGCTTTGGTTAAGCCTTGAACCAATACCTCATATTCTGCAATGTTATTTGTGCATTCAAATTCAATTCTGCATGTGAGCATAGTATTTTCGCCTTTTGGATTAATTAATATACAACCGCTCCTGCTCCTTCACTGGATTTTGACCCATCAAAATATAATGTCAAAAATAAAGTATTAATACAAGGTTTATCTATAGTATTTATACACTTGGAAGAATCAGTCTGAGAAAAAATTTCAATCTGAGAATTAACTGAATTGGTAAGAAATGGAGACTTTAGAGCATTGAAATTCCCTAAAAAGGATTCAATAGAGTAATTTCCAAGAATATTATTAGTAAAGGCCATGGGTTCATTTTCTTCTTCGAATTCAGTTACTGAATATTTTAAATTTTTGTCACGGTCCACTCCAGGGAAAATTTTAGGGGCTAATATTCGCAGGTGGGCTAATTTTCCATGTTTTTTCAAAAAAAAAGATTCGCCAATTTCCATTTTTTTGAAAATTGATTCACCCAAATTTTATAGTATAAAATTATTTTACCCTAAAATAGCGAAAATTTTATATATACTAATATAAAATAATTAGAAACCTAAATATTTTTACAAAAATATCATAAATTTTTTTACAATTTACATATTGGGGCCCATTAAGATTCGCCAAGTTTCGAAACTTTAAGATAAACTTCCATGCTTAAAATTTTCCCTGGTCCACTCTAATTTGATTTGGCTTACCATTATGGGGAAGCCACATATGAGACTAGTCAATAGAAAAATAGCCATAAATCTTTTTTGACCAGTCTCTACTTAGGATTAGACCATAAAAATCTGGTATATCAACAACTAAGATATCAATTACTTGATGGACTTTTGGATTAGATGATAATTTGATAAGGATTTAATTCATCTCTCCTAATACCTTAAATTTTGTTCTGTCTAATTGCACATTATGTACTGCTGACTTCTAAGGAGATATAGTCAATTTCAGAAAAACAAAATATGTCATAATGTTTGATGAGGCTCCAGAGTCATTTAAACAATTATGCATGTTTTTGTTGAATACTTAAAAGTTAACAGAAAAGGAGGAATAAGAGAATTAGATATATCACCTATTAAAATAACATCACTTTCATCAATTTTATCAGGTGAATCATTAGGAGGCTTACCTGTTCCTTTGTCTGCTTTCAAAGTTATAGGAGCATGCAAGGGTGTAGCGGGAACTGCATTCAATTCTTCAAGCAAAATTTTCTGTTGCTGTTTCAATTTGCTCAGCTCATGGAAAAAGATAATTGTTTTAATTTTCTCCATATATTCCACTATATTGTATTCAATAGCATTAGAAACCACTAATGTTTTAGAGGTATATGAAAGAGTAGAAGAAGTTGGCTTTGATTGAGAAGAAGAAGTTTTTTTATTAACTACTTTATCCTTAACAAAAAAGGATGAAGCCTTTTGATTTTGAGGTGACTGGGGAAGATCAACGATATTTTTACTTATAGTATTTATTGGAAGTGCCTCATGTTCATTTTCATCATCAGAGGTCAGAAGGATAAAGTCCCATAGTCCATGAACTTCATCTAGCTCTTCTTCTTGATATTTTTTCTGCAGATGATATTATTTCATCATGATCTTCGTATTGATCTAATTCAACATTTGATATTACATTTGGGGGTTGATAAGCATGGTTTTTATTAAAATATATAAAAGGTTTCTTTGAATAATATTCAACTGAATGTTTCTTTATCTCAACCATATTGTTTGACATGGTTTTGAGGACCTTTTGTAATCCTTCAAGATCGTAGGGATCCTTAGATGATTTCTTTTTGGGCTCATCTTTAAATAAATTTTTATTATTTTTTCTATCTTCTTGAGCAGTTTTCTTCTCTAAAGTAAGTGTTCCTTTTTCAATAGAAAGAGCTTCTTTCATATTCTCTACCAATGTAGCCTTATTGGCTTTATATAAAAAAATAGAAATATTAGAAGGAAGAGAGGATATATACCATTCTATTTGCATGTCTACCCCTGGCTTAGATGTGGTTGGGATTTTGTTGAGAAATTTATTAAATATGGAATTGAAGTCTTTGATATTTTCCCCTGTATTCATTTTCAGATTGGAAAGATCATTGATAAGGGTTGCAATAGTACGATCATCTCCAAATTTAGTGAGGAATTTTTCTTCAAAAATGTCCCAACTAGTAATTGTGCCTGATGGTAGTGAGAAATACCATAATCCAACTGATCCTTGAAAAGTATAAGGAAATAATATAACTACGAAATCTTCCTGTGAAACTTCACTAAGATTTATGGCAAGCATGAAATTATGGAGATGCTCTTCTGCAGGTAATCCATCATCCAGATTATACTTAGGAAACCATCTTTCAAGATGCTTAGGTAAAGGATGAAGAGGCCCTGGTAGTTGAACAACTCCAGGATTTTTCCAAGGTTTTTTTGCCATTGTATGAAGGGGAGGATTGGGTGGTCCTAAAAGAGGATTTGAAGTAGAAGAAGTAGTTCCAATAATAATTGAAGGTGAAGAAGAAATAATTATGGAACTAATATTACTTGAAATAGAAGTTGTAGATTGAGAAGAATAAAAAGGGATATTAATTATTGAAGAATTTGTTTGAGAAGATGTGAGAGAGGGAATAATAATTGATGTTTTTTTAGGGGTAGAAACAGATTGAATCTCATTAGTTGATGATTGTGTTTCAAAAATAGGGGTTATTCCTTAGATGAGAATGAAGAGGAAATTAAAAAGGAATTAATCCAAGTTTTTCACTCTTAGATCGAGTTAATACACTAGTTCCTTCAAAAATCTAAGTGAAACTTCCTTCTAAGGCTTCAAAAAGTATAATTTTTTCTACTAAATTGAAATTTATTCCAATTTATTTATCAGTGTTTTTACTTCTGGTGGCTCTGGAGTATATTATAAATATATTTCCTTATGAACAAAACTAGGAGGTTGTGGGGGAGAATGAAAAACTTCTGATTTATGAGTAGGATATTTTGAAAGAGGACTAGAACTTGTGGATTTGGAGGGAGAATGACTCTTGTGATGGTATTTACTTTTTAAATTAAGGTTTGGTTCCATTCATAGTTGGATTTCCCTCCTTCTAGCACCAAATATGTTGAGGTCCTGAAAATCGGTGCAACAACATCGGGGAAAACCACCCGGCCGGGGACTTAAAAACCTCCCTTTTCCATTTGGAATGGTGGCTGTTGAATTTGTAGGATATATATATATATATATATATATATATATATATATATTCTCGGGATTAAACCTTCTCTTTGTGCAATCTACAAAATAATATTTCAGTGGATGCAAATAAAGATCATACATTCACTTAGAGATATGAATTTTTTTTAAGATAATTGATTTAATTAAATCAATTTAATGAAGCTTATATCACAATTTTTATAAAATGCATGGATTGTATATATACATAAATGATAACAACATAACACGTTGCGAATTGAATTGATGTCAAGCTGTATTCAAGCAAATATATAAGACAAAAAATCAGAAGATCAATGAAATATTACTCATTTGAAACTCAAATTAAACACATAAGATAAAAGTACCATATATATTTTTACTCTGATCATCTGAGAAATAACTCTCTGTCCAACCTTTTCTATTCAGAAAACTTTAAGAGTACAAAAGTGCAACATCAGTAAAGTCTTCTTTTCAAAATTTCAGGATACCACCTTAAAATACATGAAGGGGTTTAAATATAAAACTAATATGTTGTAAAATATTCATTACAATAAAAACTAAGGAGGTTTCAAACAACTCTCCTTAAATTAAGTAAAATTAAAACAGAAACATATATTAAAGGGGTGATTTGTTGGAGGATTGTCCTGTTGTCCCTTCTTCCGTTTGCTCGTTGAGTTGAATAATATTAAGCATAGGCTTAAAATTTGGAAGTTGGCATTTTGACTATTAGCAGGTGTGAGTAAAAAAAGCATCGGAATGTCGGGTAGTTTTATCATTTTTTTAACCAAAGGTAATGCACCAGGAGGACATCTGTCAATAAGATTTGCTGCGATAAGGTTTTGGCTGACAGTTTTCACAATGTTTGTGGAAATGTATTTCGCTCTGCAAATTTCCCTTTCTGCATTCTTTAATTGTATATCCCAATCTGTGAACAACATCTCTTTCTTTGAGTCTTCAATTCTAGGAACTTTGACCTTTCGACCATCAAAAAAATCTTTCCAAGTGACAAATTGGGAGACCTTATCATCTATGTCATCGAAACTAATACTCATATCATCAATGTGATTCACAAGTGAATCACTCTTTTCACATAATTCAAGGATGCTTGTTAATTTCTGACAAAAGATAACCTGTTGTTGTGCCAATAAAGTGTTTAATTCTAAAGCTTCTTTCCTAAACTCATCAATCTTTTCGCATATATTTCATTTTCTCAATAGAGAGCTGTAATTGATGAATTAGAGTATCATTAGAATTAATTTCACTTTGATTCTGAATTTTCAATTTGTGCAGGCTCTCTTGAAGCTGTTCGATCTGTACATATAGTTGCTGACTAACACTTTGATTTTCTACTTGTAACTATGATTCAAGTTGGATGATCTTTCCATCCTTTTGTTTCATTAGTTGATTAATCTATAATGCTTTGTCAATGGTTGCAGAAACATAAGATCCTGCAAAATATGATAAACGAGTTAGAGCCTATGAAGGATATGATTCTGTGTCTTTCCAAACAATGTCCATTGACATATATTCTTGAGTGAGAGTTTGGGATTGCTCTGTTATTCGTCTTTTCTTCTACCTGATAACAAGTGAATTATGCTCAAGACTATAAAAAATATCCAAGGGAGGAATTTCTTCAATAGTAAGAATGATCTCAGAGGTTGGGAAAGTCGGGGTGTATTCCATTCTTTCTATGCTTACTACTTTGTCATAGGGCCCAGCATTAAACGAGTCTTGAATTGTAGTAGGAGGAGTTTGTACAATTTTCCGTTGGTCAATAATCATAGCTCTTTGTTCTTCTTGGAGTTTGAGGTCAAAATATTTCCAAACATCCTTTAGATTTCCGGGGAAATACATATCTATTGTTTGAAATTCAACTGATTTCTCCTGATCTATTGTGTTAAGGAATTCGGTATCCTTAATTGCTGATTCACTTTCTTTCTGAGCCATGGTTTGAGAAACATCCAAAATTTTGTATGGAATTATTTCCAGACTCTTATTTTTGTATTGCTGAAACTTTAGTATTTTTTTTGGGTGAAGGCGTAAAGTTGCCAACTTTTTAACTGTAGCATAGTTGTCGATAGACTCAAGAAAGTTGTCAAAATCATCATCTTCGTGCACAAAGGGTTTGATTTTCACTTCTGTAGTGAAATTATTGGATACTTTAAGTGGATCATACTACCTGTTTGGAATTGTAAGTAATTTCAAACACTCAATTTTACCAATCTCCACTATAGCATGTTTGTATTTTTCCATTCCATAAACACCACAACTAATTGGGAAGGAAGGCCATAATGATTTCTCGGCCTCTTTCAAAAATTTGGTCAGACCATTGCCAACAGTTTGACATGCAACTTCTCTCGCGAGAAGTTTTTCAGGAACATACAGGGGTAAGACATGTGGTTGAGCTATGCTCCCAAATAATCGTACATAGGTGAATGATTCCTCACCAAACCATTTTTCTATATAAGAAGAATTGGCTTGGGCCTATTTTGAAAGTCTAGGGGCTTTCTCATTAAAAAAAACTTGAAAAAGGGGTAGAATAACTCCATGAAAAATTTTGTAAAAATTATTTTCATTTGGATTCCCACAGAATACTATGAAATACTTGAATGGGAACATGATCTTGGGTAGTCCATTTCCAGCCCATGGCTAGAAAATTTGATGTAAAACATACAACATCCATAATATAGCCGCTCATATAAAATGGAAGAAATATTTTAGAAGAGATAGAACAATTCTTTCTATGTTCTAAGATATGAGTGGAAATATTATTTGACAGAATATTTCCCCAATCCATAACATAAGCGTCTTTCACTGCTTCCATAAGTGGAACCCATTCTACTGAAAATCTAGTTGTGTTTGATTGACCAAAAAGTCTAGACATAATAACAAAGATATAGAACTAGGGACTTGCAAGATATTAAATAGAATACATACCCTTTTCATCATTCTTGTGTTTGTTAGGATTGGTCCTCCATTGCTTTATTGGCGTCGATTTGAGTTCATTTTCCTTCGTGAATTGTGTAAGGAATTCCTTATCATAAATATTATTAGGGTCTGGAATATGGTACATTTGCTTCAGGTCTTCCACTTTAAAGGAACCAACCATTGTTCCTATGCTGGTAAGGAATGCCCTATGCCTGATGTTATATTGATGATCCACCTTACCATATCAGTATATGGTAATATCTTGGGCCGTGTTGCAATTCGGTGAAGAAAATAATTAGCTACGTTTCCAGTTGTAGCTTCAGAAGAATTCGAGGCATCAACAATTATCTTTCTTTGGATTTTGCGATTTTTTTCTTCTTAAAATAGCTTATACATAGATTCCCATAAAGAGGATCCACTTTTAGGTCCACAAGTCATATCTGTAAACAGGGGAAAAATCTTTGTTCTCTTCGAGGTAGTAGGCATAGGGTTAACATGAGACATATGCTTCTTTGCTTTCTTCAAATCCTTAGACATTTCTGGAGAATTTTGCTTACTCAAACTTGCCTGTAAATAAGTAATAAATAATAAGCGAAAAGAGGGAACCTTTTAGTTTTACAATACACACAGATACCATAGTAATAGAAACACTTCAAATGGATGAGACTTCACAATCTTATGGGATATGAATTGAACACTCGTTGTAGGAAAATGATTATGGCGGTATGGGCGATAAAACCATTAATTTATGACATTGATAACTGATATGGGTTATTGTGTCTATATAATAATTTCTCAATTAAAACCAGATATATCACATTACATTATGGCTCGTGTGCAATGTCTTCATTAAATGCTGACGAGCTTAGCTTTTCTGCCAATCGCGACATTGCAATCACAATATTGGCGTAAGTTGGTAGTATGCAACATGTGTTTGTTAACAAGAGCGCGATGTGAGATATGCTTTATCGTGTTAATGAATATGATTTATAACAATAAGAATGGTTAATATTTGCGAGAGTGCGATGCGATATGCTTTATCACATTGGGGAATATGAGCGGTAACAAATAAGACTATCGGGGAAAATGTGATTTGCGAAATGTGATAGTTTACATGGTAGAAGTAGGTCCCATGCATATTCTTTATAGGACTTACATATAAATATGGCTTTTTCTTTTAAAAAACATTTCAATTATATTCATTGGATTGCTAAAATGTTTCAAGTGTTTATTTTCAAATTATATATGCTTTGCAATGATTTTGGGATTGTGATGAGGCAATTTATCTCCGCTTAAGTATTTAGAAAGCCAAATTTAAAATTTTTCACCCCCTTTTGACCCCTATTCCTATCAAAAGAAATAATCTAAGGGTTTATTTGCTTTAACTCTAAAAATTAAAAGTGTTCCCATTATTTTCTAAGGTAGCTATTGCTTTAAAATAATGGGGGTTGTTGATTTACACAAAATGTACTTAAATTGCAAGCATAAATTATCGACCGGAGTCAGTAAACTGAAGAAGTGCAAGTGCACTATATGTGCTAGAAGTCTTTGTCATTAAAGTGAGAGTTGAAATCATAGTTTTGTTAATTTTTGAATCTTATGGATTAACATTAAATTACTATGGATCAGTGATGTTTTTTTAAAGCAATTGAGTCATCTATGTTAGATGTTATTTCTATGGTTATCTTCAATTGAACTGAGTTTAAAAATACTTTGTGAGATTTATTCCTTTCAAAATAAATGATTTAATTGTGTTTTTATCAAGTTGATTTTCGAATTTTTATGCTACAAAAAAAAATGAAATAATTCTAATTTACGAAAGCATGAGATATGATATAGTTCTAGTTTTATGAAAACATGAAAATCAAAATGCTAAGAAGACAGAGTTTTCTATCTACTATAGATTCTAGTTTGGAATGTAAATGAAAAATAATAAACTAGACTATATAAAATATGGCATAATGGATTCAAGAAATTAATCTACAAAATAAACATAACCAAAGTACTGAACTATTGAAACTGATTTAAAAATAAAGTAGGAATCAAAAGCATTTACCGAATTACGAAATAGTGCATTTGAGATGCACAAAAATTGAAATCAAAATGACCTTGTCTGCTTGCAGGGGCCCTCTGCAACATAGTAGGATCTTAACACTATTAACGCATCAAATTGCATGAAATGGAACGTCAAATTAACATAAAAATATTCAAACAAAATGTTCAGGAAATAAAAGATGGCACGCCATGAATATATAGAGTTTCTATGATTTTATAGAGTGTGTTCAACATTATGTGAATTCTAAGCCTATATATCTCTATTATAATAATTATACAATTTTAAATCATAAATGAAATGTCATTTATCTGTCAATTTTCTAATAGGAAATAAAATTGACACAGTCGTGCCATTTCCAGACTCTATTCCTAGACGCTGCAACGTGCTGACTGTCATCTTTGACTAAGAGAATGCATGATATTCTTGGTGAATAGGCTCAGGTAAGTAGGAGGAAATCCATGAGGGGATTATCCTCTATCTACCCATATAATCCTTTGCTGAGTTGATGCACCAAAACCCTGCTAACAATGAATTTAGTTGTGGATATGTGGAATAGCTCCAAAATTGTATTAATTCTGTAGCTGAATGTAATATTTAGCAAAACAATAGGGTATATTAACAAGTATGAATAATATGACACACAAATAATTTACCTTGTCAAAATCATGTGTTTGCTGCTTTATTAGGTTAATAGTGATAGGAAAAGAAGGAAAATATGGATGCAAAAAGGGTGTCAAAATAAAACAATTCTGGGACTCTACATTCCCCCATACTGAAGGTTTTGTATGTCCTCTTACAACCATAAAATTTTGTCATTTCTGTTCAGTTACTTCATATCCTTAGATATTTCTGCCAGCTATTATGCAAAATTGTGATCTACGGATAAATCAAATTCCATAAGTGTGGTGCTAGGTACTTAGACAAACAGATGAAAGATTTTGCTAACACTTTCTATAAAATAAGAAGATACACATAATTATAGAAGAACCTACTTGTGATCCAAGCGCTTCTTCTTCTCCTTCTATCGCTTTTGCTATTGCCTTTAATCCAACTTAGATCACCAGATTTATTCTTGAAAACATAAACAGAGAACAACAAACAAATTGCAATATAGAGATATCTACTTCTCTTAATCAATAAAATCGATTATATGTGAAACATATATATCATTCAAGGATCCATTTCATGAAAATAGAAACATAAAGAGATACATATATGGGAAAATGAACAACGATATTTATTAAAGAGTAGAAGGGCTAGGTTACAACCAATGATCAATTTGATGCCATCAGCTCCAGCTTCATCCCAACCTCATCACATCCAACCTCACACCAACAGCATATCAGTACTTTCACTCTCTCAAATGAGAATCCAACATCATTTATTTACCAAAATTATTCCTTCCCTAGCACTAGGATCTGTGCTTAATTTATACGGAAATTGATGGTAGTTTCTCAATGAATGAATTTCTAAGAATAGGAAAGACATGTTACCAAGTTTAGAGGTGTTAGATGGACACTTGGATTCAAACTTTGAAACATATGGACTCTTATAGAAGGCACTGGCCATGTGGAGATTCCCGAAACAATGAGAATTCTGCTCCCAGGTGACCAACACACTCTTGAATGTCAAGAAGTGCATTGCAGTGCACCCTTGAATGGAGGATGTTGCATATGCAACATAGTTAGTCCCTTTAGAGGCTGTGTTGGTGAGTTCATTAGTGATATAACATATATTTCAAACCTTGGAAATCTCACAATAGAAGCCATGAATGAATTGTTCTTCTCTTAGGGCATATAGAAACTGAAATGTAAGGGGATGATAGACCCTATTTCATTAGTCCTAGGGATGATGTCATGTTTGACAAGGTCATGGGGATGATGCCAAAATTGACATATAACAGTTTCCCCCTAAAGCATGAAGTCAAAATAATAATAATTTATTTGAATCAGATGATTTACGACATGATGAGCCGGAACTGAAGTGGAGTGGTGACCTGCATCAATCTTACAATAAATTACATCATGATATTTTCATCTTGATCACGAATTTCTGAGGGAGGCATTCCCATGCTTAGCACATAAACTATCTAATAACATGTACATAGTGTAGAATGTTGTCTACATTTGAATGTTGCCCAATACAGACATGCATACAGATATAGGCCCATGTTCGGATGACGATCTATATGTGAGGTCACCATACAGATGATGCGTACAACAATCCTGAAATCTCAGCCCGGATGGCTGAAACTAGATCTGGGGTCTTCTTATCTCGTTCACTCCATCATTCGGGTACAAGTCTAACCATGTGAATATATGATTTGTAGTTGAACATGGTAAGACATCGTTTGATTAATAGGCAATGATGTGAGTTGTTAACAAATGTGAGAGAACCACCATTGATGTTAATGGATCTCAAGGTAGTGCAGTACATTTTGCAAGGGATGAATAGATGATTTGATGTCGAACGGAAAACAAAATATTTAGGTTAAAGGTCTAGAAGCGAGGATCTTGTCGATGTTGTAACAAGCCTCATGGTACTAGAAGATGATGTTTCTAAGTAAACTTCTTGGATGATGAGCTCATGTCAACGGGAAGCCACTTTATCATGAAACAAGAGTTACTGATTTCAGAGACAAAATGTGACTTGATATAGCAATGTTTAGGGATGACTATCGTGAAAATGAATGTTTATGAGTATTGCAGAAGGATGAGTATTCACTGGATGACTTCTCTTGAACATATCAGCGATAATGAGATGAGTTGGAAGCATTGATCCAAAACTGAAGTGAAGGTATGATGAACCATAGGTATGAATGAACCGTCAAGAATATTACCTAACCCAAAAATTCACAATGATGGAGTGAAGTGTCATGTTCAAGAGCGATCTGCTACCATAAAAAATTTTGTTCACTTTCCAAAATTTTCCCCGGTCATTTGTCGACTAGTACCTCTTTATTTTTTAACAAGCTTGAGGAGGATAACATATGCTTGATCTATAATTCAACCCTTCGGGAGAATATGCATCGCTGAGTCTAGTGATAAATGAAACTCGATTCTTGCCACGATCGACAAGCCCATCGCTATTTTATGTTTTAATGAGTTTAACGATAGTGACAACCCGATCCTTTTTCATATTTAGAGAGTTTGAAAAAGAGGACAAAAGAAAAATCTATGAGTCCTTTTTCGTAAATTTTTCGCTCAGATATGAAAAAGTGTAAAATGATATCTAAGAGAACCTCCTAGCCATGTTTGACTAAGGTTTTCCTTTTTTGTAATTAATCTATCTCAGTCCGGAAAAGGGTTAAACTTATACTGAGTAGATGTCGATTCATTTACTTTTAGGAGCTCGAAAAGACAAGTGCTCGACAATATTTTCACATTATCAGAGTCTAAAAAGAGCTAAAAGAAGACTCCAGGGGTTCCTTTTTCGCTGTTATCGAAGCTCTAAAAAGAGATAAAAGTGCGCTTCAAGTCCTTTTTCGTTTTTATAAAAGCTCGAAAAATAAGGATAAAAGTATGTTTTGTGGTCAAATCATTCTTGGATAAGTGGGCACAACTAATATGCTATGTCAGTTGTAAACCTAATCAGAAAAACATAAAATAGATTAAAAATACCTGTTTCATGATAAAAAATGAATAAAAACCATAGTCACAACAATAAATATGATTTGCAAATAATAAAATGACTAATTAAAAGAGTTTTATTGTTCATTTTTACCATTTTAAAGTTGCCATTTTCATTTTGGCTATGAACTTGTTTTTGCCCCCAAACTTCAGCTATTGATTGCGATTGATTCTGTGGACAGTTTTCCTCACTGTTCAATCCAGGTCGGAGCTATAAACCTCCTCTTTCCTTTAGTAGTATTTTTGTTTCTTTTCATTGCAATTTTTTAGGGATTTGTGCCCCTTTGGGTAAATTTATTTTTCACATAGGGAAAAACACCCTTGAATGTCGAAATGTGTGTTGCAGTGCACTGGAATTGAAGGCTAGGTGAACTTGCAGCACACTATCCCTTGACCAGGGGTGCATTGGGCGCAATTTAAATTTTTGTTTTTTGCAGTGTGCCCAAATTTTGCCTGGTTTTTTTCATGAAATGGGTCCTTATGAGTCTTATGGTTGTGTTTCATGGATTCAACAGACAAAAATGACGATTACATGGGGGGGAAGAGAACATGAACAAAACATGATTGCCCTAAATGATCTGGGTACTATAAGAGCCCTTAGAGACTGTGGGTTGTTGAAGTACTTCAGACTATCGGGTATGAGGCAACATATGGAACTATTGGAGTTCCTTGTTTTTTCATGGGATCATGCGATTGAAGCATTTCATATTGGGGACAAAGTGGTCCCAATTTTAGTGGAGGATATCTACTTTCTCAAAAGATTATTGAGGAGAGGCCTACCCATTTCTCTTTCATGGTCTGCTCTCAGAGGAGAGACGTTGAGAGATTATATATTGCAATATTGCAATCTAGGGGTAGAACCTAGCAAGGATGGGAAAATAAACATCTATGATGTTTATGATTTTCCATTGAGAACCATATTATTCATGATCGCAAAGCTTGCTGGTACCGCTACACTACAGGTTGCAAACAGATCTTACATGCAGTATGCACTAGAGTTCTTGGAACCAAAAGTTTTCAACTAGGCTGAAGTTGTACTCTCTCAAATGAAAGAACATCTGAGCAAGGAAAATGGAGAAAGGAAGAAAAATTTCAAATATGGTTCGATCCTCATTTCTTTTGCCTTAGAGTGGATTCCATTGATGCAACCTCAACATGTGACATTGGGTATATCTAAACATAGAGATCCAAGGATGCAAAGATGGGTAGAAATGGTGGCTATACATGCTGGCCAATCGACCATCGTGTTCTTGACTGCTTTCTTCACATGGTTTAGGCGACAAATGATCGCCATTTATGATTATGCATATGTAGGCATCGACTTCCGAGGAGACCCAGATTTAGCTTTACCAGAAGGCGCTCAATGGGGTGAAATTGGTAAGAATGTTTTGACCATGTTTTTGATTTTTCTAAGGTTTATACATGTTTTTATATTTTTATGTTTTCCCAAGACTAAACTAATTCTTTTATGTATGCAGATTTAGGTTGAGTTCGACCAGTGGGATAGCCAGATCAGGGAACGGATGAGCTAGAAGAGAGAGTTGTTGAGAGAGAAGTCCTTCAGGATTTGGATATGGCTGAGACTCTTGCTGAGCTATAGTAGCACATACAGGGGTTGACCTTAGAGATTTCAAATTTCCAGATCGAATAGTTACCCATGTGACTGCAACACCATACTATTGGTGTTCCTAACTGTTGGATGCGGTTATTACGTATGATAGCTAGATCAGTAGCATGTTATCATGAGCACCACTAGTTTACTTTTGACATGTTGCATACATTTTGAGATCAGATGACCAATGTGTCTTGGGCACAAATTTTGTAAAAACCTATAACTATCTATATTTTTTTTAGTGTTTTCCTATGTTTATTGCGCAATACTATTCAATTATGTGAATGTATCTTTACATGTGCTGCAAATGTATATTTATAACATAATTCACTAAGGAATCAGTTAATGTGTTCAAGTTTCTAGAAATGTGTTGATATTGAATGAAATCAGAATGTCTTTCCAAAAGTTGAACTCTTAGGAACATAAGATGCAGTGTTGGATTTCTGACAGTATAAACACTAATAAATTGCAGTACCACAAGTTGTGAGTCTAACCTAATGGTGACACAATTAATACCAACTGAAATGGCATCAGAGAGAAGTTAGATCAAAGTTCTATACTCAGTGATATGGTTTGTAGATCGACTGATACAAATCCCTTGAAACTCACTAACTCACCGTTCGGAGTGAAAATGACCCACGCTGCAGAGGATAGATTCTGCGTAATAAGAATAACACCATCAGCATACCCAATGAATGGTTCCAAAGATTCAGACATCTACGATGAAATGTTAAGTAGATTACTGACTTCAAGAAAATTTTAGAAAAACAAACTAAGACAGTAAATGCAAATAAAAAACATATATACAATATAATACAACAATTTATTATGCTCATGCTTAAGCATAGTAAATTTTCAAATACAACCCATTTCGGGGTTGCGCCAAAGGAATTACATCATAATCTACCAACTCGTATGCACCCTTAGAAAGAAATATTTTGACAATATAGGTTCCATGCAATAACGGCTCAAATGTCCCTGTACCTATTACATTAGCTTCCTGATCATAAAGAAGGACCAGGTCACCCTCTGAGAAGATGCGAGGTTGGACATGCTTGTCGTATTGTGCTTTATAAGTCTCTTATGCGCTTCGTTGGCCAATGCGGCTTCACGACATGTTTCATCAAGATGAATGAGGTTAAAAAGATGTGCTTATTTAGCAGAGGTGTCAGGTAACAAGTTGATTGCGAGTTTTAACGATGATATTTCACATTGGATTGGCAAGATAGCTTCCAGACCATACACCAATTGAAAGGGGGTAAATTCGATTGTGTTTCTCATCGAGGTTAGGTACACCCACAAAGCCGAGTATAGGATTAAATTCCTATTTCATTTATGAACTCCTATCATTCGTTGAAGCATTCGTTTAAGAATCTTGTTAATATCCTTAAATTCTCCATTTGATTGTGGATAATAAGGAGTAGAACTATCATGGGAAAGTCCTAATTTGGAAGTCAACTCATTCATCATATGGTTGCGAAAATGTGAACCATGATCTGTGACTATAGAATGTGGAACACCAAACTGTGAAATGACATGATTAAAGAAAAACAATGCAACTATTTGTCCTATGTTATGAAAAGTAGGCATCGTTTTGACCCACTTGGTAAAGTAGTCTGCTGTGACAATAATATAACTATGCCCCCTGACAAATAAGGGTTACAGGTCATGAAGTCAATGCCCCATTTTGCAAATGGTCCCACAGAGACAACAGGATGCATTGGCATTGGAAATTTGTGGATTTTACGATCAAATATATGGCACGCATGAAAATTATGATTGCGAGGATGCAGTCACAATATATGGTAGGCAAAAAGTAACCAGCACGAAGTATCTTCTGCGCGGTATCATATCCAGACAAGTGTCCACCACAAGCCCCAACATGACAATCATTTAAAACCTTTTCAGCCTACTCATGAGTGAGGCACCTCCTTAAAATTATATCGACACCATGACGATAAAGTGTATCGCTGACGATTAGATAATATTTGGCTTAGTATCGATACGTTGCTGGTCAGAGCAAGAGGTATCAGGCCGAAAAGTCTGGGTCTAGAGTGTTACACAACATTTTGTCACCTTCCCTGCAATCTCGATATTGCACATTTCAAGACCATTTGTGTGACTTATATAAAGTGTCATGCCTTGCAAAGACCATCATTGCATCCCCTGCCATGAGGAGAAAATTTCCTCTGTTAACTTTTCCATGAGTAGACCATCAGAAACACATGTTTTTGGGTTGGCACCGGTAGAATGTTATGCCCTCGCACCGATGAAGGAAATTAACACTGGGCTCCATGCCCAATGGTGCTATGTCCCAGTGAGCTACCCATGCCAAGATGTTTTTGGAGTGTTTTTTAAATATAGAGGCGTAGTTTCCATGCTAACTGCTTCGTGAGCGAGTCAGCTTGGGTTGTTCAATTGCATAACCAAGAACATCTTCCTTTGGCCTCTTGTTTCCACCTTTTGGGGGAACCTACCAAAGGATAAAGACTCCCTTCCACCATTTGATGGACCCCAACCTCATCCTCTCCCTCTATAAATAAACCTATCTCATATTGATGCAGCTAGCTAAACCATTGTAACTGAATAGATGAAGAGGAATTTTTGGACATCTTGGTGAGATAGAACAGAGAGAGAGACCCTTGTCGAGAGAGAGAGCTTATTCTTTTGCCTCGCTACATCCAAATTCCCTAACGAATGCTTGAGACACACTTCGACTAGACCCGCTAAAAGAGGCTACGATTTCAAGGCTCCAGTTGTAATATCTTTCTTTCTCTTAATATATACATGACTGGTGTTATGGTTCCCATCTTGTGTTGATGTGATTTACATTATGCAATATTTTTAATCTTCCTTGACTGCTTAGCTAGCTATGAATGCAATTATTATCATGTATGTTTCTTTTGTCCATTGATCTTTGTGCAGGCATTTGAATACCATTGCTAAAGGATCACGACGTGTCGGGACAAGGATCATGGGACCTTAGTTCCAGCTACATCGACGCATTGGACTACACGTAGGACAATCTATCCCAACTCGTTTCATTAGTTAACTAGGAACCAACACATTAGCATGTGCTCTTGTTGCTAGACCCACTCTAGGGCTAGAGGGATTGTCTCTCTCTGTAGAGATGATTTACCTACACAGCAAGTTGGCGACTCCGCTGGGGATCAGTGTGATTTTGTCCTCTCGTTGTTTGTTGAGAGTTTTCCTTGTCGATTCGACTTCGGTCATTTGATTGCTTCTCTACCTTGCCTAGCTTGCTTGACTATTTTGAATCCTCTTGTTTAGCTCCAGAGTGCCAATATTGGCCTTTGATCAGTAGTTTTTCCTTTTCCCATAGTTTTATGGCTTGGCGCATTTTTTCGTTGAACAATTGCTCCAATTGGCGCTAGTTTCCTTTGTTACAGGTGTGCCAACTTTGTTAGGCGCAGATTACAGCCTGACAGTCACGCCGAATCTTGTAGGATTTGGTTTGACCTTTTTCCTAAATCTTTGGTCAATAGTTTTTGGCTCTGGGTTGTTTATTTGACTTGTAATTGGTCTTTTGGATTGTTTTGACTATGTAGTCTCGGTTTTTCTTAGTTGTTTGTCCATTATCTCATCAGTGAAGTTTTGTAGCCCTAGGGTTTCTAGGTCTTATACTGTTTTTTCAGCCTTCTCCTCACTGAGCCTCCTGAGCTGAATTCAAGTCCCTTTGATCTCTGTCATCTCAATTTGCTGGTCGATTTTGCTGGTCTTTCTTGATCCTTCGTGTCTTTGGCTTGTTGAATGATCACTTAAGTTTTCGTTTAACTTTCCTTTTTGTCACTTCGAGCATAGATTACGTTGCTCGTTTGGATTGTTTTGAAAGATTTTTGTTTTCTTGAAAGAATGCATCATTGGTTTGAGTGCGTCTTAATGTTTCTATTGCTTTTGATTCATTCATTTTAGATATTTACATTCATAGTGCTCAAAGATAGTGTTTTCTTTGATTTTTAGTGTAATAGTGCATCATGTGCTTCATTCATCTAAAAAACAAAAAATTGCATTCTTTCGTTTGGATCAAAAATGGAAAGTTCTTTTACATAAATAGCTCTTAGCGAACTAGGAAAGAGTTTTTCGTTTCTCGTTTGGTTGTATTGGATCCATTAGAGAACTTCTTGTGTTTTCATTGATTGCTACTTTGTTAAAGATATCTATCCTTCTCTTAGTTAGCATTCATCAAACGGAAATGGTGTTCTTTTGCATGTAGTGTGCATTTAGGAATTTGAGACTCCATTCGGTAGGGATTTGAAATTGAAACATTAATTCAAGACCAACCTTAAAATAAATTCAATCAATATAAGGAAGCATTGGAACCTAACGTAAATATTTTAGAGGTCTAGGCTAGTGACGTGTTCCCGCATCGTTAAACCTAGTAGTTGTTGTTCGCCACCTGGCTTTAGACAACGCTAGTACGGACTTGTGCTCTCCGTACCATTGCATATATAAAAGGAGACCCTCCTAGGTTCAAATCCTTTATACATAGGAAGCCGAGTCTGCCGCCCTATAATCGTGATACACGGAACAAAGCATTCGGGAGACTACCCGCACGTACGTCAAGTCCTTGGTCATTTCTCTTTCATTTGATCACCAAGGTGTATATGGCAGTTCACGGGAACTTAGTACACCCTCTTTCTTAGATTACCTGAGTAGTCATTTTAATCTTTTCGTGACTCCTTAAAAAGGAAAATATCATCGAGCTCTTGTCCTTTCATGCTTGTTTCAACTTGAAAGTGATAGAGTCACCTTTTGCCTATTTCTCGACTCTTAAAATATGAAACGACAGAGTTTTGTTTCAATGTCTTAAAATATTAACTGCCCACGAAATACTCTTGGTTAAAGTTATCTTCCTTAGCGTTGGTTTTACGGTTGTTTCCTATGGAAACGTTTCCGGAGTTTACCAACCAAGGAATCCCCTCTGAAGTGAATCCTGGTCCTTTTCCTTCTTTTGGGAATGTTGGTGCTCCTTATATGGCAACATTGTCCCTACTTGGGTTAACTGTTGGGTAGCCTGTTTGGTTATTTTTGACCTCTGTGGTCTCGAGTGTTCCACCCACTGTACAACCATCCCCTCCACTTGAACAATGTCATGTTGATTCAAAGGTGGACCTCTCCCGTTATTCGCCTATTTCTTCATCCTCCTCTTCTACTTTGCTTGGTGACAGTCTAGATTCTAGTAACCAGGTGGCTAAGAAGAAGAAAGAGAAGACGAAAAAGAAGAAGTCAGATAAGAGAGAGGCTAACTCTGCGGCTATTGCGCTTCAGACACCTTCCATCGATAAACCATCCAACCTTCCATGGAAAGTAAAATTCCCTTGCATGTTGTGCAAAGGTGACCATCTTCTTCGAGACTGCCCTGGCATTCCCAAGGTACTTGAAGCATGGTCCAACGGCCATCGGTCGTTGTCTTTGGCTTATGGAAGTCATATTGGTGGCATATCTTCGACTAGCCATGATAAGACTCATAAGAAATAGGGTAAGATTACCAATCCCTGTAAGTTGTGTGAAGGGCATCATCCCATTCACCTTTGTCCATACATGGATGAAGCCATGAGAGTGCTGGAAAACCGTATTGTTTCTCCACCCTGCCTCTCGGTTGGTTACCAGAATATTTCTTCGAGTCCTCCACTAGTTGATTCAACGGTCGGTCAAGAGTCATCCTTGGTCGATCTCGTTCCCCCAGAAACACGAATCCGTTCCCAACCAACCATTGGTTGTGGAATTGGTCGATTTGATCTCGCCTATGGTTCATCAGGTCTTTTTCGTCGAGAGTGGATCTCATCCCCCTCATATTCTTCTTGTTTCTCCAGATTCCTTGGACTTGGTGAAATATCCTCCCATCCCTGTGACTTAAGAAGTTGCTCTTCCTACTCCCATGTCTGAGGTCCAGGAGGAGACTCCTCTTTCTCCAGTAACAGCAGGGGATGACCATCTCAGTTCAATGGTATCCCCTCCAAGTAGTTTGGTTGCTTCCTTTGATTGGAGTCGATTTACGAGATACTGCCTTCCTTCTTATGTTCCTTTTGAGATCACAGTATAGACCTTCGATGTGGCCATACCTAGCATGATTATAGATGAAGGCACGTCTATTATTATTTTGTATTTAACTTGGAAAGCTTTTGGTTCTCTGCCGCTTGTGCCTATTACGCAGAATCTGTTGGCCTTTAATAGAGGAACCAATCAACTGTTAAGGATCCCTCCGAAGTGGCCTATTACTTTGGGAGGGAAAACCATCTATATAGATGTGATGGTTGTTCCAGGCCCCTTGGATTTAAATCTACTCTTGGGGAGTGAATATTCTTATGCCATGGGCGCACTTGTCTCCTCCCTCTTTCGTGTGATCTGTTTTCCACACAAAGGTCAGATTGTGACCATTGATCATCTTTCATTATTTGGTCCTGATGTGACATATGGTCTACTGTCATCCCTTCCTGGTCCTTACCTACTGGTGGTGTCCTCCCCACCACATGATAATTATGCGGCTACCTGTCCCATGCCCTCATTCAATGATAGTGCTGTAGTGTATCGTGTTTTGGGGGCATTGGATCCTGATTTCCAAGATGTTGTTCTCCCATCAGATGCGAGCCTCTTGGAAGCCATGACTTCTTATTCATCATGATGAAAGGTCATCAGAGCATAGTTTGTTTTCTTGTGTCAAGCTCTTTAAAAAATGAAACAAGATTTTCAGAGCATAGTTCGTTTTCTTGTGTCAAGCTCCTTAAAAAATTAAATAAGATTTTCGGAGCATAGTTCGTTTTCTTGTGTCAAGCTCCTTAAAAAATGAAACAAGATTTTCAGAGAATAGTTCATTTTCTTGTGTCAAGCTCCTTAAAATATCAAACAATATTTTCAGAGCATAGTTTGTTTTCTTGTGTCAAGCTCCTTAAAAAAGTGAAACAAGATTTTCAGATCATAGTTTGTTTTCTTGTGTCAAGCTCCTTAAAAAATGAAACAAGATTTTCAGAGCATAGTTAATTTTCTTGTGTCAAGCTCCTTAAAAATGAAACACGCTCATTGGAGCAGAGTTCATTTTCTTGTGTCAAGCTCCTTAAAACATGAAACAAGGTGTCGTGAGGATAGTTCTTTTACTGTGTCAACGTTGTTAAAAAATGAAACATGTTCCCATTCAATTCGAGCTTTTGATTAGATCTCGTAAAATCCTAGTCAAGTCTTTCTCTTGATCTCGTAGTTGAACCTTCATTCCATCCACCTGTTAGTAACCAGTAGTCTACTCCGTTGAATGCACCGAAGCTTGGGGAGCATGTACCTAGAATTGAGTCACCATGCTGGGGGCATGCAAACTTATTTTAAGCATAGTTTGTTTCCATTTCAAGATTGTGTAAAAATGAAACTGGTCCCAAGCATAGTTTATCTTTGTTTCAGGCTTGTGTAAAAATGAAACCATTCTTATTTTACCTCTCGTGATTTTCATTTTATCAGCCTTTTTTTCTGGACGAGCCTTGGTTTTCTCCTTCCATTGTCACCATTTTCTTGGCCGATCATATGGATATTTTGGTTTATCATGATTATATGCATGACTATTTTGATTGGATGGTTGTGAACATACCTGAGTCTATTTGTTGATCCTTATTGCTAGATGGCTGCATCCATACCTCGGATCTCAGTTTTATGTACTCTATTATGATGGCTACGCCCATGCCAAATGTTCATGTATTAGATATATCAACTGACTTGCAGGTCTTTCGACAACAATTTTTGGTTCGAATGCATTCTCGTAAAGCATTTCTCTCCTCCCTCTCTCTCTCGGACCTCATGCTTTAGGGGGAATCTGTTACACAAAATTTTTTCACCGTCCTTGAAATCCCCATCCCGCACATTGCAAGTAAATTTGTGCGACTTATATAATGTGTCATGCCTTGCAAAGACCATCATTTCATCCATTTCCATGAAGAGAACATTTCCTCTGTTAAATTTTCCATGAGCAGGCCATCAGAAACACATGTTTTTGGGTTGGGGCTGGTAGACCATTATGCCCTCGCGCCGATGAAGGAAATTAACACCAGGCCTCGTGCCCATTGGTGCTCTATCCTAGTGAGCTACCCACGCCAAGCTGTTTTTGGAGTGTTTTTTAAATATATAGGAAAAGTTTTCATGCTAACCACTTCATGAGCGAGTCAGCTTGGGTTTTTCAACTGCATAACCATGAAAACCTTCCTTTGGCATCTTGTTTCCACCTTTCGGGGGAACCTCCTAAAGGAAAAGGCCTCCCTTCCACCATTTGAGGCATCCCAACCTCCTCCTCTCCCTCTATAAATAAACCTATCTCATATGAACCATTGTAGCTGAATAGCTGAAGAGGAATTGCTGAACACCTTGGTGAGATAGAGCAGAGAGAGAGACCCTTATCGAGAGAGAGAGCTTAGTCTTTTGCCTTGCTACATCCAAATTCCCTGATGAATGCTCGATATGCACTTCGACTAGACCCACTGAAAGAGGCTGTAACGTCAAGGCTCCAGTTGTAATCTCTTTCTTTCTCTTAATATATGTGACTGGTGTTCTGGTTCCCGTTATGTGTTGACGTGATTTACATTATGCAATATGTTTAATCTTCCTTGACTAATTAGCTAGTTATGAATGTAATTATTATCATGTATGCTTCTTTTTTCCATTGATCTTTGTGCAGGCATCAAAATACCATTGCTAAAGGATTGCAAAGTGTCGGGACAAGGATCACGGGACCTCTGCTGCAGCTACATCCATCGCGTTGGACTACAGGTAGGACAATCTATCCCAACTCATTTCATTTGTTAACTAGGAACCAACACATTAGCATGTCCTCCTGTTGCTAGACTCACTCTAGGGCTAGAGGGATCATCTCTGTCCGCAGAGAGGATTTTCCTACACAACATGGAGATAAATGAATCCCCATACCAAGGATCAGATGATCTGATCAGAAACAGAGACTCATCAGGAATAAATGGTTTCGGTGTAGTAGCAGTACTATCAAAGGGAAGGTAACATAGAAGCTCAACCAAAACTAAAGACTTATTTGACTTGGATTTGATGAATTCTAAATCAAAATCCTGCAAAACGAAAATCCATTTTGAATACTTGCCCCCCAGCAATTGATGTGATAAGATGTAAGTCATGGGGTTGCAATTGGAAATGAAAAAGGTTTTACGGAACATGATATAATGGCAAAATATTTGGACATCTTGGACAACTACCAAGGAAAGCTTTTCTACATACGAACACTTCACTTTCGTATCATTGAGATTACAACTAAAATAAGAGATCGAATGTTCTATCCCATTTTCTACTTGGACCAATACCGTAGCAATGGTCGTATCAACCGCGAAAAATATATAAGAAATAATCACTCTGATAATGGGGGGATACATTAATGACGCCCAGACAAGTGTATCCTTGACAACATCAAAAGAAGCTTGTGCAACCTTGCCCCTATGGAAGGGACTCCCCTTTTTCAAGAGCCGATTAAATCCTTTAGCCATTTCTCCATAGTTGGGTATGAACCTCCTTAGGAAGTTAGCCTTTCCCTAAAGTTTCTGTAACTGAAGAAAATTTGATGGCACAGGAAAATCAAGAATGCCCTGGACCTTCAGTGGGTTGATTCGAATTCCTTCTTTTGAGACGAAGAATCCTAGCAAACGACCAGAAACAACACAAAACACACATTTATGTGGATGAGGCGTATTTTGTAGTTTCGACAGCGTAAAAAGATAGCTCTCAAATGCATCGGGTGATCAGTCCGGTTTCGTGAATGCGCGGGAAAATCATCTAGATAAGGTTGAAAAATGTGCTTGATTTCATTGAAAGCATAATCCATTGCTCTATGAAAAGTTTCCCCAATGTTCTTTAAACGAAACAAGAGTTTTCAATAAGTGAATGTGCCCCATGGATATATGAATGATGTCTTATATTGGTCCTCTAGGCAGATATTGATTTGATTGTAGCCAAAAAATCCATCCATAAACAAAAATATTTCGCATCCAGCACAATCGTCAATAATCTGGTCGATAAAGGGAGTAGGATAGTTGCTTTTTGGACAAGCAAGATTGACATCCTGATAATCGACCCACACTCTAATGGTCCCATGTTTCTTCATAATAGGAAGAATTTTGGAAACCCAATCAGTTAACAAAATAGGGTAAATGAAACCATCATGCAAAAGTTTTTCAACTTCTGCTTTAACGGCAGCGACCTTCTTCGGATGAACAGGACAAAGGCGTTGACGTACCAGTTTGAAATTAGGGTACATGTTAATGGTGTGTTCAACGATACTAGTATCTATGCCTAGAATTTCCTCGTATGACCAAGAAAACACATCATGAAATTCACGAAAGAGGGAGAAATATGTTTTGAGTTCTGATGGAGAACAAGACATGTTGAGATGAATGTTTTCTACAATGTCGGGTTTGGTCGAAATATCGATAGAAATGGTTTCTTCAATATTTGATAAATTTTGCTCGGATTCAATTGCATTAATGGGAAAAGAATTTGAAAATAATGTTTTGATCGATGGGTGATATAGTTCAATAAGATTATCTTCTTTAGAATCCTGAAGATGGGAGCAATGATGATGATCTTCACATCGTTCTCCTTCTGGCATCATGGATTCCACAATATTCTCATCTGTCAAGAAAGTGGAGGAAAAGGGATCAGATGGAGTACCAAAATCTAATGAAAAATCAACCCAAACGACCGGTGATGATGATTTCAGATTCGCCTCCCAAGCCATGTAGATTGATTGCTATGCTAGCTCAATTGGGCTAGGCAACAAAAATTTATCCAACATAACAACTTCATAATCACCTGTAATATTCCTTAAGCTAGATGGAGTGGAAGATATCATGTAGCAGGTCTCTATATTTGTAATTTCTGCCAACGTCGCAGGTGGCAGTAATGCAAAGGTTCCCATGGGGGAAGAATCCTTTAAGAGTCCCACACCAATGTTTTGAAGTGCGAGTTGGGTGCATGAAATAATGGAACGCTTCCAGTTACCTGGGAACTGGAGGCAAAGAAGGAGAGTTGATTGATGATTGTGATGAAACCTTTATGTGGAAAGGAAATAATTCTAAAATATGTAGAAACGATCACAATCATAGCATATACCCATGGCTTTCCAAGTAAAATGTTGTAATCAAGGGGTCTGTCAATGACCTCAACTTCAACATTTATTGTTTTCCCCCCTAGTTCAACATGGAGGTTATTAATAATATGGCAAGGCTTATATGTACGTCTGTCGAAAGCCTTCAACGTCATAGGAGATTGGGATAGGTGTGACGAGCCAAGTGACTTCTAGCAATTTAGAGACATAATGCACGTAGATTCTCCCTCATCAATAATATTACGATGAACAAGGTGATTGAGAACATTTACTTGGATGGTGAATGCCAATTCTGTTGGTAATTTTGGCACATAGCTTGTATGATTAAAGACTACGAAATTGGAATATGTCAAATCAATTCCACCCATTTCCGACAACAAAGCCTACTTCTGGGAGGGAAAATTTTGAAGCACCTCAAGCGCTGACATAGCTGAAGGGGATTGAGCCAAATCTTCAAATATATTATAATTTTGAGTAGCTCGGGCTTCAGGATTAAATGTCGATTTATGAATGACTTGCTTTGGTGGCTTGATTGTTAATTCAGGAATATCAGTTGGCGGTATTGATTCCATATATGGATTCTTGGTCGAGGTAGTAGGTTGATTAGTAGCCTAACCACCGTAATATTTATTATGAGTGGAAACCAAAACATCAGTCGATGGCTTCGTGACAGACATCATAAGCACTTGGGAACTAGAAGCTGGATCCGTAGCAACCAAATTTGTGTCCAGATTTGGAAATGGATCTATCAACACTACAGATGTATGCCAGGTCTTAACCGATTTTGAGACTTCGATGCGGTGAGGACAGTCTTGAACAAAGTGTTCCTCATTATAGATTATGCAAGGGTAACAAGGTTTCCGATTTCTAGATGATTTATCAGATGATGTTTCTTGCAGGGTAGAAGTTTTCTTTTTCTTTGATTCCCCCTTCTTCTTGCTTTCGGGTTGCTTCTCACTTTTTCCTTTTTCAGATGACATGGCATGGATTTTGGAAGAAGGCACAGGATTAGATTTAGTAGAGTGATGTGTGCTTGTAGTACCGATCATATCATCTCCAGCATGAGAGTCCATAGATGGAGGAGGAACGGTAAAATTATATCACGGCGTGTTGGGAATTTTCTCGTAGAGCGTGCTAGATTGAGTATAAGTCAAATCTAAGTATTGAGCATGAGAAATGACCTGATCTTTAGTGATGATGCCACCCTTAGCCACATCCTCAGTTATAGATGGTAACAGGGACTTAATGAACCATTCAGCGAAGAGATGATCAGGAAAAATGTCTTAACCATTCTACGACGACGACGCCACTCATGAATATGATCAGAAATGTGAGTAGCATTAGTCTGTTTAAAATTAGTCAAGAGTTCCGTTCCAGTTTCATATCATATGGGTAAATGGAAGTGGGTCAAAAATACAGTAGCTAGGGTAGTGAAATTATCAAATGAAGCTCTTGGTAACTCAATGTACCATTTCGCGGCCAGACCAATGGTCGTACGCTGGAAAAGACATAGTCGAACAAAGTCATTATTTAGGGAGTTAGATGAACACCACAAATGATAAGTCATAACATGCGTCGATGGGTCTTCCCCAGGGTTTTCGTTGAACTTAGGAATATCCGAGGTTAATTTATGAGGTATCATCAGCCACTAAGGAGCATCATTGATTGGATCATTGGTAAGCCGGTTTAAATCTGGTAACTCTAAAGTTGCAAAAAAGGACAATTGTAGATTTAAGTCGGGTTGAGCATAACCAAGGTATGATGGAATTTCTTGGGAAATAGGCCTTTGAGCACCATCATAAGGAATCTGTTGCTGGTAACCCAGATAAGGGTTTTGAAAAGAAAAGGCTTGAGGATTCTGTTAACCAAAACCTGGGTACGTTACTTGTTGAAATGAAGGTTATGGCATTTGCACTTGTGGCTGCCAAGGGGTCTGTCCACCAATATTATAACCCAAACTAGGATAGATTGGATTTAGTTGTGGATAGGTATAAACTGGTTGCGGCTGCGACATCCCATAATATGGTAATCCAACTTGTGAATAAACAATTCCAGATACAGGTGATTTTTGTAAACCATCCAAAGGAGTTGGAGTATGAGGTCCCAATATTTGAGGTTATTGGGTTGAAGGACCCACCTGAGATGGTTGAGGTACAATTGTTTTGAGTCTGTAACACGAGTAAGGATGTATTAACAAGCAGAGTAGATGTGGGTGCAACAGGTTGAACTGGTTGATACGATTGTATAACCATTTGTGGTTAGATTGGTAGAGTGGGATGCCACTGAAAAACATTCATTTTCACATTAGGATGACCAAATAAAAATGGAGTATTGTTAAAATGGGTGACCATAGGTTGCCCCCAACATGAGGAGTATAATAATATGGAAAATATTTTTCTCTGAATGTAGGGAGTCTAGTTGAAATTGTACTGGATGGAATGTACCCAGATGGAATAGCTTGATGTTGCCCTGATGTTGTGTATAAAGTATCAAGCCGTTCAGTAGTCACTATCGATTTACTAGTTAGAATACCAGAAAATGACATTGGTGAAGTCTATGGGTTTGAGGATGCACTAGAGAAGTCTCCAGATAAATATTGGTAACCAAGTGGGACGAAAGGGCCACCATATAAATGTGACTCTGGTGATGTTGTGACAATCAATGGGGTAGCAAGAGTAGGTGCTATCGGAACTGGAATAGATGGTCCAACCAAAGATGTTGGCTCAGGCATGGTTATTCAACCAAATGTATACTCTATAGGATCTATAGGAATTCGAATAGACATAATATCAAAAAAAGTAGAGGAAGGTGATTGAGGAAAAGACTTGTGTAGGTAAATCCCCGCTCAAAAATGATTTGGAGTTAAAGGTGTTTCGTCTTGTGGTATTTCTTCAATCAAAATTAAAGCAGGTGGAAGGATTTCACCGTCAGGCCCAAAGTATATTTCAGGAGGTTGAATGTGTGATATGGGAGACTCAATGGATACAATAGATTGTGGGGCCACCGATATAGGAGCAACTTCCGGTCATTCAAATTTGAAATTAAAATGTTCTAGCAAAAAAGTGATAGGATCTGGATCAACTTAAAGTTGAACAACGTCGAGTTCGGGAGGTATGGTCTCACTGATTGGATGGATCGTGACCATAGGTAGCTGTGAGGACTCCGTCTTGACAACAGTAGATGAACTAGGATTTGTAGAAACAACTTGAGCAGACTCTGGTATATGTGAGGATGATGTCGCACCAAAGGTACTAGTAGTACTAGTTTCGGTATAAGGATGTCACCTTCGCCGACCAGAAATGGCTTCCAGTGGTAAAGGTGGTTTCAGTGCTATTCTATGTGAACGACAGGGAAAGGGAATTTATTCTTCCATGATGACTGATTTATTTTATGACCAACAACAAATAAAAAAAATAAAAGGGTAATTCTAGGCAAAAGGTTTACCCAGTAATTGTGAGCTGCAGAATACCTCTTGGTGAACCAAGAAGTATGGGTAGAAAATCTCCCCAAATTTTGTGTTCGGTGTATCACAAATTACAAGGCAGATGACTCGGTTCAATATGGATGGACAGCAACCTAAATTTTTCCTCCCAAATATACCCAAAGGTACGTGGAGGCCCAAGTCCATATTAGCAATGTCTAATGGGAAACTGCATAGTGAAAGCACCCCCTTATACTTTTTGTACTAGAACACTGCCCTATATATATACCTGAAGGTACGTGGATGAGCTTCGATATAATTACATAAGTTGAGTGAGGTATCACACTCGGAATGTATCGCAGACAAGTTAGCAACAACTACTATGTTTAAAGACGACAGAGCATGTCTCTAGCTTAGACCTTCTAAATGTTATCGTTATGGTTCCAATGATATCTTAGGTAAATTGATGTAAATTTTATGTTGATCTTGTTTAGAAAATTTTTCTTTGAGGTTAACCTCATGATGTGATGGAAATTCCTAAAAATTCAAACTAAAATGATAAGCAAACTTTTCAATTTTAGCTTTTTCAATGAAAATCCTAGCTACTAAGGGAAAGAGAAATAAGTTTTAGAGCAAACGAGAAAGATCACAAAATAAAATGCATCTTTCCTAACTTGTTGCTATGCAACACACACAATTCACTATATGCACGTGCATGGTTTTATTTTTAGCTCCCTTAATGTGAATGCAAGAAAGGAAACTATATGCATCAAATCAACAAAAACAAGTGTTTTCTTCTTTGAGAAACAAGGAATTTAAAAACAATTTATCTTTTAGGAAAAATGAAGAATGGAACTACAATTTTTCCTACAGGAAATGAATAATGAAACAACAATTTCATTTACGAAAACAAATGGATCTAATGTAGAAATTAAATACTTTGAATTTGGTTTGCCAATGATAAAGAAAAAAAACTATAAAGACATTGAACAAATTTACTTTTCAAAGGAGGAAGAACAGGTAATTTGACTGGTCTCTAAGAGGTATCATACAATTTAGAATACAACAAAAAAATGGCTAAGAATGATAGCAATGAAAAATTTGAATGGAATTTGGTTGGTTAAGGGGACAACACAGTCTCTAAGGGGAGACAGTGCGTTGCAGTGCACCCTTGAGTGGGAGACAATGTAATGCAGTGCACTGTGCCTTGACCAATAGTGCGTTGGCCGCAGCAGGTATTGAAAATTCAAGCTACATAACACACTTCTAATGTAATTCTTTCATTCAAAAGTATAATAACTGAAAGTAGATGCGACGGATGAGGATTAGAAGAGACAAAAACACTAGGAATGATAGGAAACTCCCCAGCGGAGTTGCCAATTTGTTATGCAGAATTGTGATCTACGGATAAATCAATTTTTCTAAGTGTGGTGCTAGGCACTTAGAAAAAAAGATGAAAGACTTTGCTAACACTTTATCTAAAATAATCAGATACACAAAATGATAGAAGAACCTAATTTTGATCCAAGCACTTCTTCTTCTCCTTATGTTGCTTTTGATGTCGTCTTCAATCCAACTTAGATCGCCAAATTGATTCCTGCAAACATAAATAGAGAACATCAAACAGATTGTAATATACAGATATCTACTTATCTTAATCACTCAAATCAATTAGATGTGAAACATATACATCATTCAAGAATCCATTGCATGAGAAATAGAAACAGAAAGAGATACATATATGGGAAAATGAACAACAATTTTTATTGAGTAGAAGGGGGAGGTTACAACCAATGATCAATTTGATGCCACCAGCTCCAGCTTCATCCCAACCTCATCACATCCAACATCACACCAAAAACATATTATTTACTAAAATTCTTCCTTCCTTGGAATTAGGATTTGTGCTAAATTTATAGGGAAACTGATGGTAGTTTCTCAATGAATGAATTTCTAAGAATATGAAAGACATGTTCCCAAGTTCAGAGGTGTTATATGGACACTTGGATTTTAATTTTGACACATATGGACTCTTCTAGAAGGCACTGGCCATGTGGAGATTCCCAGAACAATGAGAATTCCGCTCCCAGGTGACCAACACACTCTTGAAAGTTGGGAAATGCATTACAGTGCACCCTTGAATGGAATGTTGCATATGCAACATAGTTAGTCCCTTTATAGGTTGCATTGGTGAGTTCATAAGTGATATAAAATATACTTCAAACCTTGGAAATATCACAATATAATCCATGAATAAATTTTTCTTCTCTTAGGGCATATAGAAAATGAAATGTAAGGGGATGATAGACCCTATTTCATTAGTCCTGGGGATGATGTCTAGTTTGATTAGGTCATGGGGATGATGCCCAAATTTACCTATAACACCAGCACATCCAATTTCATCCTTTTCACCCTTTTTCCTATTACTACCATTCTTGGTTTCTTCATGAGGATTTTGTACTTCAGGTTAATGATTTTTCTCATCATGGCTCTGTTTGCTTCCTTCAATTTCTTGTTCTTTCTGTACCATAGACTCAAATGTAGGAGGAGGTTGTCGCTATTAGAAATTTGAACTTCATTTTGAGCTTTCAAAGATTGGTTTTCACTTTAAATATACCTATTTAATGTCTCCAGTTCAAAGATTTCATTTATGAGGATGTCGAGAATTGGAGGTTCTTGTGGTTCATTAAACTGGTCTTTTTCTTCACTTGGATTTGGAACTGATCTATTGGCTTCTTCTCTTTTCTCTAGTGATTCTATGAAATCATAAATATATTGCTATACTGGATCAATACTTAGGCTTTGTCTTGGGCTCTGAGGTGGTTAAATGTAGGGAGGTGGTGATGCTCTCAAAGAATTTACCATATTTTCATCTGCCTCTAAATCAATGTGTTCTACATCTTTTGAGGACACTTCCTTTACTGTATTTATCCTAGTACTTCTTCTTAGTCCCGTGATAGGGGTCTTTGGGTTTTTAGGCTTCTCTTTTTGAGGTGAAATATCTATTTTGTTGTTGGCTTTAATTCTTCTAACATCCTTTGTATTTATTTTCTTTAAAATTTATGCAATTGGCATTTCATCCTCTGACAAATCTTGATGTTTTTGTGGCTCTTGTTCCAGTGGTATCTCAATTTCCTTTTCTTCTAAGTTCTGCTACTACTTTGTTGTTCATTTTTTTCCTATTCAAAATGATTCCTAACTAGAAAGGTTTCCCATGTATCCCCTATACTTTGAATATGGAATTCAACAAGTATTTTAACCAGCCTATTGTGATACATTGTGTTTTATATGAACTAAATTCTCTTTTGAACATTCCCTGGCATCTTTTCAGACTATTAAACAATAAATATTTAACGTTCATTTCATTTTTATCAAGAAAATTCATCAATTGTATTATATGGTAGAAAAACACAGATCTGAATTGACCTTCACAAGTAACAAATTTTTGGATGATTAAGAGAAAATTCCTCCATTTATTTTTTGATGCTGAGTTGGGGATGCCTTTCCTGAAGACAGTAATGTCCATGCTTGGTTTCTTCAAGAAACCCTCGAGTCATCTCTTTTGATCCCCCTGTTCTTGAACCATTTTTCTCCTATACGAGGCAATCTTGTAGCTTCTCCAATCAGAGACTTTGTCACTGTGAATTTGATGTCTGCTATTTCCACTTCTATGCCATCAAAAACCCTTGCAAAAGTTTTGGTGACTTCCTTGTGAAAACCATCCATTTTTTCCATAAATTCCAGCCATTGTGATTTCTATAATAATTCTCTTGCCTTTGGATATCCTTCCAAGAATTTATTCTCCGTTGGATCTGTTCGTACAATCACACCTATTAGCACTCTGCCAGATTCCCAAGGCTGAAGAGGGAATCCCAACAGAGGTAACCACAGACTAAACTTTTAACTTGGTAGCTAGCCCTACCAAGTCGGAGAGGGCTATCTCCAGAAGTTCATAGCCAGGAGGCCTGGAGGAATTAGGGTTTTAGGCTAGATACGAGTGCAAGGGTTGTTTTTTATTTGAATTAGGTCGGGTTTCACTGGATGAAGATATTAGGTCAAGGGAGCTAGGTCAGGGCAAATGAGATAGGGTTGCAGAGATTCAATGGGGAAAGGTAGGCATAAGGATTATCACTTAAAGATGATTGTGATGGGATGGTTTTGAGACTGAGGAGAATCTAGGAAGAGCATGGGAGATGCATTCTTCCTAAACATAGGAAAATGGACAAACTATGATCAATTCCCCAAAACAGAGCATGAGCAAGCATGTGTTCTGATTATCAAACTTGAAAGAGATCATACCATAGAGATGAAGTGAACATGAATACAATATATTCTAACATATGAAACTAAAGAAAAAACAATGATAAACATCATATCACAAGTATCCCAAAAAATAGTTGCAACTCTTCTTTATTAATTTGCCAAACTGAGTTCAATAGTTCCTTGATCAACAAGCTAACATCCAAACTAATTCCAACCCTTGCTAAGAGTAAAGTAAGAGAATAAATAGACATCAAAACAACATTCAATCATCCTCAAGGGTTGAATCCATGAGGTGAGGAAGAGATCCACAAAATACTGAAATGAAAGTTGGAGTATAGGATGGTCCAAGTGACTCATTCCTAATTACATTCAAACTGATTCATTTTGACTCAATGATAACTTTTTCCCAATGAATCTACCCCTAGGTAAATAATCCTTGACATAATTACATTTACCATGATGAATTACATAAGTAGAATCATGATTTCTTGAAGAAAAGTTAAAATTTAAGAGAAACTTGGAAAAAATTAGCAAATTGGTCATTAGCGCCCTCCATTGTGCATTTGCACCCTGGCAGTGTCATTTGTGCCCTCCATGTTTAGGGCCACTTTTGGATGACCTATAGGTGTCCAGATCAGGCCCAAGATGGCTTGTTGGAAGGCCCTGCCTGTCCTCTTTTTGAATATTCATCAATTTCTAAAAATGAAGGTCATTTGCACCCTCCAAAAGTCATTCTCACAAGACTAGTATTTGCGCAGTGCCTCGGTCAAAACATGGGCATAAAGGTGGTTTTTTGAGGTTTTCACCTATCAAAACTGCAAACCAAGGCTGGAAACATGGTTTTCTAAGATGCATTGGTCATTAGGAATCCAATGGTACTTTTATTTCCTGAAAAACGTGCTCCAATTATTTGCATAGCGCCTAGGGCACTGCTCAAATGACAATTTTTATGCTAAATGATTGTCTCAAAAAACTCAGAAATTTCTAGATTTTGCAAAAAAGTTTGGAACGGACTTAAAATTGTTGGAATGGATGATGATGTGTCTAGGCTTGGAGGGAAGCCTCAACAAGAATGTCCAATTTCTTCTTCTCCTCCATGGTCAAATTTTCAATTTTTGCATTGGCACTTTTGAGCTTGGCCAATGCAATTTTCTCCTTCAGTGCATGTTGTTGACTTTCCTCCTTAATAGGTCATTATCCTTATTTTCCATTCTAGCAGCTTCTCTAATTGCTGATTGGCTCTATCAATCCATGGCTCCTTGTTCTGACTGATCATAATAGCAAGATGCTCATTTAGGGTTAGTTGATCAACAATCTCAACTTCCCTTTGCCTCTCTAGAGCTAGATCTCTTTTCAGCCCTCTAGTTCTAGGTTTCTTCCACTACAAGGAAAAGACCCTCTAGCGGATGTTTTTGAGAAACCCCACAAAAAAATACCCCATACATCCGTTTCTAGCGGAGGTTGACAAGCAGAGGGTTTTGCGGATGTTTTCCTCTCGGTGCGCTTATCATTACACGTCGCCCCGGTGCTCTGGAACTGAGAAAGCACCGGTGCGGACCAAAAAATTAGCACGTCGGACACCGTGCACTCTGTATACACCCACCCAGTGTGTTACAACTCTTCCGCGTCGGTTCATTATAAAACACCGTGCCAAAACCGAAACTACCCGGTGCGGTAGAAAGAAACCGCACTGGTGAATCATAATACATCATGCCAAAACACAAACTGACCTGTGCGTTTGTAAGAAAAAGAACCAGTGCACCTATAAACCACGCACATCGGTAAAGGGTTAAATTAAAAAAAATAATTACGGCAAAAAAACCCGGATTTTTCAGTTTTCCATTGCTCTTGAGCTCTCAATTACCAGTGCACGCCCTACCATAGAACGCACCGGTGCACACGAAACATTAGCACAGTGGACAACGTGCGTGACGTACACACATCTCCAGGGCATCCTATTACTGTAATGCACTAGTGCTTCACCACTCTTCCACACTGGTGCATCATAAAACACCGTGCCAAAATAGAAACGCGCTAGTGCATTCTTATCCAAGAGCACCGATGCGCCTATAAACCGCACGCACCAGGATAGCGTTACATAAAAAAAAACATTAATGCCAAAAAACTGGTGCTTTACAACTATTCTGCACCAGTTCTTTACAGATATTCTGCCCCGATGCATCATCAATATTTCGCGCCAAAACTGAAACATCCCGGTGCGATGTTAGGGAACCACCCCAGTGCATTATATCTAACGCGCCAAATTTGACATATCTCGGTGCAGTTGTAGGTAAGTGTACTGGTGCGCCTATAAAACCCCGTGCACCAGAACAGGGTTAAATAAAAAAAAAAAATTACGGCCAAAAAACCTCATTTTTCACTTTCCTCAGTGCTCCAGAGCTCTCAAGTACGAATGCCATTCCCCTTGTCTGAGCTGCCCTGACATCGATGCTCTCATTTCACCCATTGCACGCGATGCTGCTCTACATTGGCCACCAATATCCAGATTTCATTTTGAAAAACGGTGGGAAATTTTTCTTTTGCAAAGTTTACAGCCAATATGCCTCCTCGACAGCGAAATGTACAAGTATTTTTCTAGTTTTTCCATAATTAAGCCATTTAGCGAATTAGAAATTGAAATAACCTTAAAAATAACCATTAAAAAAGAAAAAAAAATTGTTGCGCGATGTGTCGGAGCTGTTCGGCTCGCACCAGATAGCGGTGCTGCCTGTAAAATTTACAGGCCGCACCGCCACTGGTGCTAATGGTATCCGCACCATTTCCGGGGCGATACCGAAAGGGGCACCGAATAATTTTAAACTAAAAAAATAAAATAAAAGGCGGTGCACTCATTTATCCAGGCACACCGTTGACCACAGGAATCACAGTGCGATGCATTGACAGAATTATCCACCCCAGTGTATGTCAGCGCACCGCATTCTGGATTCCGAGAGGGTCAATGGTGCGGCCGAGTAAAATACCGCACCGTCGACTATGCAATTTTCATGAAGTCGGTGTGCTGACAAAACTATATGCGCCGAGGCGTATATTTCATTCAACGCACCACTATTATAAAATTTGATAAAGTTAACGGTGCTTGAAAAATATACAGCTACACCGAGGCCGGTGCGTTGTATTTCAATAGGGGCACCGGCACCGGTGCGCTACATTCTTAAGACGCACTGCCACCGGTGCATGATTATTTTTATGGCGCACCGACTTGTCTGTTTGTTTTTAAAATATATATATATATATATATATATATATATATATATATATATATATATATGTATGTATATTCCTAAATACATAATAAATTTTTTTAATAAAAAAATATTTAATATGGAAATGATTCAGAGAGAAGAGGAACAACAACAACAACAGGATGAACAATATGACATGATTCGCCAATGGGAGGCCCGAGAGAGGGAGAGAGATGCATACCCTCTCCCTATTACTGCAGATACCCAAGAGATCCTTAGGTAGGTAGGCCTCCTCAAGTTCTATGAGGAGGCTACTTCCCTAAAGGAGCACAGTGTGTTTTTGAGATATCTTATCCGTAAGTGGAATTCCCACCGACAAGTTTTCCAGGTTGGTCCTGACCAGTGGCACACACCCACTAAGGAGGATATTTATTTTATTACAGGACTATCGAGGAGAGGGGTGGATTTTCCCTCATTCCCATACATGCCAGCTAGTTGTGCAGCAGGGAGTCAGTGAATTTACTCCCAGAGATACATTGGAGCACATGTACTGTCTCCTTCAGAGTTTCAGGTACCTGGAGGTCAGTTATGTATAGGTGCTTTTGGTAGACAGGATGTGCAGTGCCTCTCCCTTATCATTTTGACCATTTCGCACAACACCAGTGTTGGGCAACGCATTAGTTGCTCGCTTTTATATTATGTTGATTCTTTAGTACAACAACCACGACTTGTCAGGTGGTCTGCCATTTTTTTGCGGTAGTTTTGTATGGCCTTAGATAGATGTCGTGCTCATGCACAAGGGAGGGTCAACTTCACTTTTTCTTCAGAGCTGTTTTGTTTATTTTTTGAGAAGTTTCCAGAGATGAGACCTAGTTTTGTTCGACAGCCTCGTAGGTTGATGTTTGAGGCCCAGATGCACATGTGGGGGCAAATGATGCCCAAGAAGGGAGACACTTTATTTCCAGCCAGGATATCACATGATTCACTGGACTTACTAGACAGTGTTGACGGGCTGCATCCCTTCATTTTGGTCGCATGTCCTTATGCTGGCTTAGATTGGAGAGGGTGTCACAACATCCTCTTCACAGCTGATGAGCCACTAGATGATAGAGGTAATATTACTGTTTTATTTATATTTATTCTAACATGTTCTTAATTAACTTGTTTTTATTAAATTGTGTAATGAAATTTTCTAATTATTGTTGTGTACTTATATATATATTTTGCAGACATTGGCTCTTTTGATGGCGAGGAGATGCCGGGTCCACCACATGATCCAGGTGTGGATCCTGATGATGACAATCAGGATATGGCTAATGTCGAGCATGATCATGATGAGGATGAGGCCGGTGCAGTAGAGAGACATGCTCCTGCTCATCATTGTGCACCGATGCCGCATTTTTCTAGGCGTGGTCGACTTGAGACCAGATATAGAATGGAGTTGTCCAACCAACTCTGTGCATTGATTGTTGATTCAGGAATTAGGCCCGCTCATTACAGTGACATACAGGCCAACGATAGGCTATTACGGATGTGTAGAGGCATGCTGCGTGACATGTATAGATTGATGCGACATGTCGTAGGAGCTACGACAGCTATTATGGGACTCAGGAGGACTGTCCGTAGCTATAGGTTTAGTCGAGACGTGGCATGTGATGGACATGATTATTCCGCGAGTAGCGACTCACATGCATCTCATGATCATTCACCTCGTGGCGCGCCTGATGAGCATGACACTCCACTGGAAGCATCTGATAGTCATCATGGAGATGAGGCTGGACCATCGGCCATGTCCAGTCAGCAGCCTGCAGCTACATCCATCAGTACTAGTCATGATGATCATGAGCAAGCTGGACCATCGACCGCCGACGCTGCACTATTCACTAAGCATGCCTCCACTACTACTGCTCATATTGATGTTATACTACCATCAGCGGATGCATCCATCAGTACTAGTGATCATGATCATGAGCAGGCTCGACCATTGACTGTCGAGGCTTCACCCAGCTTTACTGAGCAGACATCCACTTGTAGTACTGCTATTGATGTTGTTATACTACCACCAGTGCCTGATCTATGGCATTTATATTACAATTGTATATTTTTAACATTATTCAGTTATATATATATATATATATATATATATGGTCCATTTATTTTATGTTCATGTTGCAGTTGTACTTAATTTTCATGTTGGTGATCATCATGATGTGGTGCATATTTTTAGGTCATGTTAGATATGTTCATTTAATGTTTAACTTGCAGATAGATGTGTATATGTGATAGCATGAGTTATTTGACATATTGAGATGTATATTTGATGTTTTTGTTGTGATGATGTTAATATATAATGTTAATTTGATGTTTGAATGTGTTTATTAGTCGAATATGATGTTTGTACGATGGTTATCATGATCGTGATGATGTTTATTAATTAATTTAATATTAAATGACCATGATATTTATTAAATATTCTGTCGTGCTTGTAATTGTAATTTAAATTTTAATTGTATGAAAAATTGTAAAATTGTATTTGTATTTGTACTAATTGTAATTTTAACTGTAATTGTATGTAAAATATTTATTAATGTAAAATTTTAGCTGTAATTGTAATATTTATTTTATTCTGAAATGATTGTAATTGTATATATGAAAAATTGTAAAATTGTAATTGTATGTAAAATTCTAAAATTGTAGTTGTAATTTTAATTGAATTGTATTTAAAATATTTGTAAAATTGTAATTGTAATTGTAAATGTAATTCTATGTAAAATTGTAAATGTAATTGTATGTAAAATTCTAAAATTATAATTGTATTTGTAATTGTAATTTTAATTGAATTGTATGTAAAATATTTGTAAAATTGTAATTGTAATTGTAAATGTAATTCTATGTAAAATTGTAAATGTAATTGTATGTAAAATTAAAATTGTAATTGTAATTCAAATCATAATTCATTTATGTGAAATTAATGTAAAATTGTAATTGTAATTTTAATTCTAATTCTAATTATACTTTTAATTGTAATTGTATGTAAAATATTTGTAAAATTTTAATTGTATTAATGTGAAAATTTTAATTGTATTAATGTGAAATGATTTTAATAAGATATTTAAATTTGTAAATTTGCAAATAATTGTAAAACAACAAATATAGAATAATACGAATTTTTGTAACGTAATAAAGTTTAGAAAATAATGAAAATAAATTCATGTACTTTATAATTATCATTAGTTTATTATGATCTTACATACAAAAAAAAAGAACTTTATACAATCTGATGCGCTTATCATCCTAACATGCACTGGTGCATCACAACTCTTCCTCACCGGTAACAAAAAAAAAAAAAATATTTTTGAAAATCTAATTTCTTAAAATAATTCTTTAAATACTAACCACTTTTGATTATTTCACTATTTTTGCTAAAATTTTCAGCCAGATATTTGCAGGAGACGGACTTGGAGCAAGAGAGCAGGAGGGCACTGTGGAGCAGTGAAATACGTTCGAATAGAAGTATTCAGACAATCAGAAACCAAAACTCTGGTGATTCAAACCCTATATCATATAATTTGAAACCATCTCATGATTAAATTTGATTATTTTTTTTACTTTTTTTTTCTGCAGTTTTATCTATTTTTACCCTAAACCCTTCAATTTTTTTTCCCTTTCTTCTCCCTGTTTCTATGATTTCAAAATTAGGGTTTTTCATTTTAGATTGACGCCCGACCCACAAGATGACTTGCATAGTCGGATCCCAATATTTACTGTCCCATTTTGTATGATAAATATTGTCTTATTCATATATATTATATATATAATCATAAAATATGTTTTAATTTATTCTATTGCGTTCTCCATTGTCGCTATTGCATTCTCCATTTTCGTTCTCAAATGCACTAATAAAAAATTAGTTCATATGAATATTGTTATAAGATATATATGTGTCGACTTTTGATGAATATTTAATTTTAAAAAACCACAATAATTCTGATATGATATAACAAATTAATCCAAACAACACATTCAAATGCATTAATAAAAATGTAATTAATATGAATATTGTTATAAGATGTGTCGAATTTTGATGAATAATGAATTTAAAGCAATCAAAATAATTGGACTGTCACGAGTCGACGTTTCTAAAAAAAACAAAATGAAAACCGATGCGTGTCAGTAACTGTCAACTGGTGTGTTTATGTGTCTATATGCACCGGTGCTTTTATGATCTATGGGCACCGCACAAATACTGATACCAGTTATAAATATCGGTGCGTTTGTGTGATACTGCATATCGGGGCATTTATGTATCTATAAGCATTGGTGCATTTCTACGATCAATGTGCACCACATGAATACCGATACCAATTATAAATCTTGGTTCCTTTCTGTGATATGGCGCACTGGTGCATCATAAAGGTATACGCACCGGTGCATTGATATGACCTATGGGCACCACTCAAATCCCAAGACCAATTAGAATGGCCCCGTGCGTTGTATCACCAACACTACGCTCGGTGCTGTTTTATACCTTAACGACCCGGTGCATTCTCCTTCGACTACCCCGAGGCACCTTCTACATCTACGCACCGGTGCGTTAAAACCAGAGTAGCGCACCGATGAAAAAACATCTGTAATAACCTCCAGCTGCCCATTTTTTTTTAGTTGTGTTGAATTTCCGTTAAAATCTCCGCCAAAATCTCCGCCAAAACCTCCATTCCCAGAAACGAATGTGGTGGCATATGTTTTTTTGACAATTTTGGCCAATTTTATAACACTAAAAACCTCCTTTATAACCTCTGCTAGAGGGTGTCTTCCTTGTAGTGTTCCTTGGTGCTTGTTCCACTTCATCATCAAGTAAGACATACTTCTCAAGTGTTTCATCTAGCATGACTTTGGCCTTTTCTGCCTCCCTTTGAGAAGTGGCATACTTTACCTCATCAATGACCTATTTAGTCTTCAATTTCTCATTTTCTTGCTCAAGGAAGTGTATGACCTATCTGGCCCTGTCAAGATTAGTTTGAATCTCCTTAATCTTGAAATCCTTTCCTTCGATGGCTACATTATTGATTTTTTCATTTTTATCCTCATCTAGGTCAACCAGCTGAAATTATTGTTCTGTTTCATGAGTGTCCTCCTCATCATGAATGACTGGCTCAATGACCTTCTCTTTACCCTTTTCCATCTGCTGTGTTGTTGTAGAAGGCATGGCCCTTTCCACTCCATGTGGAGAAAACACATGCCTGTGGCCTCTCTGGTAGGTTTTTGGCAATGGCTCAACCTAAACCATACTAACCCATTATGTGGCCTCCTCGCCTTTGTTTCCTCTCCTTCACTGAATGATGTGTATTCTTCCTCTGTTGCCATGGTGTTTTTGTCAAAACCCTAGGGATTAGAAAAGGGAAATGGGAAAGGGAAAATGAGGGAGATATTTGTTAGGGATATGTGAAATGGGGAGGGGATAGGGAGTAGTAATATGATAGATTTAGGATATGGATTTAGAGATTAGGAGCCTAGGTAGATGTAACACCTAGGGCTTAGGGTTTTGGGAGGAAATTATAGGAAAAGGGAAATTTTCAAATGAGGGGTTTGGGAATGGGTTTTTATAAGTGTGGGAAGGGCGCAAAGGGAAAGGGAGTGAATTTTGGGCACAAGTGTAATGGGATACTAGGTTTTTTCCTCAATTTAAACACCAAATTACAACCTCAATTTACAAGACTTCAACACATAAAATTATCAAAATGGTTTTTCATGGCATAAGCATCTTACTGGTTTGTTGGAGGTTAATGACTGACTTGGTGGAGCTTTGAAGACAATTTTTCACCACTTGAATACTTTCTAGGGATTGCTGGTCATGTGTGCCATGGATAGAGAATTTGCGCCCTTGACTGAGTACTTGCACCCTTGTCTACACATTTGTGCCCTCGACTACACATTTGATTCCTCTTTTGAGTATTTGCGCCCTCGTTTTAGCGTTTTCACTGTGCCTTAAGCATTTTCACCCTGCCTTCAGCATTTGCGCCCTGAACTTAGATCTTTTGCCAATTTCACTTAGAAATTCAAAGATTTTGTCTCTTAGAGTGCTTTCTTTATGTTTGGAGGAGGTAAATGAATTTGAATTGATGTCAATGAGTCATAAATATCTAAGTGAATTTGAATTTGAATTGAAAAACCCACTTTTCTAATGTCTCATTTCACTTTTTTGAAAAATTTTGTTGATTACCCTTTTGTCTGATTTTTCTTCCTTGAAGGATGATGTTGTTGGTTTTTGAAACTTTTCACTTTCAGTTTGGCATATGTGATTTGAGTTGGCAGCTAGGGACAAAACTTATTACATATAGGAAGCATAAAATTACATAAAAAATGAAATAAATTAAAACTCTATTTTTTGAATAAAATTACATATTAGTATGAAAATCATACTTTAAAACAAAAATTACAACTTTAAAAATAATATTTGCATGATGATAATCCTTTGCAGATGATAATGAAATTTTTATTCAGTCACTCTCACACCTTTTTCTGAGCTTATTGAGATGAAATGGTGCATTTTAGAACTTGAACAATGAAACCTAATGACCTGACTCCATGGTTGAATTTGACTGACATAAGACATAGTGAAATGAGCTTTTCAAAAGTGTTTTAATGCTCATCAATACATGAAGGTGGGCCAGAAAATGTGAAATTTTGAGGGAGAGTGAGGTTTTATGACTAGGGTTACCATCGGTGAATCATTTTTTTACATGACTTAATGGAATGATAAAAAAATTTTGAGTGAGACCCCTAAAATGAAAATAAAAAGAGTAATTTTGATCACTAATGGCAGATTGCATGTTATGACACTAACATCGGCCTTACTGGGGATGCCAACTCCTTGGAGGTGTTAAGAACACCATAGACGAAGTGCCTAACCATTGGGCCAATACAGTCAAAAAACTTCAAACTGAAATGCAAGACTAAATACTGACAACTCAATGACACAAAATGACTTTGAAATTGATTGAAATTGACTCGAACAGTGACTCAAAACTTAAATTACTTTTTTAAAAACTTAACTTGAAATGGTAGAAACTCAATGAAGCTCCATGGCCTTCACTTCGGGCTCCGAACTCTAATGCTTTTCCACTTCACACTTGCAGGAATATCAAACTGATATATACAATGGGGATGAAATTTTTTTCACAATTTCAAATAAAACAAATAGTGCTTCAGGAGCCTACCATTAACTAGCCCTCCTAAGCAACTTTGCCTATTCATTTCTTCCAATAGATATGCATTTTGTCCACGAGAAGCTACAATATTAAAAGGACCTTTCCATAAATTATCTAACTTCCTGTTTCTTGTAAACGTTTCATGACTGGGACAACCAATGAAGAAGGAAAAGTTGTATCCACACCGTAAACTACAAGAAATGGAGACATGCCTATGGATTTCTTGTTGCTTACCTGATCTGTCCATAATGCATTAATTAGCTTCTTGTGCCAATTATTCTTGTTCGCCTCCAACCTCTTTTGATTATGCTAATCAAAGACTTTTTGGAGGACTCTTCTAAACCGTATCCCTATGGATAATACGTTGTAGAATGAACCAACTTAATGTTATAATTGTCACAAAATTATGTAATTTTCTTTGATTTGAAGGCTGCAGCATTATCCGTGATGATATTTCTAGGATAACCAAACCGAGACAAGATGTTATTTTCTAGAAACTGAATTATAGCTGAGTCTGTAGCTTGCTTGGTTGGGATCGCTTCGATCCATTTTGTGAAATAGTCCATGGCGGTAAGTATCCATCTGTTTAGAGCGGATGAGGGTGGATATATTTGAACAATAAAATATAAGCCCCATTTCTAGAAAGGAGCTTCAACTGAAATAAACTATAATGTTAAAGGAAGAAGCTTACGTTTACCTTAGAAAAGTTGGCATTCATGGCAGCTCATGACCGTCTTGTACAAACTTGCAAACAATGTCAACCAATAGTAACCTACTCTCAGTACTTTGTTGGCTGTGGTCTTCCAGTATAAGTGACCTCCACAATATCCTTTGTGGAAATCCTTCATCACTTCTTTGGAATCATCTTCAACCAAGAAATTAAATAACACTCCTCTAGGATCCTTCCAATAGAGTGCACTATCTAGTATGCAATATTTTGAAGCCTTAAGTTTCAAGGACCTGCTCTTACTCTTTGACATGCCAGGAGGAGGGTTCAAATGTTGTAAAACATAAATGATATCAACATACCATGGAGATTATGAAAATATATCTGATACTTAAATAAGACTTACACCTTCTTCGTCATCGGACAATGCTGATATGAGATTGATGTCAAGTGCATGTAGATTAGAGTCAACCATGAGTTTGGCTAAGCCATGCCCTTTGATCAACTTGGTCAGCTTGATCTCAAGGTAATACTCTAAGATCATCGCTATCCACCTACCTCTTCTTCCTTCTGGATCTGTTTTCATAAGTACTTCTTTAACTGCTATATGTGAATGTAAAATATAAACATGTAAGTCCTTGAGTGCTTTAACCAAAGCCAAGGCTTGTTTCTCAATTATGTTGTGCCAGAGGGCTGTATCCCTTATTGTGTGACTAAAGAATGCTATTGGAAACTTTGTCCTATATTTTTTCTGCATTAGCACCACTGCCAAAGTATGCTTAGGAGCAAAAGAAAATATAGTGAAATATAGAGAATAATCGAGACTTGTCAAAACTGGAGCAATGGTCAAAGAAAATTTCACTGAGCTGAATTACTTACGATCATTTTTAGACCATTTTACATCATTCTCCTTCTTCAGCATGTTATTTAACTATCTAAGATGTTCTGCTAAGTTGGGAATGAACCTACGTTGGAAATTCATCCTACCCTTGAATGCTTGGACTTCCTACTTTTTACGAGGGAAATCAATTTTGTATCGCTTCAACTCTAGAAGGATCTATCTAGATCCCATATTTTAAGATGATGCGACCCAACAAATTTCCATCTTCCATAGTGTTACCACTAAAAATTTTAATGGTGTAATCGCCATTGTATTACTGCTTTCAAATTTTTATTGTGTCCTATTCCATGTCCAAAGTTTCAGTCATTTCCAATAAAAGTTAAAAATTCCCAACATCAAGGTGGTTTTTTGTGAATAGGTGTCATAGTGTTTTAGAGTCCCAAAATAAGTTAAAATATATGTTTTGGCTTATGTTAGTTTTGAAGGTTAGTTGATTTCTGGGTAATAACATTGCAATCATCTAGTCTGGAATAATAACTACCTTTGTTGAAAATAATAATACTGTAAAAGGCAACTATTTCTCAGAAATGGAAGTCATACATTCCACATAGTGAAAAGTGCAGATATTTCATTGAGACTTTGGTTATCTCAGAAAAGAGGCTACGGGTAAACTGGTAATCAGTTTTCGAAGCAGGAAAATTAAGGCTTCGTGGCAACTATATTTCTTTAAAATCAAAGCATAGCCGAAAGAAAACAACTTAATCAATAGAGTGGGAGATCCAGAGAAGAGAAACAGACACTATTTAAATGAATATGGCCAAGAAATAGACTAAGGAATGAAGCAACGAGGAAGAACCACGTGCAAAAAGAATGAACGACCATGATCTAATCGCAGATCCAAAGGCGAGCAGACCGATAGTTGAGATTAAAGTGCACATGGAGCAACTTCGCAAAGCGTAGTTTCTTAGTTTTATCGTTAAGTCAAATCGCATGGTATGCTAATTTATTTGTGATGCGATGAGAATAAGGGGAAAGTAAGAAAGACCGTCAGATCTGGGCGTAGATCAACGATGGAGATTAAAGTGCAGATGGATTGATTTTTCAAATCGCAGTTTTTAAAGTATATCATTAAGGATTCGTATGGTATGTTAAGTGATTTGTGATGTGATGAGGCGAGGGACACATGTTGGCATAGCGCACCAGTGCGATTTCAGAAATAGCAGAGTTTATGGTTTAGCCATTATTAGTGTAAAGTTAAATTTGTGGGCAGTCAATTTGCAATTGCTTCCTATTGGTCAACTGGTTGTGGGGCCCAAGAACCACAATTCAGCATGAATGCATATTGTTTGGGAGAAATTACAGTTTTGTTTAAAGTTTCGATAATTGTTGTTGATTGCACAAGTATGTATGTTTATAAAACTTCTGATGCAAGATTTGCGATCGGTCCCATTTCTCTGCCACGTCACCTCCACCCTCATTGCACATCGCACTTCGCCATTTTCAAAATTTAACTTCCCGCATTTCATAATAAAACTTCTGATGTGCAATTTACAATTGGTCCCACTTCTTCACCACATCACCACCCCCCCTCACTTATCATTTATTTTGCTCCATGTCTCCTCTATCAGTTAAACCTATTTCAAAGGATTTTCTTTTTAATTTCTCATAAAATGAAACTCCGTCATTTTATCCAAAAGTTTCAAGTTTTCCACCATTACAAAGGGTCTTCAACCTAAAAAAGGGAAAGGAATAGCAGAACATTGGCAAAGTTTCTCTCAAAAAAAATTCTACCACTACTCTCAGTACCAGCACGTATTTACCAAACACTGGGTAACATCCAAGGAACAACCACAAACCATTTTCACTATTGTTTGCACTTTTTATGGAGTTGGTTGCACCATAACAGAAGAGGAGTCTTCCCATAAAACTGCCACATCATACAAACCACTTCAAACTGTTAGCCTTAATGTTGGTATTTTCATTATGTCATAACACTCCATATTAAAGTTTTAGATAAGCCTCACCTCTTGCACGAGGTTGTAATTAATTTTGAAACATATTTACCTTTTTCTGTGGAAGATGACAATATCATATTTTGTATATATATGCCAAACTGATATGAAGTCAGGGTTGGTTGGTGGTTATTGAATTTTGACTTATATGAACTGTAATTTTTTTTTGTGATTGAAATGGAATGATACTACTGAGGACTTATTACCAATTTTCTTTGTGTATTTTCTACTTTATTTGTGTTTCCATATCTCCTTTCTTCCAGTTCTAGTTTGCAAATCATCATACTGTTATGTGTTTCAATTAGTCTCCTAAGCATGTTATGTGTTTTATTAGTTTTTTTTAGTCTCACACAATGAGCATTCCTATAAAATATATGTTATAACAGTGGAAGAGCATCACTCATGATAGTTATTCTTCATGATATTTCAGTGAGAATCTTGTTAGACTAGAAATAGCTTTCTCTCAATAGAATATTGTCAAACTACTACTTTTGTCAATTTCTACTAAATCATTAGATTTATGTTTTACAGACCTATTGATTTTCCTCTCATATTTCAATTTCCTCTCATCATAGACTACAAACTTGCACCTTGCTACCACATCAAGTTACAATAACTTCTTTAGTACAATTATGGATTTGACCGAAATATCTCTTCAGTAAATAAGAGTTTATACCATCTTCCAATCCTATAAAACAAAACATAAAAATTTCCTTAGATTTTAAGATGTGTCTGGTCAGGCGCTTTCTACAGTCCAAGTGTTGATTCCAGTGCCAACATATTTTAGTACGTCTACCAGGAGACAAAGGCCTTGTAACGAAGTATTCTTCCGAGTCTATTGTTATGAATTGCTGATAATCAGTTCTTTATTGTGAACAAGAATTGGTGACCTGAAGAAGACTACAAATGTGTTTACTTGGCGACTCCACAAAGAGGAAGAGGAGTTTCAAGACCTCCTTCTACAAGGAGGAATCAGAGATCTCCAACTGTGACTCCTGTTGCTGACCCAGAGAAAATTATCAAAGATGCTAAAGGAAAATAGAGATCAGTTGAAGCCACATCTCAGTCAGTGAAGAAGGTACACAAAAAGTACGTTCCAAAGAAAAGGCACCTCTATATACTTTAGAATATAAAGAGGTTTTAGTTTCAAAATATTCTACTGAAAAATCTCAAGTTGAAGCTACTCCCTTAGAAAAAAAATTGGATGTTGTTAACCTAGGTTCAACTGAAAGTTTTTCTTACTCATCATCTAGTAAATCTGAAATAAGTATTTTTCTAGTCAAAGAAGGAGAAACTGAATTTCTAAGTGTTGATAAGAAATCAGAAGAGTTTTTGCTGACTAAAGGGGAATTAGAACAAGTATTGGCTATTGCACCTTTTCTTGATAGGGATATTTTGACTGAAAAAGACTTCAAGATTATTTTAAATTTCCTTTAGGCTCGTCCTGAATACTAGTCTCTTGTCACCCCTCAGCAATAATATTTTCCTTTCTCTCAAAATCCAGTTGTTGGGTCATCTTCCTCTCATCCAATTAAAGAGACTCTACCTGAAGGTCTTACTTTTATTTTATCTGATTTCCTTGCTCAGCAAAATAAAGTTGAATTAACTCCATCCCCTCAAGAGACAACTTTAGATTCTGACTCTTCTGTTGAAGAAGAAGTCAAGACATCCTCTGTTCATCTTTTTGAAAACCCACTCTTCTCAGTTCCAAAGCCTGAGAAATCATCTCAAGGCCCTCAATTTTCTGCTGTCCTAAATCAAAATCAGAATTTGCCACATGTAATTCCTATTTCCCAAATAGCTACATCAACTGTACATTGGCAAAATATGGCTCAACCTTCCCTTACAAGGATGCAATAGATAGTGGCTATAATATATGCACCACTTGTTCTCCCTCAACACTTACATCCACTTCCAATTTGATCAAGGAACTTGGCTCTAAGATGTCAATATTAGAGGTGAAAAATAAACCAACTTCTAGAGCTAATCAAAACAAAGCTAATAGAAATTAGGCTCCCTTCAGGAGGTCTTTTCAGCCTCAAAAAATCTTACAATGCCGAAGGAGGAATACTGATGATCGAAATGTTCAGCCTCCTTTGAATAGTTTTGCTGAAGAAGAACAACAAGGGAATGAGGAAGAAAAGGAAGAAATAAACCATGTGGGAGAAGCTTCACATTCAACATGTTTGACATTGCAGGAATATGAAGGTAGATCAAGAATTTGTTTGTTTTTTGATGATATGAATGCTTAAATTTATGCACAGAATGATTAAAAACAACAAGAAGTTCAAAATAGAAATTACCCTTTGAGGTCCAAAGGTCCTGTTCAACAGCCTCAACAAAAATTAGATTCAGATAAACAAGCTACTAAACAGAAGGCCAAGGTAAATGAGGTTCCTACACCTCAAAATTCTGCTCCAATTGCCAAAATTACAACAGAAAATAATGAATTAGTTCCAATTTATTTTAGTTTCAAATCCGAATTGAATAAAATCAAAATTCCAGTTCCACTCCTGGAATTATTAAAAAATACAGCATATAAAGAGTCTTTTAAGAGTCTGCTGCAACATCCTCTCTCCCCTGATTCAATCAACCTTAAGGATGAGCATCCCACCATTTATCTAGGTTGTCATGTACAAGACAAAAATGATAATAACTCACCTCCTTTCTACCTATCAATCGATATACATAACAAATTGCTGCATAATTGTCTGTTAGATTATGGAGCTTCACACAATCTCATGCCAAAGAAAGTGTTGGATTGAGGGTTCCTGACCCAGGTTCGGATTTAAGGTTTGCCAACAAACCCCTATACTACTAGCCCTTTCATCAATGACCTACTTTCGCAAGCCAAAGTCTCACCCGAAGTAGTATGGGTGGGTGCTGGAACCAGGTTTCTACACCCTGGGAGAGAGTGGGTAATTAAGGTAGATCTGGTTGAGTTCTATCAGGTTCGCATAGAAACAAGCCTATTATTGAGCCCTTAACAGTATAAATAGCATGTAAACATAAAAAAATATACTACTATTAAGCAGATATTATCATCACCTTCGCATCCACGTGCACATCAACAATTATCATCACAGAATAAGACAATCGCAGCTAATTCATATATCATAGACACAATCGCAGCTAATTCAAATAACATAGAGGTACTTTGGTAGTGAATAAAACCAGTCAAATAACATAACAAATTTCGTGTTCATTAGCTTCCAAAACCAAGTTACCAACCCAAGTCACAACTTGTGCACACAGCTAGCGGGGTCCGCACACAACAAGACTGAGGATTTCTGCACACATAGCCAGTAGGATTCCTTACCCAAAACTACCCAAAATAGATCTCAACAGTTCATACGTAGCATCAATACTTCTTACTTACTTAGTCACCCCTAGACTCAAACTATCCATCTATTTATATCATCATAGCCTCGCTATCCTGTGGTCCGCAAACTGTGGTTCGCGGACTCTCGGTCTACCCTTTGACCCAATAAAATCCATTGGGGGCTTTGACACGCCCCAAAGCCCCTTTGAAATACCAATTACTACAAAAATATATAAAAAATGTAGTGAAAATATCTATAAAAAATGAAGCCAGGGGACCCCTTTCCAACTGGCCCCCAACACAATCTTGTGACTCGTCCCGAGTCACAACAGCCGTGGGGTTTGCATATTTTCTTGGAGCTGCTTAATGGCATCGACCAGAGGGGGAAACACTCCTTCGCTCTGCGCTACAAAGTTCTGTGTAATGTGCACAAACTTATGTGAATTTGGGCCTTTAGTGGCAGCACTAACACTTTCCAGGGTCAGATTCAGTTGTTTGACTACAACATCCAAGTCCTGAGATATCTTGAGGGCTTCATCAGCCCATGGCTTGAGGTGGTCACTCAGGACCTTCTTTTGGTGGCGAAGCTCTTCCAAGTCATCTCTGAGTGCATGGATCGCTCGCTGACATGCCACACATTGAGTGGGGATCAGAGTGGGCATGGTAGCCTCCAGTTGCTCAAATTCTTATTCCTTCTGGCGCAGTTCTTGGGTAAATTCACGTAGGAGAGGGTCACGCTACACCTTATACCATAGTTGCATAGATGTCTTAAGCAACTCGATGCCTTGAGTGATATGAGCTGTAATGGTGTTCATGGCTTCGGTGACCAGCGCATCTCTCTAGGCGCGTACCTCAAGAAGAGTTTCTGGCTGCAACTTAGCCTGCAGCGCAAAAATCTACTACTCCATCTTGGTCTTGACATTATGGATCTTGGTCTGAGAAGCCTTCAGGGCTGCGACGAGTCCCTAGATATTATCCTGGGGTTGACAGAGGTCAGAATTTATTCAGTCACATTTGTGCATAGTCTGCTGATCAGACACTCCAACTCGGTCTGTTGTGCAGCGGCAAGGATGCACGTGGCTTGTGCCTGGGATGCCTTGGTAGTCTTTTCTACAATTTTCTTCTCGGCTGTACTTTGCTACTGCTGCACCCTGCGGTCTCTGTGCTGGATTTACCTAAAGGGGGATGTGTGAAGAACCTACAGTGGCTCGTACGGAAGCCAGGCCAAGTCCAGGTGTACTTCTGCGCAAGCCTAGACTTGCGCACATAAGGAATGTGGACTAAGAGTGATTGTTGTGCCTAGAAGGGGGCAGAGGCAACTCTCGGTTGTGGAGATCAACTTAGTGGTGGTTGCTGGAGGCACCCTCGCTTGAACCACGCTCATCTACAGGGTATCAACCTTGAGTTGAAGAGCTTGGAACTCAGATTGTAATGTGGTGACTATGGCCTTTTGTTGCTCTTCCAAGGCAAGCCATCTGTCTTCTGAAGTGAGGGTGACCGCATTTGTGATTTGCTCCAAATATTCCTCGGTTAAGGTAACCTCGGTCTCCCTACTGGGCCTCGTAGCCCACCATTTCGTTCACTGGCCCTTGAGAGGTTCGGCTACCTATTTCGCGCCATGCAGGGAACTAGTACCCTGCATATCCAGACCCTCGGTTTCCATGTCCTTCTACGATTCTTGCTCCCTGCCCTGTGCTGCATCTGGGTCAACCTTCGGCCTGGTGGAGCCTTTCAGGCCATGAACTTTTGAATTATTGGTGGTATTAGGTGGGGTGGGGGTCTTCGAGACTAAGTTTGTACCATCGGTATCAGCCGTGGTCGATTTGAATCCCAATATCCAGTGCGATGGTCAAGTGGTGATGAGCCAATCAATTTCCTAATCGGCAACCATGTAAGGTAGCAAAATCTAAGCTGGATCCTTATGACCCCAAATCTGCACATTGTGCATCGTGACCTGGAATGCTGCGATGCTCTTGTATTTGTCGTAGACCATCGGCGACAAGCATGGCCAGGAGTGAATTGCTGTTGCGAGCGTGCTCTAGAACAATACCCAAAAGACCTTATTCTCCTTAATACTCTTCTCATCCTTGAAATCCCATAAGTTTGCATAGCGCACCCCTTCACATATGTCTGGTTCAAGCTCACGGAGGACCGATCCCTCAGGGGCTTCCCATGTGACCAACTCAATTATGAGCAGCAGCCAAGAGTAAGGGAACTCCCACCCATGATCCTGGGCTTCGCGAACATTTTCCAAAAACTCATTGTAGAGGAACTACGACCAGTTATAACAGACCCCCTTTTCACAGCGGCGAACAAGATGAATCACATAGGCGGGGACAGTTGTAGCCTGGAACTTACGCATCATTTTACAAGCTAGCAGTAAGGTACCCATGCACACTCTAGGGTCATTAATGGTGTTTATTATGAACCCTCTGGTGTTTCGCTTGACATGGAAGTATTCTCGCACCTTTTCGGCGATCTGTTGCTCGTACTTCTTGCCGAAACGCTACATGGGATTCGGCCCCTCCATGGGGAGACCACTAATGTGGTGAATTAGGGTGGCATCGATGGGAATGTGGTCCTGGATCCACAAGCTACCGTCATGGATCAGGGCTAGCAGCTGTCGCACAACTTGGTCGGTTACATTGTAGCGACTAAAGTGAGGTATCCGTAGCAAGTTTAGTAATCCAGATCCTGCTAACCTGCATGCCCACAGCATTGATATGACCTTTAGCACATCGTGCTCCAGTACTATTTCGAGATAAAAATTAGGTGCCAATTCTGGGAAGGCCTCCAGGTTGGCAAGGTCATGATCGTCGAACTTAACTAAGGAGAGCTTTCCATATGCTTCTCCAATTGTGGGACTTCACCTGAGATTAGCAACATTTGCATATAAGAGTGCAAAACCTCAAGATTCTTAGGCATGCACACCGAGGGCCTTCAGGGCCGAACATAGGGTAGTATCCAAGTGATTGGGGTAGCGAGCTAAGCTTCGTCCTGAGCAGACAGAGGTCACCTCGCTGGGTTAGGCAAGCACGCCCTAGGTACCACTTGGGGAGATTGCACGTTCCGAGGGGAGGTGCGTGGCTTCCCCCCAGCCCATTTCGTAGCCCTCCCCTGCCCTTGCTCTTGGAATTTCCCCTTACTTTTCTGTTGTACCAAATATTCTATAGGCGCCATCCCCATAGTTAAGAATTTAATAATATCGGCAAAGTGCACATCCACCACCTTAATAGCAAATAGCTGCACATCGGGCAATCCTTCCTCTAGGTTGGTTGGCTCTTCACCATTCTCAAGCTGGGACAAGTAGTTTGGTCCAACATTTAGTTTCCCCAGCTTCAAAATTATCTCAAAGTCATATTCTTGAAATAACAGTAACCATCAGCAAATTCCCCCCCCCAACATAGGCTTATTGACTAGGTACTTCAAATTTGAGTGATCCGTGAAAATCTTGAAGTGCCCTCCTAGTAGATAATGCTGGTATTTCTGCAGGGCATACACCATTTCCAGCCCCTCGTGTTCAGTATTGTAGAAGTTACGCTCTGCGCTCGAGAGTTTTCTACTAGCAAACACAACTGGGTGGTTAATGTCCCCCTCCCCGGGCTGCGTAAGGATAGCTCCTAGGGCGATCCTTGAAGCATCTACATGGACATGGAAAACCTTCACCCAATCAGGAAATATGAGGATAAGTGCAGAGACCATATTTTCCTTGAGTAGCTCAAAGCTCTTCTGACATTCCGCATCCCAAAAAAATGAAACGTCCTTCTTTCAAAACTTTTCCATGGGTCTCATGATCAGCGTGTACCCTTGAATAAAATTTCTATAGTAACCTGTGTGCCCGAGGATGGAACAAAACTATTTCTCATTTGTAGGGACTTTTAAGTTGATGATAATGGCCACCTTGGTGGGGTCAACCATCATTCCCTACCGACAGACTATGTGGCCCAACAAGATCCTGAAAGGTACACAGAATATGCACTTCTTAATATTTAGGGAAATAAGATGCTTTCTACAAGCGTCCAACATCATGCACAATTTCGAGACGTGCTTATTTACCAATCCAAATAATGTCCAATCGTCAAAGTATACCTCCAAGAAATTGTGAATGAACTCCTTGAATACTGCGATGACTACCCACGAAAAGATGGTAGGGGCATTCTTGAGCCCAAACGACATGATGCTTTACTGGAAGGATCCCCATTCGGTGGCAAAAATAGTTTTTCTGCGATCTTCAGGTGCAATCCTGATATGATGGTAGCCCAAAATCCCGTCAATGAATGAATATGCTTCCTTCCCTCCCACACTATCAAGGATTTCATTAGAAAATGGTGTAGGGAAGGGATCATGCATGCAACCATCATTTAGCTTACGCGGGTCGATGCAAATCCTTATTTCTCCTTTAGTCTTCTTCTCTTGGAGCACCATATGGCTTACCCAATCTGATTGTTCTACTGGTTCAATGATATCTGCGGCTAGCATTTTTTCAATTTCTTCCCTAACCTTTTGCTTATACTTGGGGCTCAATTGATAAGGCCACTGCTTGACAGGGCGTTCATTCAGTTTTAAAGTGATTTGCATGAATCCCATGTCCCCTGTAGTACCCTTGAGTTCTAAGAATTTCGTAGGAAATAGATCCTGGTACTCCATGAGAAGTTTTGTGACTTTCCCAACGATATCATCATCCCAGTAGTCCCCAATTCTAGCTAGCTTAGGTTTCTCTTCTGTTCCAATGTTGACTTCCTCGAGCTTAAGAGGCTTGGTCACATCAACAGTCTGAAGTAGGGGTCCAACAATTACGCATTCACCCTCCGATTCTGGGATAGTGATATTTCGCGGGCCTTCGTCACAATCCTCCATTGATATATTGCAAAAGTTAGCAATATCCTGTATCTGCGTATCCCAAGCTGGTTCCCCATACTCCACACAAGGGCGTGATTCATCGAATACTAGGGCATCTATGTCTTGCAGAGCTTCGTCTAATTCCTCAGTTCCGCCTATCAATCCGAACGTCCCCACAAAATCATCCCTCAGGGTCTCCTAGTGGCGGGTACGCTGATGTAGCTCTGCATCCAAATACTATGTGGTGGGGATTGCCCCAAGGCATGAATTTACAGGTGGACCCATTCGCCCTTGGTCTTTTTGCACCACACCTCCATCCATGTGGTTGAGTACTTGCGTGGGTCCCCTTGGCCAAGGAAAATCTCCATGCATAGGTGAACCGGAGGATCATCATATTGCGACATTCCTCCCAATCCTAAAACGTCCCCTTATGAGTTTCCCACCATTGTGCAGGGGTCGCACACATGGCTAGGTTAAGCACCAACATTCTTCGCTCCCTTGGGACTTCTGCTTTGAATTCTCTAAGAAAATCCCTAATACTACCAGAACCATCAAAGTAAGGTAGCTCTCTTACCTCTAAGGAGATACACTAGAATCTCTTCGTGACCCTAAGACACCGTAGCGCAGATACGTCATGTAATCGATTCTGCTAAATTTTGATCTCCTTGTCACAGTCAGAGAGGAATTCACTATCTTTCTCCCAGCAAAGCATGCCATCAGCCGTAGGATTGATACAATCCTCAATCTGGGCAATTAGTTTATAGATATGATCCATGTCGTCTTCTATGCACATGGATTCTGTATACCGTTATCCCTCTGTTGGGTCTAGAGGGACTATTACTCTCATACCCTCGTTCTAAAAAACCGTGCTCCTTTTCTTCAAGTTGATAATTCCTCCCATTTCTATGGCCCAATCTAGTCCCAGGAGCACAGGATAAGGGTCTACATCCTCTACAATATGAATTACCTCAAAATCCACGTATACCTTAACCCTTGTGATATCTACCATAATCTTTGATAGTCTCCCCAACAGTATGATCTTCTGTTGGTTAGCCATGCACAACTATATAGTAGACCATTCCAGCTTAGGTTCGCCCATCATTTTCCACGTCTATTTGGGTAGGACATTCACATCAGATCCCAGATCTAGGATGACCTGATCCATTTCATAATCGTCAATCTGCGCAGTTAGCCACATTTCTCGACCAGTGCGCTTCTTATGCTTGTAAAGTTTGTGAACATCTTTAACTTCTGTTGGAAAGTTATTTTTTTCTACGCAGCTGTCTATCAATGCTTGAATATTTTCTACTATCCTCTGGTTGTGTAGAAACTTCATACATTCTTGTAGGAATGGTTTAACTTCGTTGTCCACTTTTAGGTTTTTTGGAGCCTTAGAAGTAGATGCCTCATCCTTGGTAAAGTCTTTGCGAGCTTCTATGAAGGTTTCTTTCTCCTTCTGTAGGTCCAAGCTTTCTTGTTTGATAGCGGATTTTTGGATAAGGGATTCAGCCGCAACTCTTTCCTCAGCTCCTCCAGTAGCCATGCTGCTATGCATTATGACATTAATACTGGGTCCCTCATCACATGGTTCTGCCTTAACCCTTTGTACATTCTGCGTTGGTGTCTGCTATTGTTGCTGTATTTTTTCTATCAGTACTGGACAATATTTGATCACATGATCCAATTTTCTACGATATCTGAAATATTGTCGTGCAGTGTTTGTATAGTCCCTTACGAAGTTCCCTACTTCTCCACAATTATAACAGATCAATTGCCCTCTTCCCCGACCTGAGCTTCCACCTCTTCCCCGTAGCCTCTGGTGGGGGAGCCTCCTTGTCCCGAGGGAGATAGTGGTGAAGAAGGGTCAACTTGTACCCTATATAGGTTTCCTTAGTCGATCATTAAGTCATATGTCTGACAATTGGGTTCGTCATGTCCCACAGATGAGAAGAATCAACACCATTGTTGCTTCAACTCTGGAACATAGGCACCAAGACGGGGGAAGTGGTTGGTATCATGTAGTACAGCTATGCGACAGTCATCGCACCATAACGTGGAATGCTTGTTCCCGCAGCCTCTTTAGGGCACAATGGGTTGGCCCCCCCAGCCTGCATGTAGTCCACCAGCAGAGGGCACTGATATTTGGTGTGACATGAAACCCTGCATCTTATGAACCATACGTCTAGGATAGCTTCTTTTCCTTGCTCTTTCCGCAAATTCTGGATCTTGAGGTGCATTGTTTCCAGCTGTCCCTAGATCTACTGTACCCCAAACTGGGCATTGTCTTTTGGCGCAACTTCTAGCTTCATAGCAATCTCCAAGGATTTCTCTTGCATCTCAATCGCTTGCTGACCCATAGGTCCGCGCAGGTGAGGTAATATCATGGCGATGAACCATTCCTTGTGTTTTCTATCCTCATACTTAAATTCCCCATATCTGATAACCTTCTTTAGTCACTGATTAGTCTCCCATACCGACTCAGTGGGTCCTTGTATAAAGTATTTCAAGTCAACCACCAGTTAAGCGTAGGACTTAGGATTTTGAAATTGTTGTTTTAAAGCATTCTTAATCTCTTGTATTGATGGATCTGAATGTTGGCCTACGTACCCCATGAACCAATCCAGGGCCCTTACTTCAAGGCGAGGGATAGATGTGCCCTTTTTACAACATCGCTAGCAACATTCTGTGTAGTCCATATTGATTCTGCTACGAACCAAAATCAGTTCATGTCTTCATCTCCTACACCCTTGAAGGTGGGAAGCTTCATGTGTGTTGCCATATCTTCTTTTGGTAGTCACAGAGGTGTAGGGGAGTTCTTGCCCTTATGCTGACTCGACGATGGTGTAGCCGGAGGACTAGTTCCTACATGCACAACCAACTCTCTTAATGGGCTATAGACGGATCTATTCCCTTCTCGGTTGATTCGGTAGTACTTACCACTTCGTGTTGCACTCTCACTCTGATCAGAGGTCATTCATTCGGTGTGGCTGCACAAAATGATATTTTCGCATAGTAATATTTTAATTAGTAGCGACATTGTTCGCAAGAACTTACCTTAGAATCCTTTGAAGAACCTTCGCTTCACCTCAAAGTAGGATACAAATTGATCGACTGCAAATTCTGTTACAAATCCTCCTAGCACACTATCCACCCAATGATCTATAGTTCGGGTGATTGTGTTGTCAGCCTTCTCCAACTGTTGAATTAATTCCGAAGTCCACTATGTAACTTGATCATCTTTCCAACACGTATGGAATTCTACTAGCCTTGCTAGCCACTCCTAGAGCTCATGCACAAAATTCACAAAGAAAATCTCATATACTTATGTGAAAATATATTTGTTCTTCCACTTCTTAGATGTTAGCTTTGGGCTGTGATTCTCTTTTATAGAAAAATCCTGAATCTGTTTTTTGAGCTAGTCTTCGATCTCCAATTTCTCAGGTATCCAATGGCCTCATGGCATTACCTGATATCCCTCTCAAAATGCTCCTGGTCCCAAAAACAGAACCATTTGTTGGCTTGAGGGGTCCTGACCCAAGTTCAGATTTAAGGTTTTCCAACAAACACCTATACTACTGGCCCTTTCGGCAATGACCTACTTTTGCAGGCCAAAGTCTCACTCAAAGTAGTATGGGTGGGTGCTGGAACCAGGTTTCCGCACCCCAGGAGAGAGTGGGTAATTTAAACAGATCTGATTGAGTTCTATCAGGTTCACACAGAAACAATCCTATTATCGAGCCCTTAATAGTATAACCAACATGTAAACATAAGCAAAGCTATTACTATTAAGCAGATCTTATCAACACCTTCACATCCACGTGTGCATCTGCAATTATCATCACAGAATAACACAATCACATCTAATTCATCTATCATAAACACAATCGCAACTAATTCAAATAACACAGAGATAATTTGGTAGTGAATACGACCAGTCAGATAACATAACAGATTCTGTGTTCATTAGCGTCCAAAACCAAGTTACAAACCCAAGTCACAACCCATGCACACAGGCAGTGGGGTTTGCACACAGCAGGACAGAGGATCTCCGCGCACACAACTAACAAGATTCCTTACACAAAATTACCCAAAACAGATCTCAACAGTTTGTACGTAGCATCAATCTTTCTTACTTAATTACCCTTAGACTCATACTATCCATCTATTTATATCATCATAGCTTGTGCTATATTGTGGTCTGCAAACTGTGGTTTGCGAACTCTAGGTCTACCCTTTGACCCATTACAATTCATTGGGGGCTTTGACCCAACCCAAAGCCCCCACGCAAGACCAATTATTAAAAAAATATATAAAAAATGCAGCTAAAATATCTATAAAAAATGCAGCTAGGGGACCTCATTCCAACGGAAAGTAATGGATGAATTGGGATTAGAGATCACCAAGAAATACCATGAAATTTACACCTTTCACTCCAAAAAATTCAAGTGTCTATGAATGATTAAGGATTTGGTTGTTTCCCTTACCCAGCTGCCTATGAAGAGCTTAGTGATGGACATTGTGGTTGCTGACATTCCTTTTAGATTTGGGATGTTACTTTCCAGATCTTGGTCTAAGAAATTGGGAGGTACCCTTCAGATGGACATGTCATGTGCTACCATCACAGTATTTGGAGGAAAATTAAGAAGGATATATAGGGAAAATCAAATGACCTATATCATTGGTGATCAGCAAAATCCATCAAACCATCCCATATAGGATGAAGAAAAAGGATTGGGGTCATCAATTTTGCACCTTGTTGCTGATGATAATGATTTCCAGCATGAATTAAGTGAAAAACAACATTTTTAAGGTGAAAATGTGCAGCATTCAGAAGGAGGACAGATCTGGAAATTGTACTTTCATGGAGCTTCTTCAAGAGAAGGATCAAGAACCGATGTAGTCCTCATTTCTCCTAAGAAGAAGGTAACGATATTATACAAACTACAATTTGCTGACACTAACAACACTGCTAAGTATGAAGCACTTGTGATGGGTATGAAGGCAACAAAATATTTGGGAGTAGAGCAACTAATTTCCTTTGGTGATTCAGAGTTGGTGATTAAGCAGGTGAGAAATAATTACCAAGTGAAAAATTACAAATTGAAGAATTATAGGAATGAAGTTTGGGATTTGATTGAACATTAATTTTCAACATTTTATATAAATTTTATCACGAAGAAAATCAAATTTTTAATTCACTAGCTATTGCTGCTGGTAATTTCAAAGTTCCTCTAGATGTCAAGGCAGTCTATGTTGTTCAAATAAAAAACTTACCTTCAATTCCTGATAACATCAAGCACTGGAAAGTATTTGAAGATGATAGAGAGATTCAAAAAATTTTTGAGTCTGTAGAAGATTTTACAGACATACAAATTGATGATGAGCAGGAAATTGTTGAAAACCAAAATAGCAGCCCTTTTAAGAAAACTATAGCTGGGAATAACATTATAGATCGAAGAAAAAAAAAAACTTTATTCCTAAGTGTTTGGTTCCTTTAGAAAGACTGTTTGATAATAATGATATTTTTCTCAAGCCTGAAAGCAAAGTTGATGGAGAGAGTACAATAGAGTGTAACATTGGTATAGAAGATTAGCCAAGATTAGTCAAAGTGTCCAAATTCCTTCCTCTAGAAACAATAACAAAATATATCAAACTGCTGAAGGAATTTGTTGATATTTTTGCATGGTATTATAGTGTGTTGAAAACTTATGATAAGAGTATAATGGAGCACAAGATCCCTTTGAAAACAGATGCAAATCCTGTAGCACAAAAAGACAGACACATCAATCCCATGCTACTTTCAATCATTGAGAAAGAAATCAAAAAATTATGGGCAGAAAATATTATTCTACCTTTGATGTTTTATAACTCGGTAGCTAATATAGTCCTAGTCTGGAAAAATAATGGATAAATAAAGATTTATTTTGATTTTCGTAACCTGAACCGGTGCTCCTTGAAAGATAACTATCCCCTGCCCAAGATGGATTATATCTTGCAGAAGGTTGTAGGAACCAAAAGATTGTCAACGATTGATGGATTTTCAGCCTATAATCATATTTCAGTTGACAGATAAGATAGAGAAAAGACATCATTTACCACACCCTAGGGCACATTCATGTACAACAAAATTCCATTTGGTTTGATGAATGTAGGTGCAAGCTTTCAAAGGGAAATGGATATTGCCTTTGCGGGAGACAAGAACAGATTTGTGGTCATCTATTTGGATGACATCGTAATATATTCAAAATCTGATGAAGACCACTTGAAACATCTGAAGCAAGTTTTTGACAAATGCAGAAATTTTGGTTTGTCCTTAAACCCCAACAAGTCGTCTTTTGATTTCTAAGAAGGTAAGTTATTGGGAAATATTATAACAAAAAGTGGCATCTGTATTGATTTGGGAAGAGTAGAATCTATTCAAAAGATTGGTTTTCCAAGAAATAAGAAGCAATTGCAATCATTTTTAGGGAAAATCAATTTTCTGAGGCGTTTTGTAACTAACTTTGCAGAGCTGATCAAACATATAAATGTTTTGCTGAAAAAAGATGTAGAATTTAAGTGGCGAGATGAAGCTAAATATTATTTTTCAGAAATTAAGTCCACCTTGACTGAAGCACCAGTTTTGATTAGTCCTTATTTTGAAAAGGAGTTTATGATTTTTTCATATGCTTTAGAAGAAACAATTGCAGTTGTCTTACTACAAAAGAATAAGGAGGGTTTGGAGTAGCCAATTTAATTTTTCAATCATGCTTTAAGGGATGTTTAATTAAAGTACAACTTGAATGAAAAACAAGCATATGCACTAGTTAAGGCTTTGAAGCATTTTTGAGTTTATGTGTTGCATTCAAAAATAGTTTCTTTTGTGCCCGATATCACTGTTAAAGATGTGTTGCTGCAGCTAGATACAGATGGAAGGAGAGGACGATGGCTGACCAAGATTCTGGAATTTTATGTTGAAATCAAACCAACTAAATTGATAAAGGGTCAGGGATTGGCTCGCTTGATGGCTGAATCTAACTGCAAAGCTTTAAATCTGAATGTAGAGGCAGCTAAAGGAGAATATGGAGAAGGTATTTCTAATTATCTTGAAATATTTAATTTATATTGGTACAAGGATATAGTTTACTTCTTCTTAAATTTCAACTGTCCACCTGAAATGGAGAAATCTAAAAGAAGAACTTTTAAACTGAGAGTTGTGAAGTATTGCATTTTGGAAGATCATATTTACTGGAAATATCCTATTGGAGTCTTGTTAAGATGTGCAGATGAAGTTGAATCCTAGGAGATTAAGACAGAGATACATGTAGGAGTGTGTGAAGGGAATTTTTATTGGAGAGAAACTGCAAACAAAATCCCAAGAGCTCGCTATTATTGGCCAACTCTTTTCTCTGATGTCTTTGCCAAATTTAGGAGCTGTGTCAAATGTAAGAAATTTGTTGGTAAATAGAACTTTCTACCATTACCTCTCATTCCTATTTCAGCATATGTTCCTTTCTAGCAGTGGGGGCTAGATTTCATCGATGAAATTCACCCACCTTCATTAGGACATCATAGATGGATTCTTACAGCTACAGACTATTTCACTAAATGGATTTAAGCTGTACCAACCAGAAATGCTACTGATATGCTTGTATATGGTACATAAGTTGTAATGCCTTTGCAATTAGCTCTTCCCGTGATGAATTTCCTACAAAATGAAGTTGATCATGAAAACCCAGTCCAAAGGAGAATGCTACAGTTGATAGAGGCACACCAAATCAGAGAATCACTGCCATAAAAATTTCATAAGTATCAGGCTAAAGTAAAATATGTTTTTGATAAAAGAGAAAATCAACAGTTATTTCAGGAGAATGATTTGGTGCTACGTTGGGATGCTAGGAGAGAAGACCATGGAAAGTGTGGTAAGTTGGACAACCTGTGGTTTGGGCCATTTAAAATCATTGAAGTTTTGGAGAACAATACTTTTCTGCTCAAACATCTAGATGATGATCATCTTATTGAAGGCCCAATCAATGGTCATTTTATTAAAAGGTTCTTTATTTAGTAAATTCAGTTGAGTCACTCCATTGTAAATATTCGGTGTGATGTGTAAATAAAATCCATGCCCAATGGTACTTATGTCTGTATATATGGTCAGTCTTGAGTCCAGTATGTCAATGGTCAATCCTAGTCATTATTTTCAAAAATTCTTCTGAGTTTCAAGAGTTTTTGAGACACTGAGTCTACAGTCCTTAAAGCCTCACAGGGAGGACTTCATCCCCAATAGGAGCCACTGTTAGCACTGAAATATTTAATGGTGTAATCGTCATTGTATTACTATTTTCAAATTTTTATTGTATCCTAGTCCATGTCCAAAGTTTCAGTCATTTCCAATAAAATTTAAAAGGTCCCAACGTCAAGGTGGTTTTAAGTGAATAGGTGTCATAGTATTTTAGAGTCCCAAAATAAGTTAAAATATTTGTTTTGGCTTATGTTAGTGTTGAAGGTCAGTTGATGTCTAGGTAATAAAATTGCAGTCATCTAGTCTGGAATAATAGCTACCTTTGTTGCAAATTTATTGTCAAAACAATAATACAGTAAAAGGAAGCTATTTCTCAGAAATAGAAGTCATATATTCCACACAGTGAAAAACACAGCTATTTCACGAAGATTTTTGTTATCTCAGAAAAGAGGCTACGGGTAAACAGGTAATCAGTTTTCGAAGCAGGCAAATTAAGGCTTCGTGGCAACCAGATTTCCTTAAAATCAAAGCGTAGCTGGATGAAAAAAGCTTAACCAATAGAGTAGGAGATCTGGAGAAGAGCAACAGACAATATTTAAAGGAAGCCGGTAGGGAAATAGACTAAGGAATCAAGAAACGAGGAAGAATCGCATGAAAAAAGAATAGAAGACCATGATCTAATCGCAAATCCAAAGTGAGCAGACCGACGACTGAGATTAAAGCGCACATGGGGCAACTTCGCAAAGCGCAGTTTTTAAGTTTTATCATTAAGTCAAAGCACATGGTATGCTAAGTGATTTGTGATGTGATGAGGCTAAGGGGAAAGAAAGGAAGACCGTTAGATCTGGGCACAGATCAATGGCGGAGATTAAAGCGTAGATGGAGCGATATCGCAAATCGCAATTTTTAAAGTTTATAGTTAAGGCATCGCATGGTATGTTAAGTGATTTTCAATGCGATGAGGTGAGGGACACATGTCGGCGTAGCACACCAATGTGATTTCATGAATCGAAAAGTTTATGGTTTAGCCGTTATCAGTGTAAAGTTAAATTTGCAGGCGACCGATTTGCGATTGCTTCCTATTAGTCAACTGGTTGTGGGGCCCAAGAACCACAATTCCATGTGAATGCATATTGTTTGGGAGAAATTACGGTTTGTTTAAAGTTTCGATAAATGTTATTGATTGCACAAGTATGTATGTTTATAAAAAAATCAATGTAGGATCTGCGATTGGTCCCATTTCTCTACCACGTCACCTCCACCCTCATCGCACATCGCACTTCGCCATTTTCAACATTTAACTTCCCACATTTTACAATAAAACTTCCGATGCGCGATCTGTGATCGGTCCCACTTCTTCGCCATGTCACCACCCCCCCTCACTTATCATTTATTCCACTCCATGTCTCCTATATCAATTAAACCTGTTTCAAAGGATTTTCTTTGTAATTTATCATAAAATGAAACTTTGTCATTCTATCCAAAAGTTTCAAGTTTTCCACCATTACAAAAGGTCTTCAACCAAAAAAAGGGAAAGGAACAGCGGAACAACGACAAATTTTCTCTCAAACAGTTTTCTACCACTACTTTCAGTATTGGCACGGTTTTACCAGACACCGGGAAACATTCAAGGAACAATCACACACCATTTTCATTTTTGTTTACACTTTTTATGGAGTTGGTTGCACCAGAACGGAAGAGGAGTCCTCCCATAAAACTGCCACATCATACGAACCACTTCAAATTGTTAGCCTTAATGTTGTTATTTTCAATATTTCATAACACTCTGTATTAAAGTTTTAGATAAGCCTCACCTCTTGCATGAGGTTGTAATGACTTTTAAAACAAATTTACCTTTTTCTGTGGAATATGGCAGTATCATATTTTATATATATATGCCAAACTAATATGAATTTAGGGTTGGTTGGTGGTTATTGAATTTTGACTTATATGAACTGTAATATTTTTTGTGAATGAAATGGAATGATACTACTGAGGACTTATTACCAATTTGTTGTCTGTATTGTCTACTTTATTGTGTTTCCATATCTCCTTTGTTCCAGTTCCAGTTTGAAAATCATCATATTGTTATGTGTTTCTATTATTCTCCTAATCATGTTATGTGTTTTATCAGTTTTTGTTAGTCTCACACAATGAGCATTCCTGATAAAATATATGTTATAACAGTGGAAGAGCATCACTCATGATAGTTATTCTTCATGATATGTCAGTGAGAATCTTGTCAGAATACAAATAGTTTTCTCTAAATGGAATATTTTTAAACTGGCACTTTTTTCGATTTCTACTAAATCAGTAGATTTCTATTTTACAGACCTATTGATTTTCCTCTCATCTTTCAATTTCCTCTCATCATAGACTACAAACTTGCACCTTTCTACCACATCAAGTTACAATACCCTCTTTAGTACAACTGTGGATTTGAACGAAATCTCTCTTTAGTAAATAAGAGTTTATACCATCTTCCAATCCTATAAAACAAAAAATTAAAATTTCCTTAGAGTTTAAGATGTGTCTGGTTAGGCACTTGCTACAGTCCAAGTGCTGATTCTAGTGCCAACACATAGCAAATGGGAAATTTTTAGGATTTATGGATATCCCAAATTTTCTACATCGCTGGAACACAACTCTCAAATGGTGTAAATGATCATTATATGAATTTGAATAAATAGTCAGATCATATAAATAAAAAACAAGGAAGACATATTTCTTGTTACCAAAATCTATTTCCATGGCACGCTGGAAAGTAGCCCGACATTCTTCAAACCAAATGACATCTTGGAATATTTAAATGTACCCCATGGTATAGTGAAAGCTATCTTATCCTAATTATCTTCATGCACAAGGATCTGATTGTACCCTGAGTAACCATCTAGCAATGACATCTTGCTGGCTCCTACAACTCGTTGAAGTATGTGGTCCATTTTGGGTAGCAGGTAATTGTCTTTCAGCGACACTCTGTTTAGATTTCTGAAATATATACATAGCCGAATTTCAACGGTCTTCTTTGCACTGGAAAAAATTAGAGATCCAATCAGAAAATATAAATGGAACAATAATTCCTGCCTTATAGATCTTGTTTACCTCCTTCTCAATGGATGGCAACAACTTTGGATTTATTCTCCTGAGCTTCTGCCTAAAAGGCTTTTGGTATGGCTTTATCAAGATAGTGTGTTGAATGATATGTTTATTGTACACCTTTAGATCTACGTAATCCCAAGAAAACATGTCAGAAAACTTAGTAAATAGATCAAAATATCTAGGATTTACCTTTAGAGGAAAAGACTTTGAAAGCTTGATAACCTTTGGCTGCTCCGTTGTTCCAATATTAACATCTTCTACGCCTTTTTCTGTGGGGACCAAAGTAGGTTTTATTTCCACGTCATCTTGATCAAATAAATCTTCCAAAGGTATGAGACCCTTTGGAATGTTATTTTCCTTGATCTGAAGTATGTCAATCTGATATGCCTCAATGACTTGGTCATCCTTGTCGTACACTTCATCCATAGAACAGTTCTCAAACTCACCCTCACTTTGAAGGAAATTGTTCACTTATTTATCGTCCCAGAATACTTGCCAAAATTTCAAGTTATCAGGAATGGCGAGCATGTGATTTATATGAATATCAGTTTTTTATTTGAAAACATTGTAGATCTGAAACTACTTGCAGTAGTTGCTAATGAATCATCCATCAAGTTTTGCAACCTTGGCACTACTTTAAGTGTATATTCTGAAAACATTCTCAAAATTTCAAGTGCTAAATTCCTATATTGCCTCATCCTTGGGTGATTAGATTGATACTCACCTTTGATTTGTTTAATTACCAGCTCTGAATCACCATAGACTGCAATTCTTCTAGCTCCCAAATTTTCAAAATTTTCAGACCAGTAATGAGTGCCTCATATTCAGCCTTATTGTTCGTACAATCGAATGCTAATTTGTAGGAACACGACCTAACATTATTTGGGACTTTATTTTGCTGTTGAAATGGGCTACAGATCCATAAACCAGTGCCAGCCCCATCTTTTCCAACGGAACCATCAAAATCCATACTCCAAAGACCATCTTCTTCCTCAAGGTGCTGAAACTCTTGACTCTGATTTGACACAATTTTCTGATCTGATTCTTTATGTTGCTCTGAAATTTCATATGCCTTTTCTGATGATTTTTTGGATATAATAGGCATATTTTCTTTCTCTTTTTCTCAATTTGAAACTTTGAGAACATCCTCTATTTGTACTACTTGACAATATACATCATTTAATCCAGAATCATTGTACAATATGAAGGACTCTAAGTCTGTATGTACAACATTTATAGGATGATTATTAGGCCTTTCCTTGTTTGTGATCATGTATTTAATTTTTGTCTCATGGTATAGTTTTCTCATTTGATCGAAGACAGGAATTGTTGTGTAGAAAAAGTCGAACTCCAGTGTACCTCTCAAATTAGCCCCCTAGGATCTTGATAATAGCATACCAAAACGTGGAGGAATATCAGAAACTACCATGTCCATAAGGAATTTTTTGGCTGGGATTTTCTCTAGGGAGATAACTAGATCTTTCATTAGACCCAAAGAGCAGACGTGACCAGAATCGAAAGAATATAAGTCATGATATGGGCGGGTTATGTCAAGGCCAAGCTTCTCCATAATGGCTTTCGGCATAAGATTGTGGGAGGCACCAGAGTCTAACATAGTATTATGAAGGATGAATTGATGGACTTTGAGACTCAAGTAAAATGGTGGGACCTCACTATCTTCAGACTGACCATCGATTGCAGGACCAAATATTAAATCGGGATGATCATCCTCTATATTAACCATGTCAGATAAAGGGTCAACTTTCAAGGTTTTGACTACATGGGATTTATATTTATCAACTTTTACCAATTCAGTAAGAGGAGTAGACACCTTTAAATTTGAAATTTCTGATTCTAAATTAAAAGGTATACTTCTGTCTACCTCTTTTATGACAATATCCCTTTTCTCAACATGATATCTCGGTGCAACTTCTTTTCCGTGAATATCTATTTATTTGAAAGGTTCACTTGTACAAGGATAATTTCTTCTATTCCGATTTGGAGTTGCAATCTCTTTATCCTTATTTTGATTGACTTGAGAAACTTGCTTCTGTGGTACTTCTTTTTACTGAACTGTCTTCTTTGGAGGTGGATTGATTGGAACATCATGGGTCCTCAAAAAGTACTACCTTTGTTGGGAATTCAATGCATTCAGGTATCCTCTCTGATAATCATCAGATTCTACTTATAACTCATGATCATTTGCAAATATGAAGTCTTTTTCACTAGGTGAACCTATTTTTTCCACATATTCTTCATCTTCAATCAGAAATTTAGGCTGACCATCGACTGTGAAAATAAGGTTCTCCTCTACTGTTGGTTCTTCCTCTTCATCACTCTAAGCATAGTTATGTTGTGGTGGTGTCCTAATTGATTGGTGTTGCTGTGTTTCGGGGGCTCTTTTCTCTCTCTACTTTATCCGGAACTGAGGCTACTGCTGCTAGCCTTGAAAGTTCAGATTTCTGATTTGTGGCTTTGTCTGTCTATCTGAAATAGACATTTTATCGACCATACTTTCCATGGTAATAATAAAAGCATAAAATTTAGTGTCAGATGAAGTATAAGGCTCCTCTTTAATGGTCACTTTTTGTTCAGTTTTGAGTTTTGACTTTTTAACCAAGAGGTTGGCCTCAACACTCACTGAATTTTTGATCATTTCTTCTAGAGTAGTGGGATTTATTTCTCTTAATGAGTAGGAAATATCTGGGTCAAAAGCATCGAGATAACACAGAAGGGCCAAACTAAGAGGTGGTTTCATTTCATTTGGTATGGAGTTATAGATTCTGAGGTATCGGGAATTATAATCAAGCACTGATTCATTAGGATTGCGATTCAAGGAGTCATACTCATCAAGGATTTGTAAAGGGTTTTTATTTTCATCCCACCTCACTAAGAAAGCATCAATTAGTTCAGCAAGAGTCCTAATAGAATTAGCTACTAGGGCACAAAACCAAACTTTAAGTTCACCAAAAAAACTTTGTGCGATGATTCGCTTCTTGGCATCATATGCATCTAAAACCTCAAGATTTATGAAGGTTGTGATTTTGGCCATGTGCTGACATGTCGTGATTTCAGAGTTTTCATCGAAGAGGGGAAGTATTTGGCCATATCCTTGAGGTAAGTTATGCGATTGGGCTGGTAAGACGAGTGGGGAAAATCTTGCCATAATTCCTATTGAATGGAATATTGGATTGACAACAGGAGGAATGGGATGAATAGGTAAAGGAGCTGAAGTTGTTGGTACTAAAGTGGTAGGTATGTATGATGAAGTCAAAAGTGCAGATGAATATACTACAATTGACTGAGTTTGAGGTTTAGATGAAACAAAAGATTCTTTCGGATGGTAGAATTGGATCCACTCCTTAATTCCAAGGTCAAAATAAGGCTTAATTTATTTGAAAAACCAATCTTTCAAAGGACTTAAGTCTAATTCAGACAAATATTTTACCTCAGATAATCTTAGAGGATCAAATACTATATCAGACAAAGAAGTTTCGGATTTGGATTTAAATAAATACAATTCAAACTTAAGCTCATAAGGTATATCTTATAGAGAATGTAACTTAGCAGGTAGAGAAACCGATCTTACCAATGAAACTGGCCCTGATTGAATGTGTGAAGTTTGATATTGATGTATTCGAAACAAATTCTCTAGATCATCAACTGGATCAACTGGAACAGGGTCTGGATTCACTCTGGTATATCTTGTAGAATCCAGTTCTTCTATGAGGCACTACAATTATGAAATCAACCTTATGAAACCCGATCCTATCATCCAAAGGACCAATTTCCGATAAATTTTGTTGTACACCTTGGGAAAATTTGTCTTTTTTCACCCTAGAAACGATGCTAGAATGTTAGCACTCCGCAAAATTCCCAAGGCTGACGAAAGAATCCCAACAGTGGTAACCCCAGACCAAAATTTTAACTTGGTAGCTAACCCTACCAAGTCAGAGAGGTCTCTCTCCATAAGGTCACAGCCAGGAGTGATGGAGGAATTAGGGTTTTTAGGCTAGATATGAGTGCAAGGGTTGTTTTTATTTGATTTGGGTTTGGTTTCACTGGATGAAGATATTAGGTCAAGGGAGCTAGGTCAGGGAAAATGAGATAGGGTTGCATAGATTCAATAGGGCAAGTTATGAATAAGGCTTATCACTCAAATATTATTGTGATGGGATGCTTTTTATACTGAGGATAATATATGAAGAGCATGGGAGATGTATTCTTCCTAAGCAAAGGAAAATGGAAAAAATATGATCAATTCCCCAAAATAGAGCATGAGCAAGCATGTGTTCTGATTATCAAACTTGGAAGAGATCATAACATAGAGATGAATTTAACATGAATACAATACATTCTAACATATGAAACTGAAGAAAAAACAATGATAAACATCATACCACAAGTATCCCAAAAAATAGCCGCAACTCTTCTTTATTAATTGGCCATACTGATTACAATAGTTCCTTGATCAACAAGCTAACATCCATACTGATTCCAACCCTTGATAAGAGTGAAAAAAGAGACTAAATAGACATAAAAACCATATTCACTCATCCTTAGGGGTCGAAAATACTGAACTGAAAGTTGGAGTATAGGATGGTCCAAGTGACTCATTCCTAATTACATTCAAATTGATTCATTTTGACTCAATGATAAATTTTTCCCAATGAATCTACCCCTAGGTAACTTATCCATGAAATAATTACATTTAACATGATGAATTACATAAGTAGAAACATGATTTCTTGAAGAAAAGTCAAAATTTCAGAGAAACTTGGAAAAAACTAGCAAATTGGTTATTTGCGCCCTCCACTGTGCATTTGCGCCCTGACAGTGTCATTTTCACCCTCCATGTTCAAGCCCACTTTTGGTTGACCTAAAAGTGTCCAAATTAGGTCCAAGATGGATTTTTGGAAAGACCTACCTAACCTATTTCTGAATATGCATCAAGTTCTAAAAATAAAGGTCATTTGTGCCCTTAAAAATTCATTCTCCCAAGACAGGTATTTGCGCGGTGCCTAGGTCAAAACAGGGCCATAAAGGTGATTTTTTTATGGTTTTTTAAGATTTTCACCTATCAAAACTGAAAATGAAGGCTGAAAACATGGTTTTTGATATGCATTGGTAATTAGGAATCTAATGAAAGCTTTCTTTCCCTCAAAACGTTCCCCAACTATTTGCGTAGCGCTTAGGGCACTGCGCAAATGACAATTTTTCTGCTAAATGTTTGTCTAAAACAACTCAGAAATTTCCAGATTTTGCAAAAAAAGTTTGGAAATGCATCAAAACTATTGGAATGGATGATGATGATGTGTCTAGGATTGGAGGGAAGCCTCAGAAAGAATTTCCAATTTCTTCTTCTCCTCCATGGTCAAATCTTCAATTTTTGCATTGGCACTTTTGAGCTTGGCCAATGCAATTTTCTCCTTCACTGCATGTTGTTTGAATTTCCTCCTCAATAGGTCATTATCATTATTTTACTTTTATAGAAGCTTCTTAAAGTGTTTATTGGATCTATCAAGCCATGGCTCCCTGTTCTCACTGATCATAATAGCAAGCTGCTCATTTAGGGTTAGCTGATCAGCAAGCTCAGCTTCCCTTTTCCTCTCTAGAGCTAGAGCTCTTTTCAGCCCTCTAGTTCTAGGTTTATTCCTTGGTGAATGTTCCTATTCATCATCAAGTAAGCCATACTTCTAAAGTGTTTCATATAGCATGGCTTTGGCCTTTTCTGCCTCCCTTTGAGTAGTGACATACCTATCCTCACAATGACTTGTTTGGTCTTCAATTGCTCATTTGCTTACTCAAGGAAGTGTGTGACATATATAGCCCTATCAAGATTATTTTTAAGGTCCTTAATCTTGAAATCCTTTCCTTTGATGGTTGCATTAGTGATTTTGTCATTTTCATATTCATCTAGGTCAACCAACTGAAATTCTTGTTATGTTTCATGAGTTTCCTCCTCATCATGAATGATTGGCTCAATGACCTTCTCTTTACACTTTTCCACCTATTGTGTTGTTGTAGAAGGAATGGCCCCTTCCTCTCCATGTGGAGCAAACACATTCCTGTGGCCTCTCTGGTAGGTTTTTGGCAATGGCTCAACCTCAACCATACTATCCCATTTAGGCTCAATGTCCTCAATCCTGCTAGGTGACCCAAAATCATGATGAGATGGAGATTAAGGGGTGAAGGGGATTGATATGATGATGATGAATGTGTGTTACACTATTTTTTGGTCATCTAAATCATTGTTATTAGATGGACCCAAGTACACCATGTAAGACCAATTTTACCCTAAGTAAAATCGCATTCACTATGAAAAATAACTTAGTAAACCACCTTTATTAAGTTGTTTATGGTCTAAACAGGAAACCCCATGAGGAAATATTAAATAAATCTACATTTATTTGATTTTCCTCAAGGAATAATTAGTTAAACAATAGTTTAATTAATATTCCTGGTTATATTTAACCCAAAACAAGGAAATTAATTAGATAAATCATTATTTATCTTATTATTTTCCAAGAATAATTATTTAAACCTTATTTAAATAATATTCTTTGTTAAATATGACTAAATCACCCATAAATAATTAAATAAATCATTATTTATTTGATTATTATTCAACCACATCCTTAAAATGATAAATAAATCATTTATTTATTTATTATTTACAAATAAAGGGATTTGACCCAAGTCAAATTCCTTTTCCCTCCAACAAATATAATAAAATATTCCATAAAAGTTGGATCTTGATTTGGTTAATAATATTTTAATTATGCACCAATATCTAGACTAACTCAATATTTTGCTATAAATAGAAGGGCTTTTCCATTCATTTATCACCTTTTGTTGCCTAAATATCACTCTGGACTATACTTTTGGTCTGACTATTGATCCACCATCATAGTCATATTTTGCTACCATTTTTGTCTAGGTTTTCTACACCATCAAGAGAGAGTAATTTTAGATCTGAAGCGTTGAGGACTTACAAGAACCCATCCCACTAAGGAGAACTAGCAACACCCTCTTGTGTTTTCCTCCCAGGTGCCCCCTAATACAAAAATTTATTCAACATATTCTTGTCTTGTTTATTGGATGCATGGAGTAAATATTGTGTTGTTTAATGTCTCCTAATCCATAGATCTAGATTTTTGCAACATTTATCTTGATCACCTAACTGTAGATCTGAAGATATTAACAACCATATCTGTTGTTAGGGCTGCTGTTATGCACAACTAAAGTGGTATTTTTTCGTATGCTTGGAATTAAGATTCATACTAACAACTGGCGACTCCACACGGGTTTACGATTACGACCGCTATCATTTTTCCGATCCTTGCATATCCAGCTACTTCAAACCATAGGATTTCTTTTCAGCCCCTTTTTTTTTCTTTTCTTGATGTTTTTTTTAACCTATAAAACCCTAAAACGATAAAAATTCTAACTTCCATGTGTTTTCAGACCTATTTTGTAGGTGACAGACATCAGCCGCAGCTAAGACGACAATTTTTTTCTGAAATTTGCCGTCGAGAGTGTCGAAAGTGAAAGTCGCACTTTTCAGCCCAAAACCTGTGACCTGGACCATTAGGGCGCACCTTACAGCCTAAAAAGTGCGACCTCTGCTGAAAACAGGTCAAAAACTGTGACCTCGACTTTTTGCAAGGATTTTTCTGAAAGTTTTCTGGGTTTTTCTGAGCCTCTGTTTAGGGTTCTCTGACCTCTGTCTCTACCCATTTTGGACCTATAATTATTTTGTTTTTCTCAACTAAGTGGGAACCTAGCCCCCTAGGGCTTCGGTACCCTCCATGTTTTGTGGAAGATTTTTTGCTGTTGTAGGTTGTCTGAAATTTCAGAGTCTTCAGCCATTTTTTCAGATCTAATACCTCACCTTCAGATATTCTTCAGATCGGCTTTTTATCCATCCAAATTACCTCATTTATCTTTTTTTAGGGTTTCCTCTAGGCTTCACTCCGTTTCCCTCCTATAGATAGCCTTTCGCCACCTCTTTTTACAAAAAAATTTCCCTCTGATCTGTTGCTATTTCTGCACCACTTTCCAGCAGATTTGGTCCTTTAGATCCCTGTCCCTCTTGAACTTAGATCTATTGGGTTTTTGTCGTGTGTTTTGATTAGTTTTTGCTCAGATATATATACTATTTTTTAAGAGGCCCGCCTCCTTGGGTTTAGATTATTGCATTATTAGTTGTTTATTTTCTATTTTTGCAGGCTTATATACTGTCATTTGCAGGTTTATTTGCAGCTATACAAAACACTTTTTCTTTTCTCTACAAACGTCTGGGTTTAAAAATTAAAATTTACACACTTCACACAGACACCCTAAGTGAAAAAGGGCTTGGTTAACACCACCAAGCAAAGACTCTAAAACACTGAAATCAATTGATCCTGCACCTCTCTGCCCTTGTTCAAAATTGTAATCGGTTGATCCTGCACCTCGTTGCCCTTGTCGGTCTCTTTTTCCTTTGTGCTGTGTTTGTGTCGTCATCATTGCACTACCAAGGCATTCATCCCAGAGACTCCTTGGCCTTCATCCTCAGTTTCTGGTAGGAATAATTACTCCTCCGCATAGGATTCGAGTTAGTCCTCCACCGAGTCCACACTCCGACTCTTCTTCTGGTCCTTTGGGTTCTCCTCCTTGTTCTTCCTTCAGTTCTCCCCCTGTCACCTTCACCATGTCTATTACAGGACCTAATGCCGGTGGTAACCCTAGCCTTCATGCTGGGAATACTACTAGTGGGACCGCAACGGACACTACCTCGGCTGCACCCTTGCACCTGTTCATGGCAGGCCTTAGCCTCCCCAATTTTTACCAGTTGATAAGCGAACATATACACCATGACACTAGTTGGCTTGCTATGCCAACAAAGCTCCCTTCAGACATCCCAAAGTTTGAAGGCCTTGCTGGAGAAGATAATTCAAATCATGTTCGATCTTTCCACATGTGGTGTTCATGTAACTCTGTTACTGATGACTCTGTCTGTCTTCGGTTGTTCCAACGAATGCTTATAGGTGAAGCTTCTAAGTGGTATGTTGATTAGGCCCCTTCCTCTCATACCACCTTTGCGACTCTTGCCCGAAATTTTCTGTCTTATTTCCAGCTTCCCCTTCGTTACAACACTGGTACCGAACTCTTGACTTCTTTCCATCAATCGTCTGCGACCCACCTTTCCGATCATGTCCAGGAATGTTGGAGAAGAAAGAGCCTATGTCGAGCTCCTACCTTTGAAGACTGTTTCTACATGGACTGGTTCCTTAGATCTATTTTTCCACCTATTGAAAAATATGTCACATCGCACTTTCCCCAAACCGAAGAAGCCACTCTCCAAATTGCATTGAAATATGACCTGATCTATGCTCATTCGGGTTATGTTTATACTGTTCTACCTGATATTCCCAGACTCGGTGGTGCCAACACACCGGGGGCATCTCATGCCGTTGAAGGTATCGTTGGAGCGCTCTCTAATCCGTATGCTCAACCTACCATGGGCTATGGTTTTCCTCAAGGGGGGGCCAGTACCTCCTGCACTTTTCCCCCTCCCGGTAGCACGTATCCAGGATACAGCATGCCTCCTCTTTTTTCCCAACCTCCTATTTACCACATTGTTACCCAACCTCCTTATTACCCGTATCCACAGCCTGGTGCTCCAGCTCCTCCAGCATTAGCACCTCCTCCTCCCTTGCCTTCTCAAACCCCGCAATAGCAACCACCGCCCCCTCAGGGGTAGGTGTATGCACAGCAGGGTGCAACTAATCCTCATCCCTCAAAAAAGAAGAGGAAAGGCACTCAAAGTCAAATTTCCCCCGGTAATTTTGGACCTAACCAAGGTAATGCTCCTAACACTGTGAACCAGCAACAGGGCATTCATCCCAAGAAGGACAGGCCTATTCGTACGAATAAGCCCTATTATTGTTTGGTGTTTATGGTCATTACACGCATGATTGTCCTCTTTTTCCACAAATGCGGTAGCTATGGGAGTCTCAAGCAAATTTGAGAGGATAGCAAGCCATCCCTTCCGTTCCTCCTAGTCCTACACCTAGTCAACTGGCTGTGTTTACCGATCCTTTCCCTCAGCAAGGATTCGTGGCTACCCAACCACCTGAAGGTTAGGTGGCCACTCAACCTCTTCCATCTGGTACCTCTGATTACTAGATTCTCATGATTAACTCTGATCAACAACCAATTGTTGACATCAATCTTCAGACTCGGTCCCGTCAGTACAACAAGCCTCCCACTACGGGTGTCCCCGAGCCGCCTCCTTCGGTCACTATAGAGCCTCTTTCAACACCTAATGGCCTCTTGAAGATCCCTCAGCCTAGGGTGGAGGTTCATACCAAGATTCCTAAGGGACCACTACGCTGAAATGTTGCTTCTAGCAAAGCTGCCCATTTGTATAGCATAGTAGATGATCTGGCACAATACCTTGCTGCCATTTCAACGCTGGAACTCCTCTAGTCGTGCCCTTCACAACGAAAAGCTCTACTATCTGCCATGGGAACTGTAGATCCTTTTGACGATCAATTGATTTTATTTGATGTTGACTGATCAGAGCATCCTCCTCTCCCAGCTTCTGTCGCTTTCCAAATCCCAATCAAGATACAAAATGCCAACATTTCTCGATGCATTATTGATGAGGGGGCATCCAACTGTGTGATGTCTACTTTGGTTTGGAAACAACTCGTATCACTTGATTTGGCTCCTTCCATGATCACCCTCTGAGCATGGGATGGCCACGCCTCCCAGCCCATTGGCTTATTCCGTAATTGTCCTATTACTCTTGCGGGCAAGACTGTTTGCGTTGATGTAGAAGTCATAGATGCCCCCTTATATTACAACATTATATTGGGTCGTAGCTACACTTATGAAATGTATGTTGTACCTTATGCGGTCCACCGCAATATTTCCTTCCCTCATGATGGAAATATAGTCACCATTGACCAGTTGATGTATTATGAACTGAAGTCTCAGACCTCCCCTGAGTCCACTATCTCTTCGGTGGCCAACAAGAAAACTATCGACCATTGGACCAGTTTTTCGCCTGGAGTCTACAAATATTCCTAATTACTTGGTACATTCCCTATTCTTCCTCCTCCTATATCTAATCCCATCTCATCAAATATTTTCATGATGCAATCGTCTCGGGCTTCTCTCAAGTGGCCTGCCTCGGCTAGTCAATAGCCTCCTCACCCTCCGCAGCCTTCTCCTAGCCCTTCGATTTAGCCTTTTGTAGCTCCTCCTTCTGGCCCTTCAACTGGTACTCATGAGCCTCTTTACCCTCCTAGAACAGTTCCTCCAGGCCTTAACCATTTAGGAGTTGTCCCGCCTGGCCATTACCCCTCCAGTCAGATACCGTTCCTAGTCCCTCTACCATGCATCTATACGGAACCTGTCATGGCCACCCTCTCTCTTCCTAACTTGACCATTGGTATTCCCGTCTGGTACCTTGATCCTCCAACCGCTACCCCACCCCGTCAAACTAAACCTTATCTTTCTTTGATCTCGATTCAACCAGTCCCCCTGACTTCTCCCGTTGTCACAGTGCCCTAGCGACCTCAACAGGAACCGCCTCCTGTTGCGACCACTTCGGGTAAGAAGGGCAGAGCTCGCAAAAGAGCCTCAAAGGACAAGGCCACCCCGAATGACCCTGCACCTCCTCTACTTCCAAATCCTTGTGCTTTGTGTGATGTCTTCGGTCATGCCACCCATACTTGTCCCGATTTGCCCCGCATCAAACCCATGGTTAATGTCGTGTTCCTTGAGTCTACGGTCCCTAAAACCTCTGCTTCTTCATCGGCTATAGCCAAGAACACCAAGAATATTCACACCAAACACCCTTGTGCTTTGTGTGGTCTCCATGGCCATTGCTCTCATCATTTTCCCCGCCTTACGCATTTCCGTGCCTCTTTAGAGGTAGTTCGGGAGTATGAGATTGAACAAAACCAATCCGCTTCTCCCATACTTGCACAGTATGCTACAGGCTAGACTAAGGATTTACCCACTCCCATTGAAATTCCCCCTCCTGATGTCGAGATGACGGAGCATGCGGCCACCATTCTCTACCTATCATCATTCATGAGACCCTCAGCAAAACCTCCCTCTGAGTCTTCTCTTGTTGTTTCGCTTGACCTCCCTTCAGCAATATCCCGGGGCTCAACATCAGTAGATCCCTTATCTACTTTTTCTTACACCATCCCCCATGACGATGCGCATGTGAACCTTGCTTCTCATGATGATGAGTCAGGTAGTCTTGCCGCGTCATGTGGTGTCCCTTCCTCCTATCCTTCCACCTCATGTTGTGATGACGACATCATGGAAGCCATGTCCACCCCTAAATTCATCTTTCCCACCCATTAAAGGGATTCCATCATCCGTACCTTTGGTGACTTATGCAGCCTGAGCTCAAGCTATGCCTCTGGTAGCCTCCACACTCTCCCTCACTAGCGGCATGTGAGTAGTAGACATCCTACCTAGATCACTCCCTTCCGTGGAATGCGCTCGATTTATACTTTCTGCTCAGGTTGGATGCATTGTTCTTCATCATCCCATTTATTGTCTTATGGAACCTTTCAGATGGACCCCCCATCCACACCTTATATTAGTTTTTCCAATGGTGCAAGTCGCTACTCCTGGAATCTAGCCTCGGCAGGTTGGGCCATTTTTACCCCCTTGCATTCGCTTGTTCTCTCAAATGGTGCATGCATTGGTACTGCTACCAATAATCAAGCCGAATATGATGCAGTGCGGGGTTTATTAGCTGATGCCCTTTCACATCGCATCCTCCACCTTCATGTTTGTTTAGATTCCCTGCTTCTTGTCATGCAATTGAATGGTGTCTATCGTGTGCATAATCCTATCCTTTTTAGAATATATTTACGAGTGAAGCTTTTGATGCATGAATTTGAAATCATTACTTTCAGTCATGTACCTAGAGCACAAAATCTCTATGTAGATAACATTGCGAATCATATTCTAGATTGGCATTTAGCACACGCATTTAACACAAGACAATAACATTAAAATATCACAACGATGCATATCCATAATATGTGTCGTATAAAATGTTTTCAAGTTCATCTACTCGGGTACGTATGACATGCCCATAGCATGTTACAAAAAATCAAAACTGGGGGCACCACCTGCCCCTACATACTAATCACTATCTGGAGGATCCCGAGCCAATGGCTCTGCTCCCATAGCTCGTAGATCACGCATACCCTGTCTGGCCATCGCCATGTGTCGCATGACCCCTTGCCATTCGGAGGGTAGACCAATACATGGTTCTATGTACTGGTCATCCAAGTCCTGCCAACCGCGCTCTGAAACACCAGTCAGAAGCCTCTCACATCTATGATGAATATCCTCCAGGAGGGCTGCTGCATCCTCATTTTTCTGCGCCCTCGCTCCACTAGATCCTGCGGTCCCCGATGCTGCAGATTGTCCCATATATCTGGCCGGTTTTATCGGTGCTGTATCTACATACCAAAAGAGAAAGAATCATTACCACATACAATATTCTAGACCTTTACATGCACATAAAATATTAGCAAATTTTCACTTACCATTAGGTCCCCATATTCGACCAGGAGGCAGTGGCAGATCCGGGTCCCCGCAATAACTCATCCCACTATAGGGATAGACGTCTATATACAGTGACATCTGATCCAAATGAGCAAACAACTCGGGTCGGAACACCCGTCTAACCACCCCACCTCCTCCTCTGCACAATAGTCACCCCCACTGGCGCATCCTCAGCTCTCTCGGGCCCCCATCTTGGAGCTGTATGTGAGGTCGAAGGGTCGGAATCTTCTCAAAGAAGAACGATCACAAAACTATACTATATTCATAGTCATGGTTCAATTTCTGCTTGCATAGTGACAACTGTCATTTCAATGATGATAGCATCATCTAGGCCCACCCATAGTAGGTCCCAACCAAAACACTCCATAAGAATCATCTGCCATCCAGTGATGTGATGGAGTGCATGGTTGCCCAGGATCCACAACACGGGTCTCTAATCTCTCCAAATCCCCGATGGGTATCCGAGTCCCCTTGACTTGGAGTCTTGGTCGACAATGGTGCTCTACAAAGTCTATGATATTTTTCCCTCACGGTAATACTGGCTGAGTATTCCCTACCATCCCAAGTGGTGGGATACTAGTCAAGAAATATATATCCTAGACCATCAACTCGATCCGGTACCCCTGCACTATAAAGACCTCATGGTATGAGTCCCAATAGCTAAAAATCTGGGCCAATAAGGGCTCTCCAGCTCTCATCAAAGGGTTCTCCACAAACTTCATAACCCCAAACTTGGCCAAAGCACTACAGACACCTTGATCCTCGTAGATCTTCAACCGCAATGTGCCCAGGTCTCTCTCTCTCTCCAGTTGATCTGTAATTCTTCCATATCTACACAAAACCATCATATTTGTCAGTATGTAGATAGGAAATATTGCATCTCATCATAAAAATCCAGTGCTCAGCCAAAAAATAGCATAGAAAAACCCCTCCCTGACAGGTCACACTTTTCTGGCTCAAACCTGGGACAGGTCACAATTTTTTGCTCAAAACCTGCTACCTAGGTCGCACATTTTTCCCCAAAAAGTGCGATTCGGGCGTGAAGAGGAACAGGGGGTTGTTTCTAAACCCTGGGGACCTAATCTGAACTTTCAATCCACTGAAAAGAAAGAGTAGGGCTAGGCCTCTTACCTGCAGCTAACGATTCTTGATTCCAACGGTCGGTTTGTCCGCTACGATCACCGCAAGATTTAGGGCCTTCTCTACTCTCCACATTCACCACAGCTCCACATGCAAATGAGTGAATTTGGAGGGAAAATTCCTTATTAAAAGAAAAACCCATGTTTTTTCTTTCGCCTGCTGTGACCCAACCATAGCTTCATTTATCAAACCTTCCATACCATTGGAAAGCTCTCACCGAGCCCTCAAATGGGTATCTGTTAGTTTTTAGTGATTTGATACTTCACCACGATACATTTTTTCCAAGAAGCGTCACTTCACCCTTCCTCAAAATTGAATTTCTTCACTTACGACACTCGTACTGGGGGCACCACTTTGCCTCCATACTTTTCCACGCTCGTGTCGAATTTCTTCAAGAGTTACCATCTTGTACTAATGCTTTTATGGTACCCATTGGACCTTTTCTATGTGGCAGCACCATCGAGTCACCCTTGTTTAGAGAACTCGAGTTGAGTTATCATTGCATTTGTGGAGCCTATCCCGAGTCCCTTTGCATCCTGCTATAGTCCTCCATCCTTTATTGCTTGGGCCCTCTCTCGTGTCACACATTATGGCCTTCAGTCCCACTGTCCCCTATCCCTCATGATGTTGTGTTAGTCGCTGCCAGGTCATCCATGCCCTTTATGCTCTAACAAGGGAAGTCGTCCGTTCACAACTCAGTCCCTTGCATTTCATCATCATCATTAGTGTCAGTCTGTCAATCACTCTACTATTTTCTCTCGTGCCTTAGTTGAGGATCCCTTATCGCCTTCACCTATGGTGGACCTCCTTCTGTCGACATCAGCTCGTTCATTCCAGAAGACAGGTCTAGAGGTTGGTGTAGCTTGGTTCCAACTTCCACTCTTGTTCGGTGCCATGGATCAGGCAAAGGGACTCCTTATTTCTCTTTGACATGATTTTTTCTCAGCTCCAGCTCCTTTCAGCATGATCAAGATCTGTATACTTGATGGTTCAGTGATGCAATAGCTGATATCAGTGATTCCCGAGTATGTGTGTGATGTCCCAACCCTCATGAGGGGGTGGCCCTACAGGTAGCCCCCCACATACCCAGATGACTTCCTCATTTCAGCCTTCAATGCAAATCCATATATTTAATGATTCTGGCCTCAATCGCTTGCAACGCCTTCTTGATTGCATATATTAGTCATATTTTTAGAGCCCTTTCCTTTTTACATGGGCATCTAGGTTGTATTTATATCTCATGTACTCAGATATTATTGTACGAGTCCTGGTTGTTATCCCAGACACAATATGTATGTGGGATTCGTCATCATGTTATTTATCTTGCTCATGTTAATGCCACTATACATTATATTATTTCATCCCGTGGTTTTCTGGATGCCTCATTGTTTGTACTTTGCCTCGGCGGGCATAGGTATGCCTCCCCCGCTGCCTATAGCATAGGTACTCACTCATCAAAGAGACTTGTCACACCTGTAAGTCTCGCTTCCTCAGGGTCTAGTTCTTTCAACACTTTGGTCTACCTTATACTCCTCTCTCTTTGACTTCCCCTTCGACGTCTAGTGATTGAGTTCTTACAACATACTTCGGTCATACGATTAGCTCCTAATGCTCGCACACTGGGGGACAATTTGTTACACTATTTTTTGGTCATCTAACTCATTGTTATTAGATGGACCCAAGTACACCATGTAAGAACAATTTTACCTTAAGTAAAATCGCATTCACTATGAAAAATAACTTAGTAAACCATCTTTATTAAGATGTTTATGGTCTAAACAGGAAACCCCACGAGGAAATATTAAATAAATATACATTTGTTTGATTTTCCTCAAGGATTAATTAGTTAAACAACAGTTTAATTAATATTCTTGGTTATATTTAACCCAAAACAAGGAAATTAATTAGATAAATCATTATTTATCTTATTATTTTCTAAGAATAATTATTTAAACCTTATTTAAATAATATTCTTTGTTAAATATGACTAAATATCTCTTAAATAATTAAATAAATCATTATTTATTTGATTATTACTCAACCACATCCTTAAAATGATAAATAAATCATTTTATTTATTTATTATTTACAAATAATTAGATTTGACCCAAGTCAAATTCCTTTTCCCTCCAACAAATATAATAAAATATTCCATAAAAGTTGGATCTTGATTTGGTTAATAATATTTTAATTATGCACCAATATCTAGACTAACTCAATATTTTTTTATAAATAGAAGGGTTTTTCTATTCATTTATCACCTTTTGTTGCCTAAAGATCACTCTGGATCTATACTTTTGGTCTGGCTATTGATCCACCATCATAGTCATATTTTTCTACCATTTTTGTCTGGGTTTTCTACACCATCAAGAGAGAGGAATTTTAGATTTGAAGTGCCGAGGACTTACAAGAACCCATCCCACTGAGGAGAACTGGGAACACCCTCCTATGTTTTCCTCCCAGGTGCCCCTAATACAAAAATTTATTCAAAATATTCTTGTCTTGTCTATTGGATGCATGGAGTAAATATTGTGTTGTTTAATGTATTCTAATGCATAGATCTAGATTTTTAAAGAATTTATCTTGATCACCTAACTACAGATCTGAAGATATTGACAATCATATTTGCTGTCAGGGCTATTGTTATGCACAACTAAAGTGGTCTTTTTTCGTACGATTGGAATTAAGATTCATACTAACAATGTGCTATGGGCAGAGATGGAGGGATGGAAGTGGATGGTTGGGATGATGAAGGGAAATTCTGTGCATGCTGAGTGGATGGCTCATTGAAAATATCGTTAGCTATGAAGATGCTCGATGCAATTTTTAGTTGATTGAGATGGTAGAGGACTATGAGTTTTATGAGGGAATGATGAAATAGAATTCTCATTTTTTGTTCATACTCCTTTTTCTGGGCAATATATTCCATCTTCTCTATAATATGGAAAATATAAGGTATGTTGAGCATCCTTACGCTAGTGAAATGCATTAAGGTCCAGATGTGATAGGAATAGAGCCTTCAAAATCTGCCTTCACATGAAAAGAATTGGCATGATTATCTTCATCATTGGGGTGTAGAAATTATACAATATGCATGTATATTACTGGACTCCCCTGATCTAAAAATTAAAATCCACTATTAAATACATAATCCTTATAGTCAATTATTTGCTGAAATTAAATTGCCAATTGCAAAACATATGAAAAAAAATCAATTGCACATAACAAGATGTTTTTACCGGGAAATATTAAAGTTAAAAACCCAACTATCATATATTATGTATATCATGGAATCATGAAACAATATAATACAAAGCTCAACTCATAGAGCTCTCAGTACAGTATACAATCATCTCACACTGTAATACAAAAATTAGTTCACATATGCACCAATTTACTGCCTCCTGACAGATTGCCTCCACTGTGAAATCCCTGCTGAAGAAGATGCCTAAATGAATTCAAGATTTCCTTGCTTTGATTGTGCAATCCTCATTGGCAACTTGAATGTTTGTGTATATGCATTGAATGCACCACTATAGTCATAACTGATAGTCAAACACACCCTTTCACCTATCTCTCCACTGGGTCTTCACTGGATATGAAATGCAAGAAGTTAATTGTTGTATTTCTTCAGTTGCAAGTAAGAAACTACTTGTGAATTAATTAAATAATTAATTCACTCATATTTCACTACTGTATCTTTAGTTACAACTAGCACAACTGAGTTTAACTAACTTAACTGAGTTAAAATAAATAACTCACATAACTACTCTTCCAACTCTGTTACAACTTTGTCACACTTAGTTACAACGAAGTCCATCATGCATGAGTCACCAACCAAAATTGGAATGCGTAATTAATTTAGCTAACTGGTTTTCCACATAAGTTAACTGAAATCAAGTGCTTCAAGAGAATAAGTTATTATTTATTGTTTGATTATCATTAAGGGCTAATAATAATCGACATGAATTCTATTTTTAGATATGCGATCTATAAATAGACTTTGCCCATGATCTAAAAATAGAAACTCATCTAAAGATAGAATTTTCTCAACCATCTAGAATCAACATCCTACTAATTTTAGAATATGCTCACCATTCTAAAAATAGACATACACCTAAAAATAACCTGCGGGCCCCACGTAGTGAAGGTGCTTAATTTTCACTAGGATCATCATCTTGTTGAATCTCAACACTCCCTCTCAACAAGAAAGGGATTATCCTTTACCCTGATCCTATCTCTATGGTATTCTAATTTTCTCCTGGTGAGGGCCTTCATCAGAATAACTGCATCCTGATCTTCCGTAGGAATGTACTGAAGCAACATGATCTTCCGCTGCACACAATATCTGATATGATGATACCAGGTATCTATATTCTTGGATATATCGTGAAACATAGGATTAATCGAGAGTTTAATGCAACTCTGATTATCACAATGAATCACTATAGGATCTAAATGAGAACCAAACAAACCGACGAAGATCATTCTCATCCAGATAGCCTCACATGTATCTTGAATTGTTGCCATGTATTCTGCTTCCGCTGAACTGAGTGCGACAGATCTCTGTTTCCTACTGTACCAAGAAACAACTGTAGATCCGATACTAAAAACCCCTCCTGATGTGATCTTTCTGTCCGTTGGGCTGCCTACCCAATATGCATTCGTGAAGCCATGCAACTTCACCTCATCCGTCTGTTTATACCATAACCCATAATCAAATGTGCCCTTGAGATACCTCACAACATGCTTGCCTGTCTTCCAAAAGAGCTTGGTAGGCTTAACCATCGCTTGACTAAGTTGGTTCACCACATAGCATATGTATGGTCTTTTATTAACTAAATAAATGAGCAAACCCAGCAACTGTCGATAGACAGTGGCATCCACTACCTTTGTCGATGTAGCATCCTCTTTCCTCCAGTTTCCTGGAAGAGGAGTATCCATGGGTTTGCAGTCCTCCATGTGAAACTTATCGAGTATCTCCCTTGCATACTTTCCTTGAGACACAAACAATTAACCTTCTCGCTACCATATTTCCAATCCAAGGAAATAGTGAAGGAGACCCATATCCTTCATCTCAAATTCCTTTGCAAGATCCTCCTTGCATGAGTGTATCAGCTGCTCATCACTAGTCAGTATTAAATCATCAACATAAAGAACAATTATTAAAAGCTTACCCTCCACAAAAATCATCTTTCAACAGAAATGGTTTACCTGACTCCCTCTCAAAGGTAATGGTATCAATTCTGGTCGCTTTGTATCGTCCATATTTTCCCATCTCTATATTCATTTGGATATATTTCTCCTCCAAGTCGTTGAAAATATCCTTATCTCCCGTTGTGAGGAAGGAAGCACCACTATCAAGATGCCACACCGATCCCATTGCACTTGAAACCAAGCATGCGATCAAGGAGAAATCAAGTTCAAATAGCGAGGCAAGGGCCTCACCAGCTGTAGCTCCAACAACCTTCTTGTTCTTCTTTTTATGTGGGCAGTTAGTGGCGAGATGCCCATGTTTGTGATAGTGAAAACACTTCACCTTGGACAAATCCAACTTCTTGACTTTAGCCTCGAATTTTGAATGGGATTTATTCCCCTTCCCTTTCCTCGATTTGGCAGCCAAATCAAAATCCTCTTCATCATCATGCTTTGATGAAGAGCCATCCCTAGTATTCCGCCTTATCTCCTCTTGCACTAGATCCGACCAAAGTCTCTCCCAATCCGACAGTTTTTCCTGTCCATTGACAGAATATTGATAACTGTGCCAACTCTTCAAAAGTCCAAGGAGAGCTAAGCTCACCAAGTCATCATCAACAACTATAATTCCCACACTCCCCATATCATCCCTACATTGGACAAACTTCGTGAGATACTTTCAAATACTGTCGCCCTTCTTCATTTTGATTTTTCTGAGTTTATCTTTCAGCGCCAATTTCCTATGGTCGCTGCTGCTTTGGAAAATATTTGTTAAAGCCTTCCACATTGCAAATGGAGTGGCTTTCCCATGAAGGCTTGACACAATATGGTATTTCACACCTTCCAAAAAAATCCTTCTCGTCTTCGCTACTTTCTTTTGCCAGGCCTCAAGTAATGCAACATCCGTCGAAGTGGGCTTGGGAGCATCACTATCGATGAACTCCTTCAAGACATTATCTTCAAAAACCGCCTCCATCCTATCCTTCTAGGATATGTAGTTTGAGCTTCCCTTGAGTGTATACTCCAACCGCAACCCATTGAAATCCATTTCAATGTTTACTCAACTGTCGCACCAAGAAATTCTTGTAGCAAATTCAAATTGTTCCACCAACACAACTCAACACTGCTTCAATATTGCAATCTTCAGTAATTAACACTGCTCCTATACCATGTAGAAATTATACAATATGAATGTATATTACTGGACTCCCCTGCTCTAACAATTAAAATCCACTATTAAATACAGAATCCTTCTAGTCAATTCTTTGCGGAAATTAAATTTCCAATTGCAAAACATATGAAGAAAAATCAATTGCACATAACAAGATGTTTTTACCGAGAAAGCTTAAAGCTAAAAACCCCAACTATCATATATTATGTATATCATGGAATCATGAAAAATTATCATACAAAGCTCAACTCATAGAGCTCTCAGTACAATATACAATCGTCTCACACTGTCATACAAAAATTGGTTCACACATGCACCAATTTACTGCCTCCTGACAGCCTGCCTCCACTGCGCAATTCCTGTTGAAGAATATGCCTGAATGAATTCGATCTTGCCTTGATTTGATTGCAAAATCCTAATTGGAAACTCCAATGTGTGTGTAGATGCATTGAATGCACCACTATAGTCACAACTGATAGTCAAACACACGCTTTCACCTATCTCTCCATTGGGTCTCCACTGGATTTGACATGCAAGTAGTTAACTGTTGTATTTCTTCAGTTGCAAGTAAGACATTACTTGTGAATTATTAAATAATTAATTCACTAATATTTCACTAGTGTATCTTTAGTTACAACTAGCACAACTGAGTTTAACTCACTTAACTGAGTTAAACAAAATAACAACTCACATAACCACTCTTCCAACTTTGTTACAACTTTGTCACACTCAGTTACAATGAATTCCATCATGCATGAGTCACCAACCAACCTTGGATTGTGTAATTTCTTTAGCTAACTTTTTTTCCACATCAGTTAACTGAAATCAAGTGCTTCAAGAGAATAAGTTATTATTTATTGTGTGATTATCATTAAGGGCTAATAATAATCGGCATGCATTCTATTTTTAGATATGCGATCTATAAATAGACTTTGCCCATGATCTAAAAATAAAAACTCATATAAATATGTTATTTTCTCAACCATCTAGAATCAACATCTTGCTAATTTTAGAATATTCTCACCATTCTAAAAATAGACATACACCTAAAAATAACCGGCGGGCCCCACCTAGTGAAGGTGCTTAATTTTCACTAGGATCATCATCTTGTTGAATCTCAACATGGGCATATCTGTCTAGGAGGTGAGAAAAAGGAAAGAACCTATTTTTTTTTCTAATTTTGGTGTCTTGGTTTTAAGAAGTATTCAAAGTCCTGTTCTTCAAATTACCTTTCTTGAACCACTTCTCCCCAACATTTGGGATCTAGGTGGCAGCTGAAATAATAGATGTGGATAGAGTGAATGTGACACCAGCTAATGTAACTTGGTTGTCATGGAGTCCAGATATGAAAAGTCTAGTCAACATGGGATGGTGTTGGACCCTCTGAATTTTCTCACAAAAATCATAACAACCCACATGTTTGAAGCATGTCACAGTTAATGGAGAAGCCAAGATTTCCCTAGTGTTAGTAGGTTCAAGTCTGGACACTCTTCCCCCTTTATGTGGCCTCCTTACCTCTGTTTCCTCTCCTTCATGGAATTATTTGTATTCTTCCTCTATTGCCATGGTGTTTTTGTCAAAACCCTAGGGATTAGGAAAGGGAAATGGGAAAGGGAAAATGAGGGAGATATTTGTTAGGGATATGTGAAAAGGGGAGGGGATAGGGAGTAGTAATATGATAGATTTAGAATATAGATTTAGAGATTAGGAGCCTAGGTAGATGTAACACCTAGGGATTAGGGTTTTGGGAGGAAATTATAGGAAAAGGGAATTTTTCAAATGAGGGGTTTGGGAATGGGTTTTTATAAGTGTGGGAAGGATGAAAAGGGTAAGGGAGTGAATTTTGGGATTTTTCACAAGTGTAATGGGATACTAGTGTTTTTCCTCAATTTAAACAACAAATTACAACCTCAATTTACAAGACTTCAACACATAAACTTATGAAAATGGTTTTCCATGACATGAGCATCTTACTGGTTTGATGGAGGTTAATGATTGAGTTGGTGGAGCTTTGAAGACAATTTCTCACCACTTGAATACTTTCTAGGGCTTTCTGGTCATTTGCACCATGGACAGAGCATTTTCACCCTTGATTGAGTATTTGTGCCCTTGCCTACACATTTTCACCCTCATTTTAGCATTTGCACCTTGTCTTCAACATTTGCACCCTGAACTCAGCTCTTTTGCCAATTTCGCTCAGAAATTTGAAGATTTGGTCTCTTAGAGTGCTTGCTCGATGTTTGGAGGAGGCAAATGAATTTGAATTGATGTCAGTGATTCATAAATAACTAAGTGAATTTGAATTTGAATTGAAAAACCCACTTTTCTAATGTCTCATTTCACTTTTTTGAAAACTTTTGTTGATTACCATTTCATCTGATTTTTCTTCCTTGCAAGATGATGTTGCTGGTGTTTGACACTTTTCACTTTCATTTTGGCATATGTGATTTGAGTTGGTAGCTAGGGACATAACTTATTACATATAGGAAGCATAAAATTACATAAAAAATGAAATAAATTAAAACTCTGTTTTTTGAATAAAATTTCATATTAGTATGAAAATCATACTTTAAAATCAAAATTACAACTTTAAAAATGATATTTACATGCTAATAATCCTCTGCAGATGATAATGAAATGTTTATTGAGTCACTCCCACACTGTTTTCTGACCTTATTGAGGTTAAATGGTGCATTTTGGACCTTTAACAATGAAACCTAATGACCTAATGGGGCCTCGAATGACCTGAATCCATGGTTGAATTTGATTGACATAAGACATAGTGAATTGAGTGTTTAAAAAGTTTTTTAATACTCAGCAAGACATGAAGGTGGGCCAACAAATGTGAAATTTTGAGGGAGAGTGAGGTTTTATGACTAGGGATACCATCAGTGAATCAATTTTTTACATGACCTAATTGAATGATAAATTTGTTTTGAGTGAAACCCATAAAATGAATATAAAAAGAGTAATTTTGATTACTGATGGTAGAATGCATATTTTGACACTAACAACACCCATCATTGGAAGATGTTTCACCTCCAGAAATTATTTTTTTGACAGGGTAATGAACTTGGTAGGGTTTGCTTCGGAGCAGAACGACGGATGGTGATGGAAAAATGAGAGGGTAGGAAGGTATGAGATGAAGGTATAAGTGAGTGAATTATCCATTATCCATTCATAATTATGATTGAGGCAGTGATCAAATCAATGAATCGGGACTTTGAATCGTGTTATGATGATGAAACGGGTATGGCGAATTATGAGGGATTTGTCACAACACCGTCGCCTTTCATAATTATTTTGATTTGTTCGGTAATGTTATGTCCATATAATTCATTTATTAATATATTGACCCCTATTGTTAAATTAAAGTATTACATACCTTTAATTTATTTTCTTTCTAACCTTTGGTTGTCATCTTGCAGGTTTTCTATTTCATGAGGAGTCAATCACTTCTCCCTTTATTTGATCATCAAATGTTCCTTTCAATTAGCTATAGAAACTGTCAAAGCTGCAGAACATCATCAATTCTGTAGCTTACTTATTTTTTTAAGGAAGGGGTGCTTAGAAGAATGGAATTTTTCTTAGGAAAAATATGGGAAAAGAAAATTTATGGTGCCAAAGAATTTTTTTTTTCACCCTGAATTTTCTGTATAAAACATGCCAGCAATTTATTGGTTTTCATGTTTGTACAAAATTTTATTGATTTCATTTTTTATTCTTTATTCTTTATTCTTATTTTTTTTTATGTGAAAGATAAAAATAAAATTTTAAGGTTGAGAAGAAGAATTCTTCTCAACCAACTTTAAAGAAGAATTGTTTTGGAAAATCTTGACAAATTCCTCTCTTGTCATTAGCTTTTGATAGATCTTGAGTCGGTGTCCATTTACTAATAGAGGAATTTCCTCTTCATCAATAGTTTTGATTCTTACTACTCAATTATCAAACACTTCTTTGATATCATAAGGCCCATGCCAGTGAGTTTGGAACTTCCCTTGAAAATTATTTAATTTTGAGTTGAAGAGCAATGCCTAGTCTCTTGGATGAAATTTCTTTTCCTTAATGTATTTATCATGCCATCTAGCTCTTTGTTGTTGAACCAAGCTATTCTTCTGGATAGCATCTTGTATTATCTCATCAAGCTCATTGAGTTGTCCCATCCTTTGCTTTTGTGCTTCTGACAAGTCAAGTCTCAACTTGATTGTTGTTTTATAAGTCTGGATTTGGACCTCTATTGGAAATAAAAATTTCTTTCCATAAGCAAGTTCGTAGGGAGTATGTCCAGTAGTGCTTCTCCATGTAGTTCTGTAGGACCATAAATCTTTTGGAAGATTTGATGCCCAGTCCCTTTTGTGAAAGTGTACAGTCTTGGTGAGAATGGATTTGATCACCCTGTTTGTTGACTCAAATTGCCCATTTTTTGGGGATGGTATGGAGTGGAATTCTGATAGTTGATTTTATATCCTTCCACCAACTTCTGTACTACTCTGGATGTGAACTGTGTTCCCTGATCTGTAAAAATTTCCATTGGGACACTAAAACAAATGAAGATATCCTCAAAAAGAAATGAAACTACAACATTTTCAATAGTAAAAGAAAGTGCTTTAGCTTCTACCCATTTAGTAACATAATCAGTAAATACCAGAATGTACCTCTTTTATTTAGAAGGTGGATTAATTGGACCAACAAAATCCAATTCCCATTTCTCAAAGGGTTCAATGAGTACATGAGGTTGTAGTGGCATTTCACTTGAAAGAATAGGTTTCCCCATCCTTTGGCAACTGTCACATCTCTTAACATATTCTTTGGCATACTTAAAAAGGGAAGGCCAATAATATCCTAAGAGAAGGATTTTATAAGTAGTTATTTTGTCAGAAAAATGGCCTCCACATGGTTCATCATGGAAATATTTGAGTATCTCTGGTATCTCATCTTCTTGTACACATCTTCTGATGATGAGATCTAGTCTTGTTTTGTATAATTCTTCATTGATCCATAAGTAAGAAGCAATTGTTTGGATGATTTTTATATTTTCTTTGGGAAAAAAATGTGATGGTATTTTTCCTGTAGCCAAATAATTAGCAATATCTACATACCAAGGTGATTTAGTAGATACTGCAAAAAGATATTCATCAAGAAATTTATCCTCTACAGGAATATCATTATTATAATTTTGAATCCTGGATAAAAAGTGAGCAATTATATTTTGTTTTTCTGGTCGATCTAGAATGGTGATGTTAAATTGTTGCAATAATAATAGCCATCTGGTTATCCCGCCATTAGTGATTAGTTTTTTCATTAAATATCTAATGGAAAAATGGTCTGTGTGAACAAAATTTTCATATTTAGTGATGTAATGTCTGAACTTATTAATTGCATGCACTACAGCTAAAAACTCTTTTCAGTTACAATATAATTTAGCTTTGCTGGAGTTAAATTTTTACTGGTATAGGAAATGGAATAAGGAGTAAGATCTTCCTGTCCCAACACAGCCCCAAAGGCTCTATTTGAAGCGTCAGTAGATATGTGGAAAGGCAATTTCCAATTAGGTCCTTTTAAAATAGGCTCTTTAGAGACTTTCTTTTTCAAAGTTTCAAAGGCATTTTGACAATTAGAGTCCCAACTAAATTCACACTCTTTGGTAAGTAATTTGAAGAATGGAGATGCTATTTTTGTGAAGTTTTCTATAAATATTCTATAACACCTAGTAAAACCAATAAAAATCCTAACATATCATTGACAATTTTGCACTTTTAATTTGGAAATAACCTCTATTCAAATTAGGGGAATTTTGAGGTCTAAAATGGGCCTCCTAAGGAAATAATAAAATAATAGCTAAACCAATAAAATAATATTTATGAATTTGCAATTCACTTTTTTTACCAAAATCCATATAACCATAGTTAAATTCAATTCAGAAATTGTACCAAAATAAAATTAATAAAAAAAATGTATTGATGTGACTATAAATAAGAATGATTTTTTCAAGAAAAAATCATTATCATTAAACAACTAATGCATTTGTCCTTTGTACTTAAATAACTTAAAATAAAATATAAATATAGATTTATAAATTCTTAATTATATTATATGCTATTAATTAAATTGTATAATAATATGTAATTAATATACTATATAAATATAATATAATATAATATAATATATGTATAGGGATATGCATTGTTTCTTTCAAGAAATATGAAATGAAAAATAATATTATTTTATTCAAAAAGTGTGAAGTGTCATTTATTATGAGTACTTTACTTTGACTTTAAAAATACTTCAAGCACTACAATGGTTAACCATGAATTTTTATCCACCATTGAGAATGTGACAAGTAAGTACCTTTAACTCAAGCAATGCCACTTCAACCATTAGGGATGATGTCATCCCCTAAAATGTGATTGGTTCTCATAAAGTAAATTTTGATTGTACATTTTCCTTAGGAGGCCCATTTTAGACCTCAAAATTCCCCTAATTTATATGAGTCTACTTTTATCCCATTTCCTGAAATATGGTGACCTAAAACAATTCCCTCATTAAACATCATAAACCATTTTTCAAGACTTAATGAAATATTTGACTCTTTGCATCTTATTAGAACTTTTTCTAAATTTTCTAATGCTTCTTCAAAAGAATTACCATAAACTGTGAAATAATTCATACACACTTCCACACAGTCATGAATAAGACCAGAGAAAATTTTGAGAACTGGTCTTTGGAATGTCGCTGGAGCATTGCATAACCCAAAAGGAAGTACTCGGTAAGCATAAGTTCCCCATGGATAGGTAAATGTGGTTTTGTCTTGATCTTCTGGTGCTACCTGAATTTGATTATACCTAATGAATCCAACCAAAAAATGAAAAGTACTTTTTCCCTGCTAATGCGTTGAAGACTTGATCTATGAAAGGAAGTGAAAGTAATCTTTTAATGTTGCTTTATTTAGTTCCCAGTAATTGATGCATACCCTCCCATTCTTAGGAAAAATTGCTAGGGGTGAAACCCATTGACTGTTTGATATTGCGTAAATAAAATTTGCATTTAATAGTTTCTGTAGTTCTTCCTGAACAATTTGTTTTAAATTTGGGTTCATTCTTCTTTGAGGTTTTATAACTGGTCCAACACTCTCTTGAATATAGATATGATGCATACTACCTTTGGAATTAATTCCTTTCATATCTGTATACTCCCATGCATAAGAAGAAGAGTTTTTTGCAAGGTCTATACTAGTTGATTTTTTTGTAATTCTTCCAGATTTTCATTAATATTCAATGTTTTTCCTGGAAAATTTTCTATTGAAGAAATTCCAAATTTTTCCATAGAATTTAAAGACATTTTTCTAGATGATAAATATTCAATATTACATTATTCTTGAAAAGTTTGCTATTGTCATAATATAAGGATGGTTCATTATTTTCTATTGAATTTAAAACTTGGTCCTCCTCACTTGTTTGTGCAATAGTAAAATTGGGTTGTATATCGTTATCATCATCTATCCATTCTTCACTTTCTATATCTATTGTTGTTTTTGCAGGTGGATATAATGTAAATTTATTTGTTGAATTTCCATATGAGATGAACATGTCTCCTGATCTACAAATGATGAAAGCATCAGCTATAGCTAACCAAGGTCTTCCTAAAATTAATGGATGTCCTCCTAAATTATTATTGGGTGTTAAGACCATGAAATCGACAGGATATTCCCAAGAATCTAAGGATACAAAAATATCTTATAACACACCATTAGGTTTAATTACTGAACTGTATGCTAATTGTACTAATGTTGGGGTGTATTGAAGTTTAGGAAGTTTAATTTGATCGATAATTTGTTTACTCATTATGTTTATTGTTGTTCCCAAATCAATTAGTGTGTTTGGTATTTCAATTCCATTAATATGACAATGGGGCTCCCTGGATCTAAATATTTCGGTATTGTTGCCTTCCCCATCACGGTGTCTACAATTCTCCCAACTAATTGGATTCTTTTTCTTTTTGTACTAAATTCCTCAATTGTTTTTGCAAAAATTGGTATTTCTTTTATAGCTTTCAATAAAGGAATTTTTATATAGATATTTATCAATTCATCCATCATATCATAATCAGGAAATGTGATTTGTTTTTCTACTCCTTTATCAATTGTCAACCTTTCAGGAAAAGGTGGTCTTGTTATAGATACTTAAGGTTGTTCTATAATAGGAGTATCATCAAAAATTATGGGAATATTTTATTTTTGATCATTTTCTTTCTGAGGAAAGAAGTTTCTTCTTCTTCAGGTTTGTTATTTTTTCGAGAATTTTTATTTGTTTCCTGAATAAAAATAGAGGGTTTCTTCTTTTCTAATACTCTACCAAATCCTAATTGAACATTATTTGGATCTACTGGAGGTAGTATATAAGTTTGAGAATTCCACCCTTCCAAGCTGTAAACATGTTTATTATTTGGATTCAGAAGTGGTTGAACGGGTAATTGGTTTGGTTTTATGAAAATGGTAGAGAGAGTTGTGGATTTGTATTTTGAACTTGAGATTGAGCTTGAGGTAATTGATTATTTTGAGGAAAGAATTATGGTGGTAAATTTTGATAGGGTGGTGGATATTGTTGATGTTGAGCATATCTTCCATAATGATTTTGCTACCCTTGATTCAAAGGTTTTGGTTGAGCCCGAGGCTGCCTGGCATAGGTGATTTCCCATTTCCCTGTGAATATTGTGTAAATTGTTGAGAATTAAAATTTTGATTTTGATTTTGAATATTTTTCCATGGTCTTCTGGCAATAAAGAAAAGAGGATCTACTTGATTTGGAATTCCTTCTTTGCTATATGCAGCCCTAAGACCTAGTATAGAGGGGAATTATTTAGTATCATGATTTTATGTACATATTACACATGTTTCTATGGTTTTTAAGTCTAAAGGACATTCTCTCAGAGTGTGTTTCTTTCTACACCTAGGACAGAAGATAGATAGTGCAACATTCTCAGCTTTTTGCTTGTTTGGTATTTTAAGGGTGTTAATTTTCTCACTAAGATTCCCTGAAATATATGTTTTAAAATTATCAAGAAAATTACCTAATTCAACCCTACTAATTATCTCAGTTGCGGATTTATTTATTCTTGACAAGAGAGGATATCTTGGAATTTTCCCAGTTCATGATTTAACCCTTGAAATATGTACACATAATTCACAAATTTCTCTAAATGGTAACTGAGAAATGTCTCCTTTCCCCTTTATATTGAGGAGATCAATCTAGTCATCTCTAACGGATTTGAGTAGGAGAGCTTTCAATGTTTCCTCATCCATATTATCCAATTTTTCCTTCTTAATGTTATAAACAAATATTTCGATGAGATCTTCAATATTTTCATCTTCCTTTTGTGCCATCTTAAAAACTTCATCTTTCATGCTATGTGGAATACATTAATCCTTATATTTCTCTAAGAATGCATGTTTCATTTCTGCCCATTTTCCTATAGAATTCATTCCTAAACTAATAAACCATTTTAATGCTAAATTCTTTAAGGTAGCAGGGAAAAATTTTAATTTTTGAGCATCATGTAGATAATCATATGATATAAATAATACTTCAAATTCAAAGAGAAATGTTTTTGGATCTTCACTTATTATTCCATGAAAGTTAGGGAGGATAGTAGGTGAAATATTTTTCATTGTATATGTTGTATCCTCATCGTGGATAGAGAATCCAAAAAGTTTTGGATTTCCTCTGCCTCCGCCTCTAACCTCTTCCACCTCTTCTTCCTCCAATTCCTCCTCCAATCCTAGGTTGTTCACCATTGAGATTTTGTACTTATCCTTCTCCTTCTTCAACCATGATGGATTCCTCAGAACTAATATAAGTATCTAGTTCTACAACATGACTTTATACTTCTTCTGGTTCTTCTATCAATGGAGAATTTGAATAATTTTATTGTTCTTCTTCTTCACTGAGGACTTCTAATTCTCATTTTAGAAGTATTTCTCCTATTGAAGATAAGAAAATTACTCCTGTGGTTGGATATGGTGGATGTTATTCTTCAATTAAGGCTTCAGTAGATGAAGCATGTGAAGTAGGCTGGATTTCAGATCTTAGGATTTCAGGAAGTCTATGTGGACCACCTACGTATGGAATTCGAGTTTGAGTGGGTGGTGTAGAACTTTGAGGTCGAGGTGGAGTGAGTGATGATGAAGGAATCAAACTTCTCCCTCGTCTTATAAACCTACCTTTATAATACCTCTCTCTATGCATATCATGTTTTATTTCTAAGACTTCTATTTACACTTCCCTGGCAACAATGCCAAAAAATTTAGTCAATTTAATGTTCTTAAATTTCAAATATAAATTATCGACTGGAGTTAGTAAACTGATGAAGTGCAAGTGCACTATATGTGCTAGAAGTCTATGTCGTTAAAGTGAGGGTTGAAATCATAGTTTTGTTAATTTTTGAACCTTATGGATCAACGTTAAATTCCTATGGATGAGTGGTGTTTTTTAAAGAAATTTATCATCTATGTTAGATGCTATTTCTATGGTTATATTCAATTGAACTGAGTTTAAAAATAGTTTGTGAGATTTACTCCTTTCAAAAAACTTGATTTAACCATGTTTTTATCAAGTTGATTATGGAATTCTTATGCTATAGAAAACAATGAACTAATTCTAAATTACGAAAGCATGACATATGATACATTTCTGGTTTTATGAAAACATGAAAATCAAAATTCTACGAAGACAGAGTTTTCTATCTATTGCAAATTCTAGTCTGGAATGTAAATGAAAAATAAATAAAATAAACTATATAAAATATGGCATAATAGATTCAAGCAATTAATCTACAAAATAAACATAACCAAAGCACTGAACTATTGGAACTGATTTAAAAATAAAGAAATAATCAAAATCATTTACCAAATTATGAAATAGTAATGCGTTTGAGATGTAAAAAAAATGAAAGCAAAATGACTTGGTCTGCTTGCAGGGGCCCTCTGCAACGCAGTAGGATATTAACAATAGTAATGCATCAAATTTCACAAAAGGGAACTTCAAATTAACATAAAAATATTCAAACAAAATGTTCAAGAAATAAAAGATGGCACACCCTGAATGCACAAATTTTCTATGATTTTAAGGAGTTTGTTCAACATTATGCAAATTCTAAGCATATATAACTATATTATAATCCTTATACAATTTAAAATCATAAACGAAATATCGCCTATCTATCTATTTGATATTAGGAAAGCAAATCAACACAGTCATGCCATTTCCAAACTCTGTTCCTGGACGCTGCAACATGTTGATTGTTATCTTTGACCGAGGGAATGCATGATCTTATTGGTGAATAGGCTCAGATGATCAGGATCAAATCCATGAGGGGATCATCCTCTATCTACCCATATACTCCTTTGCTGAGTTGATGCACCAGAACTTTGTTAACAATGAAGGTAGGTGTGGATCTATGGAATAGCTACGAAATTGTATTAATTTTGTAGCTGAATGTAATATTTAACAAAAAAATAGGGTATATTAACAAGTATGAAGAATAGGACACACAAATACTTTACCTTGTCAAAATCATGTTTTTGCTGCTTTATTAGGTTGATAGTGATAGGAAAATAAGGAAAATATGGATGTAAAAAGGGTGTCAAAACAAAACAATTCTAGGACTCTACAACCATCTAAATGGTAACTGCATAAATCTGTGAATCCATGATCTTTCCTTTCGAAAATCACGTACCTTGACATGAAACTGGACCAACTCAACTAATAGACAGGACAGAATCAACGGTTGGATTTGGTTATTGCGGATTGCCACCTAGACTCTACACATATACCACGACTTAACTTAATGTGACTAACCAAAAACCTATCCTATCACGTGGTTTAAATCATAATGAAAATATTTAAAATGTATTTGAAACTAAAAAACGTGGCTTGACACAAAGCGGATGTGATTTTTATTTTTATTTTTATTTTTAAAATAGGGGAAGTTATCGAAATTTCTGGTAGCATCGGAAATAAAGAAAAACAGACAAAAAAAATAATATTAAAAATTGTTCGAAAAGGCTAAAATGGGTGCTACCAGAAATTTCGGTAGTGACCAATTTTTTTTTTTTGAATTTTTTTAAAAATTTATTCCTAAAAAAAAAAATAGACTCATGACTTAGCAAAAAATTGTGCTAACATTGGCTCCACAAGGGATAGAGCTATCCCTGCGAGGCTCTAAGGATATTTTGTAGTTTCAGTGCCTTATCATTGGGCTATGGAGTCTTATTATGAAATACATCGGTATTTAGAGTGAACTTAGGCCACCAACAACCTTAGTAAAAGAATTTTTTGAGCAAGTGCCCATTGAATGGGCCTCTAAACAGTTCTGTCCCATCAAGATGTTGCAACTCAAAAGTATTATTCTGAAAAATATTTGAGATTATAAAAGGACCAAGCCATAAAGCATCAAATTTGGAATGCTTACCTGGAACTTGATGTTGTGCATCCCATTTTAACACTAGAATCTGAAAATGTCATTTTTTAGTTCATATATCAAAAACTTTCTTTACAACTTGCTAATATTTTCTCACCAAATGATATTGTTGTTCTCGCTTTTGCTGCACTTCTATGATCTGATATATTCTCCTTGGTCATGTAATTTGACTCACTGTTCATGATCTTGCAGAAACTTAGCTACAGGAATGGCCAATTGGACTGGAAAAAAAACATCAGTTCCATAAACCATTTGAAAAGGTGATGTATTAATAGAATTTTTTACTGTTACCTTGTCAGCCCATAAAGAAAAATTCAGTTTTGAATCCCAGGCTTTCTTGTTTTTCTCCAATACCTTGGTGATGATTCTTACCAAAATTTTGTTTGATGATTCAACTAAACCATTCTCTCCGGGATAGTAAGCTGTAGAGTGAGTGAGATGAATACCATAATCTTCACATAAATTTACCAATGTAGTATCTTTAAAAGCAGTTGCATTATCTGCTACTAACCTTGATGGACATCCAAATATGGTTATGATTCCCTCTAGAAATTTAATGATAACTTTATGAGTAGCATTCCTGGTAGGTATTGCGTCAATCCATTTGGTAAAGTAATCAGTTGAAACAAGAATCCAACGATGTTGTCCACTTGAAGGTGGATGAATGTTTCCAATGAAATCTAAGCCCCAATGTTGAAATGGTGTAGAAACAACTATGGGTTTGAGAGGCAAAGACTTCAAATGTTTCTTACTTGTGAAATTCTGACATTTTTCACATGCTCTCACCTCAGCACATACATAATAAAATAAGTTGGGCCAAAAATAGCCAACTCTCAGTATTTTGTGTGCAGTAGTTCTCCAATAATGATGACCTCCACACACACTACTATGCATGTCAAAAATAACTTTCTTGGACTCATCTGGGTCAATGAACCTCAAAAAAACTCCTACAGGATCTTTCCAATATAAAAAATTATATTTTATGCAAAATTTAATAGTTTTCAGCTTCAAAGATCTCACTTTTCTTTTATCATAATTTGGAGGAGGTTTAAAACATTGCATAAAATAGATTATATATTTATACCAGTTGCAATAAGAAAGCTTTATACCCACTACCATGATTTCAATAGGTTTAGAAATTTTCCCTTCTAATTTTTCATCCATGAAATTCAAGCCCAAAACTCTACAAGTTTCTTCATCTAGTAGTTTGGCTAATCCTTGACATTTGATTAGTTTAATAGGCTTTATCTCTAAATAAAACTCAATAACTTTAGTCACCCACTTACTTCTTTTTCCATCAATATCAGGTTGAACTAATATCTCTCTAATAGCAGATGAAGGTACATAGGCAATAACTTGAGCATGTAGAATATAAACTCTAAAAGCTTTCATAGCTTTCACTAATCCATAAGCATGCTTTTCCAAAATTTCATATTCAATTCTGCATCTATAAGGGCTCCGCTGAAAAATTCTGTGGGAGATTCCTTATTTTCTGAATCTTTTTGTAACAAAATAGCAACAATAGTATTTTGGGAGGAAAATGAGAAGATCAAGAAAGGCGTTGAGCATTCAGAGTTTACCAACTGAGGTGCTTCAATGATAGTTTTTTTTTATCAACTCAAATTAATTTATGGATACAATTGTCCACTTGAATTCTTTGTATTTATTTAGCATGCAAGTAATATGCTTCACCACTTCAGCAAAATTTGGAATAAATATTCTTAAGAAATTGATCTTACCAAGGAAATATTGAACCTATTTCTTGGATCTTGGAAGCGTAAAATCCTGAATTGCAATCACTCTTTTAGGATAAAATTTCACTCTGTCTTTAGAAACTATGTGATCCAACATCTTACCTTCCTTGAGATAAAAATAAGACTTCTTTGGATTCAATGATATACCATATTTTCTGCATTTAAAAATACTTGTCTCAAGTGTTGAAAGTGTTCTTGATATGAAGCTGAAAAAATAGTAATATCGTCCAAATAGATGACCATGAATTTATCTTTTTCTCCAATGAATGAAAAGTCCATAGCATGTTGAAAAGTAGCTCTGGCATTCATAATCCCAAATGGCATCTTTGCATACATGAATGTTCCCCAAGGAGAAGTGAAAGTTTTTCTTCTCTCGGTCTTTTGGCCAAACTGAAACTTGATTGTACCCAGAAAAACCATCTAACATGGAAATTCTATTTGAAGCAGTTACCTTTGGAAGAATATGCTCCATCTTTGGCAATGGATAATTATCTTTCTTGGAGAATTTGTTAAGATTCCTGAAATCTACACATAGCCTGAATTCACACTCTTCTTTCTTACTGGAACTAGATTAGCAACCTAATTTGAGTATCTCAATGGAATGATGATTTTGGCATCCAAAAGTTTCTTCACTTCTTTCTCCATCATTGGTTACGGTAGTGGATTTATTTGTATTAATTTCTGCCTAAATGGCTTAGTACCATCTTTCAATGGTATCCTATGCTCAATGATAGTTGTATTATATGTCTTAATATCCTCATATTTCCAGAAAAAAACATCAACAAATTCACAAAACAGCTTATGGTATTCAACCTTTCATCTTACTTATAAAGCTTTTGACAACTTCACATATCTCGGTTCTTTTTTTGTGCCCAAATTGAAATCTTCCAAATCTGCTTCTGTTTCAGCTAATTGTGATTTGATTGAGACATCATTTTGATCAAATAGCTTCTCAAATGGGATTAAACCCTTGGGAATGTGATTGGTAGGCAATTGAATGATAGGCTGATCAACAATATGTTTTTGCATATTTTTGGTGTCTTGCAAATCAATATCATTCTTCATGAGATCTTCATCTTGATTAATGTTTAGGACAACAAATTCTTCATCAGCTTCAAATAAGATTCTAATCTCCTAATCATCTTCAAAAAATTTCCAATGTTTGACATTATTAGGAATGTTAGGTCTAAACCTAACTTCCACTTCATATTTTAGCTTTATAGGTATTGGAATTTTGAAAGAGCTTGCTAAAATAGAAAGTGAATCAGCCAAAATATTACTTCCTCTTGGAACAAAAGAAATGTTAAAAGTCAAGAATGAGTCTTCTACAATGCTCCATACTACATTCCGGTAATCTCTGAGTCTGGGATACTTCGTTTGATAAACATTTCTGATTTGCTGAATAATAAGCTCAACATCTCCAAAAACAGAAATTTCTGAAATATTCATGTCTTTTGTTGTTTTTAAACCAATCGACAAAGCTTCATATTCAACCACATTGTTAGTTGCTTCAAACTCAAGTTTGAAAGAAAAAGTAGAGCTCTCTTTCAAAGAGGAAATGATAACTATCCATGCACCAACTCCTTCTCTAGAACATGAGCCATCAAAATACATTTTTCATAGCTTAGATCCCTCATGAGTGATCTATTTTTCAGCAGGCTTCAAAATTTGAAAATTTTCTACAGATAGGAAAACATTATCCATGTGTAAAATACTTGAACCAACATCTGTTATTCTTGCATAAATTGGATGATTAGTGGGGTATTTGTTGTCACTAATGATATAGGCCAGTTGAGCTTCTCTATAACTTCTTCTTTTTTCTCCTCCAAAAACAGGGACAATAGCATAAGTGAAATTCATTTGCAAAGTTCCTCCCAACATTCTAATCCATGACCTAGAAAGTAACATGCCAAATCTAGGAGGAATGTAAGCTACAACAATATCCATCACCATCCCTCTCATGGGTAAATGAAAGAGGCTTACTACAATGTCTTTGATGACAACAAGGCATTGGAATTTTTGGGAATCAAAAGAGTAGAGATCTTGGTATTCTCTAGTTACTTCAAGAGCTAGTTCATCCATGACTACATTGGGCATTAAATTACGTGAGGCTCTAGAGTCCATTAGGAAATTATGCAAGATCTTATCATGAATATTCAGAGATAGATAGAAAGGAGGGGTAGAGTAATCTCTGTCTTCTACCAATGGACCTAAAATAACAATGGGCTTGTCATCTTAAAGGTTAACAAAATAAGAAGATACTTCGGTAGGTGGAGGCTAAAGAGCTTTCATAAAATTATTTTTGAAATCATCATTTTTCATGAGATCTACAAGAGGAACAAGAATATTTATCTTTTCTATCTCATTCTCAAAATTGAAAACATGGGGTAGTTTGTGAGAATTTTTTACCTCAAGTGAAGGAGGGTTAACTGCTACATGAATTTCCGGTCTGCTTTGTTCAACAACCTACTTTTCAACTAGAATTTTAATTTCATCCTTATTTTTCTTGGGTTGTGCCACAGGCTTTGGATTATCATCAATCTTCTTTGATATGAGATTGTATCTACTTTGATGGTCAGCTGGAATCATGGAATGATCAAGAATTTCTTCATTATTCTGAGTATATGACATGAAATCTTCATACTCTGCTTGTGTAAGATGAACCAATCATTCTTTATCTCTTATAAAATTGATATCATCAGCTTTCTCCAACCTTTCAGCTTCCTTTTCATCTTAAAATATAGAATTCTGCAAAGGGGGTTGTAATTTTTTATCGTCATCATCTCTTCTTTCTCGCTGCAAAATTTGAGGAACATTAGGTGTTTTAAATTTCTTCCTATTAGGCTGATAAAATGAAAAATTTCTAGTAGTAGCTGGTCTTGCTTCCATCTTGAGCTTGGACATCTCAATAGTCAATGAATTGACCATATTGGTCAACTCATCTAACTTAGGATCTATGTCTGAAGTTCCTGAAGTTGAAACTTCAGCTTTTTCCTTTCTTTTTTGTTTTTCAATCCATCCTCTGAGTCTATCGGTTGCTAACACATTAGATTCTACCTTTAGTACATTGTCCTAAATTTGTGTTAGTGTTGTAGATCTTCTTTCTCTCAGTTATAAACATAAATCAGGATCAAAATCACCAGCATAAGTGATTTTGGTTGAAGCTTTAGTAGGCTTGATTTTAGTAGGTATTTTATTATACATCTTATTGAATCTCTTAGAAAAAACAAAAAATAGTTCTCCTTTTCTTTTTATTACACCAAATTCAGTGATATAATACAAAAAATATTTCTTATCACCCCATTTCCTTAAAAATGTATCACATAGGGTTTCAATTCCAGTGATGATACCAGATGTCAAGGTTTTGAACCATTTCATAACATCAGCCTCAAGAATTTGAACAAAAATTCTCATCCAGACATATTCATGCTCAATATTCAGATTGTCAGCATAGGCATAAAAATCAACAAGGTGTTCTTCAATTGTTACCTCTCCCTTGCCACTAAACTCAGGCATGTATTTAAGATAATATCCCGCAGGTAATGCATTCATAGGCTGAGGTAAAACCAAAGCGGCATACCTTTCAGCAACAATTGCATCCGTTTGGTTAAGGGGTGGGTTTGGAATTTCCATGGTGTGAGTTGTTGGGATTTATGGAAAAAAAATTGGTGGATTGTGAACAACAGATGATGAAACACCAAATTGTGATTTAGAGACTATTTGTTGGCTGGAAAATGAGGGAGGTACAATATTTTCTGCAAAATCAGGGGATAGAGTTTGTAGGACTTCTTTATGGATAGCTGTGGTGGTGGTTTTGGTGCAAGAGTGTACAAAACCATCAGTGCTTGGTAGGAATGGTTACAACCTACAAGCTATGGTCATAGACATAAAATATGGTTAGAAACTTAGTGAACACATGCTAATATATATAAAACACACTAAATTATGGAATGTAGTATGCTGCATATAAGAAGAAGAAACACAACTAAACTGAAACAAAAACACAACCTCACATGAGTCAAACGAGACAATAATACAAATGGTGGAATAAAATCCCCTCTTATTGACCTCTATTAGTAAAAATAAAGGTATAACATTATACACATGCCAAAGGATCCTTAGAACTATGGAGTTCTAAGAGTTTTTACCCTTGAGCTGATGTTTCAAGGCCTCTCTCTTCTCTTGAGGGATTGAAGTTGCTGGGTGGCTTGTAACTGAATCCTCTAACTCTACTGCTACTCCATATTACACACTGCTATTTTTCTCATGGGAAATTTGGCCAACATAACAACGTGTTCTCATTTTTTTCTTCTCATGGTGGCAATTTATAGGCAAATTCAAATCCTTCTTCCCTCTCTTGGTACACTTGTGGATGGTGACCCAAGAGAGGGGGTTGATTCCTTTGTGTGCTCACTTGAGGTCCCAAGGTGGCTCTAGGTGATTGTTTTTGGGCGGCCTCAAGTGGAGGATCTTCTCTTGAAGCATGTCAAGTGGTCCCGGATGGTGATTTTCGCCACTCCCAGGACTGTGCAACTTTTTGAGGGAAATCCGCACAGACCAGCATGCCTATCGAATAAAAATGCATGCAAAGAAAATTTTTCCTATGTATTTGGTGCACAATTTGACATTTTTCCTCTTGACCTTAGATATTTTTAAATTTTTCATATTCTCTAATGTTTCTCATCCCTGTAAATCCTTCTGCTTGACATTTCATAATGTCATTTTGCTTGTCCAATTTTCCAGCGATAACAGTTGCCCCCAAATGTGTGAGGTCTAGGAAGAATTGTATAGCCGAAATATATTATAGTTTCTGTTCTATATAACCTGCGTCGATAGAGAGAGAGACCCACGTACAACCCAAGCTTGGAAACCCCTTATAGTGGGTAGAAGAGTGACCATGTTCTATCGAAAACCTGCAAGAAATAGTATCATACAATAAATAAATTTTTTCTACAAGGTGGGCATGTCCCATGCTCATAATTCTTTGGCTAGCTAAACAAATATATTTGACAGACAAAGGTTATGTTTTGTGTAACCTGTGTCAAGAGAGAGAGAGAGAGAGAGAGAGAGAGAGAGAGAGAGAGAGACCTGCGTACAACCCAAGGTTGGAAACCCCTTACAATGGGTAGAAGAGTGACCATGTTTTGTCAAAAACTTGCAAGAAATAGTATGATACAATAAATACAATTTTTCAACAAGGCGAGCATGTCCCATGCTCATAATGCTTTAGCTAGCCAAAAAAATCTATCTGATAGACAAAGGCTATGTCTGTGTCACTAATATGGTAGTGATTTGCTGATTTGGTTGATGACGACGATTGTTGATGCCCTCAGGGGCGTTTTTCTTTTACAATAGGTTGAATGTGGTGCCCACATGCGTAATATTGGTATGGCATATAAATTCTCATTGTATGTATGGTGTATGACTAGGACCTTCCCGTGTAAGCATTGCTGAAAGAGATGCTTATAATGGCATAGGTCTTCGATGAATCTGGGAAAAGTGCAATGGTTGTAAAGTATGATACCATATTGACATGAAAGCTTGTGTTGTAGTCAAATGTCAGGAGGATCGATGAAATCTATGGGCAATGATGATTCCCACAGTGACACTCAAGGATGCCCCTATTAGGGTGAGGATCCATCCAAGGTACTTCTTCCTTTTTTGAGAATGGGTGTTGAAGTCGACAAAAAGGAAGCCTCAACCGAACGAGAGAGCTACTGATGCAAGGGACCAGGGTCTGTGGTTTGATATTTTTAACATAGGCATGATGATGAGGGATGACTGCAAACTGGTGATGGGAGTTCAGTGGCCCAAGGTAGGAGCATGAAACAATATCTTGGTGACAGTGATAACTATTTTTGATGAGGAAATCCCTGGAGTCGGTAGGACGTCCAAAGTGGGTATATATTGGTTATGAATTTCATGGTGGATTTGTGTGAAGGGTGTGATGCTCTGACCAAGGGTGACTAGGGACTGCTGCCATGGGAGAAAAATGGGTGGATAAGTGGGGTACTATTCTCCGTTTGAGATCTTTGTAAAATTTCCAAAAGAATAAAAAAATGGGATTGGATTGTACAAAACACAGATATGGGTGCGCCAAAAACATGAAAATGCTCGCTCACTGATGATGTGAGGAAGGTGTTTTTGCTGAGGGTGGGGGCCCCATTGGTTTTTCTCTCTGTGGGGATGATGAATCAGATGGAAAATATCGCAGATGGGCTATGCTGATGGAGGGATGATAGGCCAAATGTGAGACGTGGTGGTTCGTATTTGATCTACTTGCAAAAAATGGTATTCTGGGAAAGGGTTTTTATTTCGATATGAGAAAACTTGACTTGATGCATGGTGGATGGATGGGCATGAAGTTATTCCTATACTGAGGTGGTATGGCCATGGAATCATGTTTTTCTAATGCATGGTCTACTTTGAGTGACAGACGCCATGGAGGGGAGGCTCTACCGACCAAAAAGGATGTTTATCATGTACAAGGCAGGGAGATGATAAACATGGATGGGTGTTTGTAACCTATGATTTATTTTTTGTGGAGAAATGATGTCAGGATATGCAGAGTTTCTCTGGGACTCTATCATGCTAAGGGTAGAACGATACCTTCTCTGGAACCTTCAGTGCATGGGGCAATAGATGGTTTGATGTTTTGTACAACACCTGCAACAAAATACCCCAAGTGAAAGCATATTTCTCATTGAAATATGATTGAAAACATGTGCTGAATCAATAGAGGATAAGAGAGGGCATACCTGTCGGAACTGAAAATTTATTTTTTCGGAGGTGTGATTGTGTGGAGCCGCCTTTGGGTGTTATGAGGTGTCGATCACTGTGTTGCTTTTGGTTTTGAAATTGGGTCCTCTGAGCTCTCATTATGGTCCTTCAAAAAAATTGAAAAGGGCGACATATAGGATGATATGGCTCATTTCAACTCATTTGTGACATTTGAGTGTTTGAGATTTTGAGAGGTCGAGGCTGTTGCTGAGCTTTTTCTTGTCATTGTGCTCAACCTGTCATTAGGGGAATTTTGAGGTCTAAAATGGGCCTCCTAAGAAAAATGTACAATAAAAATAAACTTTATAAGAAACAATAGGATTTAAGATGATGATGTCAACCACGGGGGATGATTCACCATTTTTTAAGTAAAAGGGTAAAAAGATTAAAAAATAATAAAATAATAAAACTAGTTTTTCAACTCATATTTTCAAATTATCTCACAAATTTTTTACTCAAATTTCGAGCGGAAGTATTCGTTGGATGAAAAATTTAATTCCTCATCCAAGGAGTACCCATGTTGCATACTTTCGATGGGCTCTGCTACACGAAAATTGAGAAATACACGAGAAAACGTGATTGCAATCACGGTTTTCATGTATTTCTCATTTTTCATGTGGCAGGATCCATCGAAAGTATGCAACATGGGTACTCCTTGGATGAGGAATTAAATTTTTCATCCAGAAAGTACTCCGGCTCGAAATTTGAGTAAAAACTTTGGGAGATAAGTTGAAAATACGAGTTGAAAAAACAATTTTTCCTTTTTTCCCTCTAAAATTTGATGATGTAATCAAATATTGTTTTATTATTTCCACTATTATTTTATAATTTCCTTAGGATGCCCATTTTAGACCTCGAAATTTCCCTTATGGCACCCTAGATTTGTGCTACTAGAGTCAGGTAGGCCCCAGAACATCCTACATTTAATTTTTCCAGTGTGATTAGGCAGGTGTCTATACAAACTGGGTTTGTATGGAACCCTAGAAATTTTTTCCTTGACTTCATAGATGATCAAGTTACATGCATGGAATCTCCACGTGAAGCTGATTATTTGTGCACAAATTCAGTGCTTGTCAATGCTTTCTGCATGCGGGCTCCGCGTCTGTTTGAAATATAGGAGCACAGTTAGCGCGCCTATTTGAGAAATAGGCACACTGAAAAGCCAAGGTAATTTTTGGAAATTTTTTGGGAAAATTTTATTTTTTTTGGTGTTTTGATTTCACTGATGTGTGTATGTTTGGTGACAGGATGTTGTGGAGGGAGAGATATTAGCCTGACCTATGGATGGTAGCGGCACAAGATGCCAATTCTCATCAGAAATTGGCGTGATGGGTTATTCTCATGTTTATTGAGAATGACCTCCTACGATCGCAGGATCAGTTAATGTGTTACCTAGTCCACTGATGGAACAGGCAGCACAGAGTGATGGTTTTGCGAGGATGTGACTTGGCTATCTATCCGGAGACAGATATATATTTTGCATCAGTGACTGATTTGGCTGAGCGATCTGCTCTAGCTATGATTGTGCGGCTGACAGGGTCGTCATTGCCACACAAGGCTTCTGGGCCGCAGATAGTTGTCTTGCGTCGGCTGAGGGTCAAGAACTTATTTGATTTTTCCCTTCACTTCTATGATGGGATGGTGGATCAGTTAGCGAAGGTCCATGATGGATCTAATCTATTCACCTATGCTAGCATCCTCTATAGCATTATGTACGAGAGAGTGGTGTTGCTTCAGCCCGTGGTGGTTGTGCGTGTGGGGGGTCATCGGGACCCTTGCATGAAGAGATGGGCTCCATTGATGTCTCGTGGTGGGGGAGGTGCGATGGGGTGTTACTGGAACACAACCACCGAGGCTTGGTTTTAGGCCAACACTCAGATGTTCCTCCCCTATCCATATGTTGGGATGGATTTCTGAGGAGACCCGGATATGGGTCTTCCTGCTGGATATGCTTTGGGACCAGCAGGTATGATATTTGTATTTTATTCTACATTTTTTGAGTATTTATGATTTATATTTGTACTATGATTAAACTTACATAGTTTTGTTACCATGCAGATGTTGGCGAGGTTGGCACCCTACAGCTCGGTTGGTAAGACACCACTTGAACCGGAGGGTTCGTGGAGCTCCGACACCAGCCGGGGGGTAGGGAGGAGGTCTGGTGCAGCCCAGGGTGGAGTTCCTGGTGACGAGGCCGACCTATCCGGAGAGGGTAGTAGTTTGGCTGCTATTGAGTGTGCTGCAACTGATGCCAGGATACTGGGTTAAAACATATCCTAGTATATAAAAACTCGTGTGCTTCCTTCAGCGTGAGTATCTTCAAGAAAATATTCATTAAAACTATGACTCAGATCAAAATATACATAAAGGAAAGAGAGCCATACAAAAAAACACTGACATATATTAACATAAGAAATTCCAGATTCAAACTATTTGGCTGAATATTACAATGGATGGCCTTTCGGCTCTTGGCCCTTTACAAAATCTCTCAAACCATCTTTCTATCTCTCTCTGTACTCCATGTTATTCCATCCTCACACACTCCTCATATTTATACATAATAATGAATTCATTCCATTCCATAATTTCCTCCACACAAATCTCAACTAAAATCTAAATTAGATTTATTCTTTTTTGGACTCAACTAAGTCCCGTTTAAGGAATTACTAATCCCTAGATTATCTACCTAATTCAACTCCACTCATATCCTTAATTATTAAAGGAATATTTACAATAATCTTCACATTTATATTTTCTCTCTTAATTTATTAAAATGAGAAAAATAATTAATACACCTCACCCCCTAAATCACACAAATGAATAACGAAAATTTAGCTTTGATGCTCTTGCATCAGACTCCCCATGTAGATAAGTTTCAATAGACTCCTGTCTATGAGGTCTGTCGCTTTTCGGTAATAATGCTACAGCCACAAGTCCTGATGACTTGCTCCCTCCAAGATTCCAAACTCTGTTCTGCCGCTGGTCCTTCAAAGTATCAACTCGATTTGGTAACTCATCACTCACTTTGTCAATCAGATTCCATCGGCTTCTCCAACAATTTATTTCGCCAATTCCTCAGAGCAATTCCTCTTTGTCTAATTATTTTGTCTTTAACTGTGCTCAACACTCAACTTTCTGAAGTGAAGAATAATCAAGAATTTCTTCTTGATCACAACTATAATCATTGATTGCTTTTATAGCAACAACTTCCTCATCCAGTGCTGTACCTGCATTCATCAACAAACTCTTAGTTTTAAAAATATAAGACCTTTTAGCCTCTTTTGATGCTTCAAGCACCAATCTCCCATCATCGACTTTATGGATTTTAGTAGATCCTGTTTTGGACTACTTGCTGCTTCCATTTTTATCTTGTTGGATCAATATTTCGTCTCCTTTATGTCTCTACAAACATAACTTTCTTGTTGTTCCTGATCTTCCATCTCAACGCCAAATAATTTCTGCTCAATTTCTCTAATTTTGACATCATATTTGTTAATTTCGTTTTCTGTACCTACAGTTACAATATGATTTGAAAATTGATAACATTCATTCAAATATATATCTTAAAAACATTTCATCCCTATCACGCATAGTAACTGCAATCTCTTTTGGATCAGATTTTGCAAGCTTCATTTCTCCCTCAGGTTCTTTGAGCCATCGTTCCAAGAACTCAATTTCCATGTGAAATCTTTCCAACATTTCATTACAACCTTCATTCCCATCTTCATTCTTCTTTTGGAAATATTCCTAAGTTATCCTGGTTTCTGTATCATCATATTGCAAAATTCTGTTCGCAATTTCATTATACAAATTCACTTGTTTACCTCCTTGGAATATCACTTCGTCATTTCCATTATGCTTCTTCTCCATAACAACTTCAACTCGCTGTCTTACACCAAACAAGAACTCATTTATGATTTCTTCATGCTGCAACAAATCAGTACCTTCCTTCTCTGAAAGGAATTCTCCATCACACTTCTCCTCAAGAGTTTCCTTCATCTCTGTGACAGTGTCACCAAATTGTCCACCATCTTCTGCACATCCTGCAAACATACATAAACTGTGAGATTTAAAAATACAAGGCTTCATAGCCTCATCTGGTTCTCTCGCAAAAACATCTTCAGATTCTTTTGAAATATTCCAGTAGTTCATGAGATCTTCCTCATTGATATCTTCACGCAAAATTTCACTCTATTTTGGGCCACAAATGGAAACTTCCATTTTCAACTCAGTCTCTCTGAGTTCTCCACATCTCATTTGAACACTTATCATCTGCTCGAGCTTCCTCAACTCTTCTGTCAGTTGTATGTTTACCTGTTGTTTTCTCTTTGCATGAAGTCTCTACCACTTCACTTTCTTCTTCATGGTCCAATCATGTGTCTGGTCTTTCACATTTCTCTGTAATAACTCCATCAACAATTCAAGGTGAATTGTTATCTTAGCCTTCTCCCACCCATAATCTTCATTAGTCAACTGCTCACATATGCCACTTACCTTGGAATTTTCCTTCTTCTTTCTTCAGCTGTGGTCTTCATCAGATCTTCTGGAATGACTATAAACAGTCACCTTCTCCTCCTTTGTGAACTTAATCTGTTCACGTGTGGATTTCATTTGAATCCTCTTTTTAGCAAGCTTTCGTACTTACCATCCAACAATGCAAGCTCTCTTCCTGTGCTTGATCACTTTCAGTTCTTTGTCTTGGAATCATCTCTAGGAAATTCTCTTGCTTCACGTTGCTATAAACAACACTTTAGTAATGCTTGTGTTACAATGACCAAACTATTTGGGTGTCAGGATCTTCTGATCATGCACCCAATTACATTCAAACCTTTGACTTGCTTACGACTCTTTGACTCAGACTTTACATCAACTCTTCATCTTGGATGAAAAATACACCCTTTTGTACAATAATTCAATCTTAACTCAAGCTATCCAATATTTTAATTTGACCCTAACATCTGTTTGAATTCAAGGCTCGCCCCAATAATTATGATAGTGGATATTTTGACTTAATTCAAGTTATACAATAGTCCAACGAACATACACCCCTAATAAATTTTTATGATGTAAAATCTTCACTCTCTCTCATACTCCATTCTTATGAAAGATCATTAGTTTCCCATTATCATTTCACATGATGCTGAAGTCTTTAATCGAAATGAAATCTAGGTTTTCCAAGATTTATTTTATGGTGAAAATAAATAAACCATTCAATTTTCAACATTCAAAAATACCTTTCTGAATTATCATACCTTATGCTCCCGTTAAGGTTATTTAATAAACCTTTCCCTTGCATTTGCAACTCGTTGGATTCCACTCTTTTGTGTCGTCTTTGTCACTGTGACTACTAGCATGCCCTTCATACCATAATCTCATCATTTTAGTGCAAACAGTTTTCCTACACTTTTATGCACCATACAACATCAATTCACATCTCTTCACATGTGTACAGAGAACAAGCTATTCATATTTAAACTTCTTTGATGAATGATGTACAACTCGCACATCATGTCCATCCTGAATAACACCTCCTTAGATGCCGCCACATGATGGTAAAAACAGAGATTCTACAACATCAAGCAATTGGGTTTTCAATCTTAAACACAAATCAAAAGAATTCTCCCACTTCCAACTAAAGCTTTGGTCCAAAATGACTTAACCAAAACTGCGAAGAACCCACATTATGCATAATAAACCCTTTCATATAAAAATGCATGCTTCTCTTTATATCACCCAGGATAGTGCATTTTCCATTCATTTTCCATTCATTTATACCTCCGAATTTGCAACATTTATACTCTTTCATAACATTTACAAAGGATAAAATTCTTGAGTAGGGGAATGAAATTTAATCATCTAGATTTTAAAATACCTCTACCCAATGGATATTGATCCATTCAATGAGTGCTTACCTTGAATCTTCTTGTGGTTGAAATGATCCAACCCTTCTCTTGCATATTCTTTTAGGAATACATTCAAGCCTCTACAAACGTTGTCTCCGACAGACTCCTAGCTATTCAAACTCCACTTTGAATGTGCAAGGTCAATTTTCTAACGCTTTCTCCCCAACAAATAAATCTCTTTCCAGAAACTTTGTAACATAAATATTTTCCAGAAAATAATGTTTTTAAAACTTTAATCGCATATCCACACTTCGAACGCCACTGGTTTTTGAACCCAAGCTCAAGCACTATGATTAAAAATGTCGCACATAAGCCTGGTGTGCTCAACACAATGTCACTGGTCCACATACAACAATATTGGTGTGTTTCTCCAACGCAGGTTACGTAGGTCCTCTCGTAGCCTCATGTTCTAATCATTTCACCCACACAACGACTATCTCGAAACATAGTCTCCCAACTTGATCTACGAAAGAAAAAAATAAAAACACCCTTCACAACACATTTTAAAGAAAAACGCTGCACCATTTCAGTCACAAACGTGGAATCCGCTTCTAGAAAAGAAAATGTTGCATTTTGTTTTTAGACCACTGTCTGCACGACCATTCCACAACAATCAAAGAAAACATGATAAAATAATACGAGGTCAAATTGGTTGTATTCATATTGGAACACACTACATATTGCTCATTATCACGACTCCACCGGTTTGTGTTTTAGTGTCTTACGCAGACTCTAAATTTTTTTGAACCGCACACTACTTACACCATACTCCAGGGGTATTACCATATGCTATGGTCTGTGTTTAATGTTTTTACATAGACTCTAAGAAATTTTAAGACGCTTATTACTTACATCATACCTCAGGGTTATTACCACAAGCCATACGTTGCCACATGTCAATAAATGTGTTACTTGCGTTACCTGCGTTACAATGCCTTCCTTCTGCGTTACCTTTGAACCCGTGCGAACTCCACTCACCAGTAATTAACTCCATACAATTAGTGAAAGAATTTAACAATATTCAAATCCGTTCTGGTTGTAACTCAACCAAAAATGTGCAACACTTATCAAAACCCTTCTACATATAAGTGCCATCACAAAATTTACGCAGAATTAGCAATTCGAGAGCCCGTTTGGCTGAACCACTACTGTTATCTTTTGACACATGATCTTGAAACTGATACTAGTGGATGCATCTTGTGAAGTTAGAGATAATTTTATGTTGGATATATCTTTAATCCAAGATGCCAGGAGAATGTTACTACCTCCGATGGTAGACCTCACAACTTGGGCAGATTCCTGTGCCTTAGTACGATCTAGTGTAGAAGTACCCCCAACAAGAAAGCAGTATGCAGACTTGCTGGCAGACACAACATCATATTTTTACTGCTTCAACCTCATTGCAGTATTTTCAGCAACATCAACAGCAGCATCACCAGCATTTGCAAAATGATTAACCCAACCTGGAAGTTTTTGTACTCCGATTCTTTCACATAATGAACCAAAAAAATTGTTACAGTTATTTGACAACAAATCACAGGCATAGCTAGGCCACTCCCTGCTACATCAATCTCAGCACGATCCACGTAGCTCCAGAACACATAACACGCAACACGATCGTAGCTCCTCCCTCTACATGGAGAAATGTAGCACATGATCTGAATTCTATTGCTCAACCCTCCTTATGTGGAAATGACATCCCATGCAGTCTCTTAGCCTTAACGAGCAACCTCAGCGCACTCAAATTTAATACTGCTCCATCGATTTTCACCAAACGGAGTTGGCTCCATCGCACACCTACTCCTGCAAATTAATGCACTTGTCTAGGCATATATGTATGATGTAATGCAGAGTCAGAATAAAACGTAGAACATGCATCTTCCGGCTCTGATACCAAATGATGCTAGGATACTGGGTTAAAACAGATCCTAGCATATAAAAAATCGTGTGCTTCCTTCAGCATGAGTTTCTTCAAGAAAATATTCATTAAAAATATGATTCAACTCAAAATATACATAAAGGAAAGAGAGCCATACAAAAAAACATTGACATATATTAACACAAGAAATTCCAGATTCAAACTATTTGGCTAAATATTACAATGGATGGCCTTTCGGCTCTCGGCCCTTTACAAAATCTCTCAAACAATATTTATATATGTCTCTGTATTCCTCCTTGTTCTTCCATCCTCACACAATCCTCATATTTATACATAATACTGAATTTATTCCATTCCATAATTTCCTCCACACAAATCTCAACTAAAATCTAAATTAGATTTTTTTTTTTTTTTGGACTCAACTAAGTCCCGTTAAAGGCATTCCTAATCCATAAATTATCTACCTAATTCAACTCCACTCATATCCTTAATTATTAAAGGAATATTTACAATAATCCTCACATTTATATTTTCTCTCTTAATTTATTAAAATGAGAAAAATAATTAAAACAACTCACCCCCTAAATCACAAAAATGAATAATGAAAATTTAGCTTTGATTCTCCTGCATCAGCAACGATCACTCGCGTCGAGGCCGCGGAGGCCCACATGGTAGAGATGGTAGAGTAGCTGGCTGCCTTAGAGGTCCGAGCGACTGATTTGGTGGACGCATGGGGCTGAGTGGACCGACTAACCTAGGGTATGCCTACGTGTAGGTTTGTTTATGATTTAGATGACGTCTCTAAGACACTGATGGCCTAAGAGAGGGGCTATCGACCGACTCTGCACCACGTGGCAGCTTCAGTTTTGACAGTTTCCCTAGTACTGGCACTAGGAGTAGTCACGGGTCCAGGTGTCCAACCTGGAAGGGCGCAACCCTAGAGAATTTTGTACACAGGGAAAGCATCCGTTATGAGGATGCTTCCCTTATTTTTGATGACATGTGTATATGTATTTTTGGCTGACCTGTGGGTTAGATACATGACTCACTATTTTGTACTCAGACATACATTTTTTGGTATATATATATATATATATATGAGAGATGTATTTTTTGCGGCTCTATATGGTGTGTCCATTATATGATTTCATGGATTATGTGTATCGCTGATGGAAATCTATGTTTTTTATGTATGATGGTTTATCCGAGATGCATTCCAGTTTAGGATGTGGTTAGCTATGCGATCTGCTATTTGGTTTTGATTTCTTGGTACATGTGTGAATGTAATGTGATAAAATTGACGAATTAATCTTTTTGAACACAAATATTTTCTAAACAGGTGCGAATCTCGTACCTCAAACTCTTGGTTTAACTACGAAATCACCAACTAGAAATCAAGGTAGATATGAAAGTGGTGAATGCCTTTATTGAATGAATTGCACATGAGCCCAATGACGACGTCATATTCTACTTGATTGTTTGTAGTTGATCTGATGCATACTCCATTGGTGAAGAATGGTGATCGATCAGGGTGGTAGATGACCCAAGCGGGTGCTGCTAAATTTTGAGACCATCGTGATGCTCCATCAATGAATCCAAAGTAATGGTTGGGTTGAAGATCCATTTGTGACACTAGAGCACTTTTTGTGACAAGTCTGTGATAAAAAATAAATCTTTGGTATGTGCACATTAACTCTAGGGTTGAGCCCTCTTAGCCCTTATTGGTAAAATTTATTGAGGTAAAGATAGTTTCTCATGCATGTTCCATCAGGTTCTGTCAAGATGTATGCCCTATTTAGGAGACAATGTTTTATGATATACGGTCCTTTCCACAAGGTTTCGAATTTTCCTAGCCCTAGGGCTTCTTTCGCGACATCATAGCAGAGGACTAACCCCCCCTTGGTAAACGATCGAGGGGTGATGTTGCGATCGAACGATGCTTTCACCTGCTTTTTATGGGCCTCATTATGCTGGAGCGACTGTTGTCGACTTTTGTCGAAGAACTCTAGTTGTACTAAGAATTTCTCTAGAGTTTGGGTGTCATCGAGTAGTTCGATGGTGACGTGAAAGTTTGGGATCTTGTGTTCAATGGGAATCATGGCTTCGACCCCGTATACCAAGTGGAAGGGTGTGAACCCCGTTGATTTTTTCACTACCATGCGGTATGCCCACAGGGCGAAGAAAAGCATGTGGTGCCAGTTTTTTTTGTGGTTATTCACCATGAGTTGTAACATTGTTTTGAGTACTTTGTTTACAACTTCTACCTGTTTGTTTGATTGGGGGTAGTATGGTGATGCGAATTCATGAGTGAATTTGAGGTGGTGAGATAGCTCCTGGAAAATTTCATTTTCAAAGTGTTTTCCATGGTCAGAGACTAACTCTTTTGGTATGCTTAATTGGGAAATGACATGGTTGAACACAAATTATGCAGCGGTTTCTGCTATGTTGTCGTATGTGGGCATGACTTCCACCCATTTGGTGAAGTAGTCGACAACCAAAATAATGTATTTTTGATTTACTGACGATGCTATGTTGCAAGTCATGAAGTTAATACCCCAGTTGCAGAAGGGACCGGCGACGATGATGGGGTGTAGGGGTGCGGGAGGGGCTCTTGCCTTGTGAGTGAAGCATTGACATCGCTCGCACCTCTTGAATGCTAAAATGCAATCGTGAAATAACATGGGCCAAAATTATCCTTCCTCATAGGACTTTTTGGGCAATGGCCATTCCGAAGAGGTGACCATTGCAAGCTCCATTGTGGCAGTCATTAAGGGCTTGCTCAGCCTGGTTGTGGGTGAGGCATCGACGTAATATGGTGTCGATGCCCCGTCGGTATAAGACGTCTCCCATGAGGAGGTATTGGGGGCTTGGTGGTGGATGCACCGACAATAGTCATAGGTGAGTTGGGGTATGAACATTTGGGTTCGTAAAAATAGGAGAATATCTCCGTACCATTGGTTGTCGGTCGTTACTAGGAAGAGATGTTCGTCCGGTAGCAAATCGTTGACCAGTGATTCTTTGGTCTGACTTGGGAGGTCCGTGATGAACTTGGCTAAGATTAAATCCTTCTTGCTCTCGGGGGAGCGAAACTGTAAGTTGAATTCTTGCAGAATGACTATCTAGCAAACACACTTATGGTTCATTAAATGGTGCGTGAGCAGGTATTTGATGGGGTTAATATCTACGATGGTAGTTGCAGTCCTTAAGATAATGTAGTGGTGAAGTTTTTGGATTGTGTGAATTAATGCTAGGGAAGTATTTTCTTCAGGCTCATATCTTAATGTGGGGAATGATAAGGTTATTCTAACATAATAGATTACATGTTCTTTCCCAAATTCTGGGCCTTCTTGGATCAATACTCTGATCAAAGCGGTCTTGGATGCTGATAGATATAGGGTATAGTCCTTGTTGTAGTATGGGGGACTGATCAATGGTGCTAAACATAATGTGTCTTTCAGCACCTCAAATGATTATTGGGCTTGATCATCCCATTTGAATGGGATGTCCTGCAGAAGGAGATGCAAGAATCCTTGAGTGCAAGTGGTGTAATTTGGGACAAAACGTCTCAGAAATTTGGCCTTTCCCCGCAAGCTTTGTAGTTACTTGAGGGTTCGAGGTGGAGGTACCTCTTTGATAGCTTGGGCCTTTAGGGGGTCCACTCTAATTCCTTGCTGGGACATAATAAAACATAAAATTCATCTCGTTGTGACGCAGAAGACACACTTGAGGGGGTTCAAGAATAGGTTGTATTGTCGGCATCGTTGGCATACCAGTCACAGATCCTCAAGATGGTCTGATAGCTTCTTGGATCAGATGGTGAAGTTGTCCAAGTAGGCGAGGACGAGGTGTGCCAAGTCATGAAAGATATAATTTATGGCTCGTTGGAAAGTGGCTCCAGCATTTTTTAGGCCAAATGGCATCACCTGGTATGAGAATGTGCCCCAGGGGGTAGTGAGCGTGGTCTTGTACCAGTCCGTGTGATGGATTTGGATTTGATTATACCCAGAGAAACCATCCATGAATGAGAGGTCCTCATGTCTAGCACAAGAATCGATGACTCGGTCAATGAATGGGGTAGGGTAATTTTCCTTTGGACAAGCTTTGTTCAAATCGCAAAAATCGGTACAAACGCGTATGGTGCCGTGTTTCTTCATGACGGGCCATAACCACGAAACAGAGGCATGCCCATTAATGGAAACATTTAGGCACCTATGCACCAAGCACAACATAGGGGAGATATTCCACTGCTACCATTTTCGAGTTTTTGGTTTGGGTAGGTCTAACTCTTTTTTGGAGTGTAGATTTAATGCTACTCTTTCCCCTTGAATCTTGGGGAGGTATTCACATTTCATAGTATGGTGAAAATGTGAATAGATCTAGCAATAGCGGTGTGTGAGGGAGGGAGGATATTATGTGAAATTTGTTTGTGAGGTGCTTCAGTTCTTTACACTAATTGACTTGGTGGTTGATTCTGTCGCATAGCTCGCATGCTGGCCTAGGCTTGAAATGGGTCATGCTAGGTCGATGCACATTTTTAACTCGCCCAACATGTTGGTATGGAAATGGGGTAGGCTTCCTAGGGAGAATCTGCCTTCCATTATGTTTTCTAAGCTTTGGAATAATGATATCCTGATGGTGCGTTTCTAATGAATGAATGATGTAAATTAGTGGGTGCAGTTGAGGGATGTAAGTGCAGCATTGGTCATGATGGTTGCCCTGACATACTAGACAAGAACATTATTCTTGGGTATTCCCATCCTGTTTGTTTGGTGATGTGATCAGGTACCAGCGCCGTAGCACTTCTAGGTCCGGGCATGTGGTGACCACATGGTTGCGTGTGTTACACAATGCACATGTTGGTCTTCTCTATGGAGGGCGGGTGGGGGTGACTAAGGGTTCCCCTATTGGTCGCTTTTCAGCTGACAGGAAGAGGATGGACCTAATTTTCACATCCTCCTGCATTGTCTAGCTATCCATGGATTCTATGTCTAAGCTGTATTCTAGGGAGAGGTGAACTATGGCTGTGCATAAACTAGTTAGTGCTGCACATAATCTAGGAATGTAGTGACAATGGTGTAATGGGTGATCGCCACCACATACCTAACATGAATGTTGGATGGCTAGAATGTCAGCGTGGTATACTACATTAACTAGATACCATCGCTGAAGCAATTCTAGGGCTAGGCATTTGACGATGAAATGGTCTCATTTATTGCAGAGTGCACAACGTTTAATAGGAGGAGGGGGGATGAATGGGGGTCTTTCTGGTGATTGTCGTGCCTCCTACATGTATAATATGACGTGAGGTTCTTCTCCATTTGACTGGATGGAGGGATCCTCTTGATATGACTATTCAAGGGCATGTACGACATCCCTGTATCACGGTATTTCTAGGAAATTATGGGTGTAATGCCCATCATTTCCAAAGATAGCACATGCGTGGTTGGTACGCAATTCCTTGCCTTGATTTTTGGTGGCTGGTTCCTTTTTACGGGAACTTGTTGCCGTGATATTTACTTCGGAGCTTAGGATCGGCTTTAGTTCATCCAGCTCTGGGCAGATATGGGTAGGGTGGCCTACTACATCACATATGGCGCAAGGTTATAATTCCCATTGCATGATGGGATTTTCTACATTCTTCCCCTTTTTATGGGTTTTCTTGGGTGTGACAATCGGTTTTGCGATGAGATTTTCCTTAGATGGTTTGGTTGCGGTCATCTCCTTAACAGGTGGGGCCTCCTTAGGAGTGAAGGGATTTAACCCTGTAGAGGTGATGCCTAGAAATCCCGTCGTGGTAGGTGGGACCAAGTACCACACTAGTATTGCAAAATATACGTTTGGCAACATTGACGTTGCTAAGACCTGTTGTGACACAAAACCAAATTGAGGGTATAGGAAAGGAGTTTGGGAGACAGCGTAGGATAGATAGGTCATTGTGGCCGAGGCCTTGATGTAATTAATGCTAATCTTTGTCTCCTGGCTGGCTTCGGTGCTTGATATAGACATCATGAACACTGAAGCCCATGTGATATCAACGAATGATTCTGGTGTGACAGGGGGATCTCCTAGGAATGATCTGAAGATGGAAGACGGTTTGAATTGGCCAGGGCCATATTCTTGGTACCGTTTTAGTGTCTCAGCAGATATGTTTACATACGGTAGAATGACATCGACATTTGTTAGGGATCGCTTGTCGTGATATGTCAATTGGTCGACAGTAATGATGCGGTCCTCATGGGAGAAAATCATGGTTCAGAAGAGAGAGGATGTTATGGCAGACATGGCATACATATAACTCCCCCCAAGGAGTATATTATAATCCAGCTAAGCATCCAAGACCTCAAAATCTCTAAGGACCATCTTTTCAGCCAAGCAGATCGAGAAATTTTGATAGAGATTGACAGGAGCAGAAGGGCGCTCCTCATATGCTCTGAGTGTGATGTCTGATGGCTTCAGCTTGGGAGACCCTAACATCTGTCAGAATTTATTTGACATGATGCATGTGGATGCACCCTCTTTAATGATACAATGATGGATAGTGATGTTTTGGAATGACACCAGTGTCTAGAAGGTGACCAACGAAGAAATCCTAGGGGTGGATTTATCTAAATCAAAATCCATTAGGCGTGAATCAACAGGGTCGATGGCGCCTAATACGGAAAGTAAGGCTTTCCTTTGCTTTGGGAAATATTTCAAGACTTCCAAATCTGACATGGCAGCGGGAGATTGAGCAATATCATCCAAAACGCTATAGTTATGGGCCACTTTGCAGTGGTTTCCTGCTCGCCTAGTTGGTCCCTTAGCCATCTTTGGAAAAAGTTCAATAGGAATTTTTGATATAGTCAACGGTGTTGTTTGTGAACTCATGCTAGCCCCTGACGAACTAGTGTCTGGCATGGTATCGTAACTTCGATTCTGTGTTTGAAAAAACATTTCAACGCCAGTCATATAGATTTTGTGGCTGTTTTTTCCAGGAACATCGGGGGGTGTTTGCTGTTGTTGGGTGCTAACCACCCCTTGGTAGGGGAAGGGCTCCTAAATGACGTATGTTTGTTATGAGGGTCCCCCTTTTCCTCGGTTACCTTGAAGCCTCTTCAGCTCAGGGAGTTCGGTACAGTGATGAGTGTAATGGCCATACTCACCACAAACTGCACAAGAGTGGTTGGTTCGAAGATTTGCCCTCTTGTTCTGCCCTTGGGAGTTATTTGGCTCATGTTTTGATTTTGGTTGGAGTTTCCCCCAACCTAAGATTACAGAGGGTGCTTTTGGTTGTTTCCCCCTATCCAGGATTTCCCTTCTGTTTGATTTTTTATTTTTTTCCTTGCCATGTTAGGAGGATAACTAGGATTCTCCTGGTCATATGACTGGCACGGTTGTGCCTGGGAAGGTTGCACAAAGTTCACCGGTGCATTATTCTGCATTGGTGGGTTTTGTGCTGAGGATTGGGAATATTGGGATCCTTGTCCCTAGTTTGTGACTGACTGCTGGGGGGGAGCTCTTCCGTCAACATTTCTAGTTACATACTAGGTCCCCTACGGGGGAGGGTATGGTCCTCCTTGTTGATGATGGTACAAATGCGCCATATTTGTAATGTTCTGCAAAGGTGCATGATGAATGAATAGTATCATCAATGATACTGTTTGACGAACACCATAAATGGAAATTCATTACATGATTTTTGGGGTCTTTCGCTTGCTTCCCTTCAAATTTTGGAATGTCCAAAGGGAGCTTCATGGGCATGGGGGGACAAGTGGGGTTGTGTGCAATGGGGTCATCCGTTAACTTTGTTAGATCGAATAAGTTCAACGATGCTAATAAAGGTGATTGTGTGTTGACTGCCATTGTAGACTATGAAAAAAAAGGGTTCTGGTTAGGTATGGGGTTTGTCTATGACGTACCCGATTGTGTTTTATGTTGACTCCTTGAATGGGTAGCGCTCCTCTTCCCCCTAGGGGTTGTGGGAGGAGTGGTGTGTGGTGACCCAAGGGGGGGTTACCAACTAAATATGTCTTGATAAAGGATGAACCGATAAGGGTGGCAGTGTTCTGCCTTTGATGCCTAAATTGAAAAAGGCCTAGAACTCCTCCCGCTAATGGGGGGAGGTCAAAAATACGTCTAGATTGACGGGGTCCCATTGGGTCCGCTATGGTGTTGACTAGGTATGGTTTTGTAAATTTTCTTCATTTCTATGAGAGAAGAGATATGATATATCAAAGAAAAAAAGGTGACCACATAAGTAAACCAAAGGGAAACAAAAGGTTAATTTCCCTTTAGATTAGTTCTATGTGATCAATCAATAAAAAAATGGTTTTGGTTGTTTTTGTGATTGATACTCAAAATCCTAAAGACCTAAATGTACTCACACTCTTAATTGTAACTGGGCCTTGCGAAGATGTCTTCTGGTGGGTACTGGGCTAACATCCTGAAAGAACTGGCAACGCCTTCCAACAACTGAAGAATCAACCAAATTAATGGGTAGAGGATATAGTGCTGCCTCCACCGTCACCTATAGGGCAGGATGCGATAGATTTGGCTACTAAGTACCATCGTCCCATGTGAGCGTTCGAGTCTTGAGCTTCTTGGTAAATAAGCTACTAGTACCGAGCATTAGATGGGTCAGGTAGCCCCAAATAATGCTGCACGCACTAGGCCTAAGCTTAACCCCCTCTGAATCGGGTCTCTGTGGTGCTCGGGTTTTATTTCTGTGGGCAGATAGATGGGTTTAAAGCTCCCTATAAAGTCAAATTCTATGTTTCAAGATGTAAACTGACCATGATGGCTTATTGGATGCCTACCCCCATGGCCCTAACCTGAACTATTAATTATTTTGTGGCCCCTATGGGGATATTTTAATGAGTTCACTTATGGTTAGTTTTAAGGTGGCTTACTTTTCTTAATGTGTGGAAATTTGTGAGTGAAAGTGAACAATCACACAGTTTGTAAGATGTAGATATGCAGTGATCCTTTACAGGTCCCCCTATTAAAATATGTTTTGATTGTTCCTTGCGATAAGAAAATGATATGCGAATAGTGGGCTGCTTACAATTTTGCCTAATTAAACTAAATGATTGACTAAAGGGAAATGGAAAATTATCAAAAGAGAGCGTTCATATGCATGTGCAGGGTCACCAAAAGGTGCAAGGGCAACATAGATTACTTGCGTCTATAAGATAATTTAGTCCTGGTCCCAATTCCTAGTGAAAAAATTTAAACTAAAATTAATGATCAAACTATGAAAAAATAAATGGAAACTAGATAAGCATATGTGGATATGGGCCACTTACTCCTATTAATTACCCATGTATTTTGGTGTCTATTTTCACAAAATGAGTTAATTCAGATTGCAAGGGTGGATTTCCACCACTCAATTGCCCCCTACTTAAACTATGTTAGTTTTGTGAAGATAAACTTTAAAATTTAAAACTATGCAACTGGCAATACTAAAACGTAGAAAAAAGCATGTTATAATAGTCATGGGACACCAAACATAGTGCTGGTAGATTTTCTCTAGGCTGCTAGTCACTTTACAATTGGGAAAACTGAAGAAAATCATTGAGAAATATGGTCTCTCGTTTCTACGTTGAAACTTCTTACATAGGTGCGCAACTTTGCGTGCAGGTCTAAGCTGAACACGCGCGGACTGCCACATCTGTCTGAGTAAACTGCGCACAGTTTTCCTACAAGAAAAAATTCCGAAACTCCTGAAATGCAACTCTTCACAGTGGGTGAATGAGGAGAGAAGAGGAGAAAGAGAGTTGTCCCAACAAAAATCCAGAGTAGAGATAAGGCCCCTACAATAAGCACAACCACTTTACAAAAGGGTAAAGAAAGTGGAGTCGCCAAACCTGTGGTGGTGGTTTTGGTGCACGAGTGTACCAAACCACCAGTGCTTGGTAGGAATGGTTGCAACCTACAAGATATGGTCACAGGCAGAAAATATGGTTAGGAGGTTAGTGAAGACATGATAATATATATAAAACACACTAAATTATGGAATGTAGTATGCTGCATATAAGAAGAAGAATCAAAACTAAACTAAAAAAATAATACAAGCTCACATGAGTCAAATGAGACAATAAGACAATCAGTAGAATAAAATCCCCTCTTATGGACCACTATTAGTAAAAAGAAAGGTAGACCTTTATACACTTGCCAAAGGATCCTTAGAACTATGGAGTTCTAAGACCCAGTGCAAGGAGGTTTTTACCCTAGAGCTGATGTTGCAAGGCGTCTCTCTTCTCCTAAGGGATTTAAGTTTTTGGGTGGCCAACAACCAAACCCTCTAACTCTACTGCTACTCCGGATTACATACTGCTATTTTTCTCATCGGAAATTTGGCCAGCATAACAATCTGTTCTCATTTTGTTCTTCTCATGGTGGAAATTTATAGGCAAATTCAAATCCTTCTTCTCTCTCTTAGTACACTTGTGGATGGTGACCCAAGAGAGGGAGTTTATTCCTTTGTGTGCTCACTTGAGGTCACAAGGTGGCTCTAAGTGGCTGTCCTTGGGTGGCCTCAAGTGGAGGATACTCTCTTGAAGTGTATCAAGTGGTCCCAGATGGTGACTTCCGCCACTCCCAGGACCACGTGGCTTTTTGAGGGAAAGTCACGCAGACCAGTGTGCCTATGGAAGAAAAATGTGCAGAAAGAGAATTTTTCTTTTGTATTTCGTGCGCAAATTGATATTTTACCTCTTGAACTTAAATATTTTTAAAAATTTTAGATTCTCTAATGTTTCATAGCCCTATAAATCCTTATGATTTACATTTCATAATGTCAATTTTATTGTCTGATTTTCTAGTGATAACAACAGCCTTTGAGAAAATAGTAGTAGAGGTAGCAAACTTTCATTTACTCTTTTTCTTGATTAACTTTTCAAGGTCAAGAAATGGGATTCTCAAAGGGGAATATGGGTTTTCCCTGGTTATAGTCCTTTTAGGAGCCATAACTTCAACAATGGAGTCACCAGATGTAAAGCAGTCTAAAAAGACAGCTGGAACTGTACACCTCAGACTAGACTTATAAATTTGTCATTCACTCAGGGATGCACTTCAATTCGCCTCCCAAACAACGTCTCCAAAGATGTTAGCTCAAGAAGTCACTCCTTGACTACAAAAGGAGTAAGCCTTACACATCATAGTTCATTTCAAATTTTAAAGGTTTTTTTGAGTGGTAGAATGGCTTCTCAAATATTTTGAAATTATTTTTATATTCTTTAAGACTCATGCATTTGGCAAGCTGTGGCAAGTATAAATTGTATTAAGACTATCATGCATTTGGCAAGCTATGGCAAGTATAAATTGTATGGGTAAATTGGTAGTATAGGGAGCAGAGTGTAACAAATAAAGAAGACAGATAGCTCGTATCTATTCTAGGAAATATTCATATCCTAAATCAGTCACATAGCTATAATGATGGCTCTTTACACAAACTCTATTTATACAAAGTAAAAAAAATTCAGAAAGTAGATTGTGTGCATAAATTATTTCAAAAATCCTTTATGAAATATTCACTAACATGTTCTACAGCACATATATGATTTGCAGAAAGATGAAAGCATATAATTTACTATTAAATCCTTTAACAGTTTCTCACTCACACCTTACTAGCTATTGTAACTCACAATTAGAATAAATTAAAAAAGAAATAAGGCACACCATACATTAGATGGTTCTTGAGTCACAAAATCCTCCAGCATGAAGTAACAAAGTTTTTTATTTATTATATTCAGTCTTTAGGTAGACCAAAATCCAACTTGGAAATGGTATTTACAAATGGTATATATAGAAAGAGAGGCACCAACTCCATCTCTTCTAAAAATAAGGAAACACTACTCCTAACATCAAATAGGGGTCATAGGACATTACAAACATATCCCATTAAAATCTAACTGAAAGGAAAGATGTAGAAGAAAGAAGAGAAGAAATCTAGGTCGAACTGCTGAGTGTGCTATCATGTTGCCCCTTTTTTTGTTGATTTGTCTCCTTATGTATTTGGTATTTAAATAACCATGTATCTTCATTTAATATGACCTCCAAAAAAATTATAAACACTTTTCACCATCAATTTTTATATCCATTTAGTTACGAGTCTTTATCTTTCCTGAAATCGCTCAAAAATTTTGCTGATAGGTGTGAAAATTTAGTTAAAATAGGGGCTACCGGAAATTTCAGTAAAAACCTATAACTGCGAAAAAACTGGCACACAACCGGAATTTCTGGTAGCACTCTATTTATTTTTCAAAAGTGCACAGAAAATGCTAAAAAAACCTATGCAAACTTATATTATTTGACATCTAAGCTGTTGTTCAAAATTTCAATTGATAAGCAAAAAGGTGTTTGTATCAAAAAATTTTTTTACCTTCCTTCCATGTGGGCTAAAGCTTTAGCAAGCTTGTCCAAGTTTGTCATGTTGTTAGCAGTTGATCTTGATCTGATTGTTCTTGTGGTTTCTTCCTTGACAATGGCCTTGTCCTCCTTAGATCCCTTTTGGATCTTTCTTCTTTTTGAGGGTTCTGAGTGCTGCTTTGAAGGGGTTTTGTTTTTATCTTTCTTCTTGGATTCCTTTGTATTTGACCCTTCAAATTTTCCTTATATTTCATTGAACTTTGTCAATAAACTTGGATTGTGAAAAGCCTTGAACTTAAGCCTGAACTTGTTGTTGTCTCTGGTATGTATTTTTCTAGTACTGGCAACAGGTTTGGCTTCCTCTTTCTTCTTCTTACTATTGATCTCATACCCTGCATCATTGAGGAGTTCTTCATCAGACTTTGTGGGTTGATACTCTTTCTGCATTTTCTGATGAATATTTTCTTTCAGAATTTCTAGTAGCATATATGCTTTAGATTTCTTTGTAGTTGCAAGCCTTCCTCTTCGATCTCTGGTGTAGACATTAGGAAAAGGAGGAATGGGGGGCATGATTTTCATAGACTTGGTTTTATCAACTGAGGAGATCTCTCCTTTCCCCAACTTTCTCTTAGCCTTGACTAAAGAAACCTTTTCTTTTCTGCTCTTAGCCTTATGGATGTTCTCCTTTTTAGCCTTCCTCTTGGTTATTTTTGCAGGCTGAGGGTGTTGTGAGGATGGAGGTGTAGGTGCAAGTTGGCCTACCCTGTAAAACAAGAAATAGTCCCGTGCCTGATTTCTTTTCCTTAACTCTTCTTCAACTAACACCTTGATGAGAGCTTGATGATACAAGATGTATTATGGATTAGTGTGATTTTGGATCCTTACTAACATCTTTGTTAGAATATTCAACAAAAAGAATGGAAAATTGAGGATCTTCATACCCGCAACATGAAAAATAAATCTCATATGATAAAAAAACACTATTGTATACCTCCTTTCACAAGTGAGGTAAATCTTAATGAGTTTAACAACTTCTGCCATTAGAGAACTTTTGAGGTCTAAAATGGGCCTCCTAAGAAAAATGTACAACCAAAATAAACTTTATAATAACCAATATTATTCAAGATGATGATGTCAACCATGGGGGATGATTCACTATTTTTGAGGTAAAGAAGTAAAATTTGTAAAAAATAATAAAATAATAAAACTACATTTTCAACTTATCTCCCTAAGGTTTTACTCACATTTCAAGTGGGAGTACTCGCCGGATGCAAAATTTAATTCCTCATCTGAGGAGTACCCATGTTTCATACTTTCAATGGACCACGCTACACTAAAAATGAGAAATACATGAAAAAACATGATTACGATCACTTTTTTCATGTATTTCTCATTTTTTGTGTAGCAGACTCCATCAAAAGTATGCAACATGGGTACTCCTTGGATGATAAATCAAATTAAGCATCCAATGAGTATTCCTGCTCGAAATTTGAGTAAAACCATAGGGAGATGAGTTGAAAATACGAGTTGAAAAAACAGTTTTTTCTTTTTTCCCTATAAAATTTGATGATGTAATCTAATCTTATTTTATTATTTCCACTACTATTTTATAATTTCCTTAGGAGGCCCATTTTAGACCTCAAAATTCCCCTAATGCGATTAATTTTTGAGGTAGCTTCTTGGAATTCCTTTGGCCTAGTTGGGATCTGTGTCCATCCTTGAGGAAACTGTCAAGGTCTCCTCCAGTGATAACCTGACCTTTAAACCACTTTTATCCTTCCTATGGAAGGTTGAATGCCTTAAAAATTGAATCTATTGAAACTTGCAATATAAGACCATAGAATGTGGCTTCCTGTCTATTGAATGAGTTTGGAAACTCTTGAGCTACTCCTAAGTGAGAGCTTCCTAGTCTAGTGCACAAATAATACCATCGTGGTTGGACAAACAATCTTCTCACCTTCGAATTTGCATCCATTAGGTCAGAACCCTGTGGTTCAATTCATTTTATCTTCCCTCCTCTTTTAGTCATCTTCAGAAATTAATAACTATGTCTCTGAAAACTAATAGGTGGCAGAGCTAGAAGAGCTCACCTAACAAGTGTTGCTTGTGTCTTCCTCTGAAAACCTGTTTGAAATCTAGACTCCTCAAACTACAACTATAGAAAATTCGTTCTCCAATAGCTAGGCTCACAATAGATACTGCTCCTTATTTTTTGGTGGTTTTAAAACATCAACACTGGTTCACCATCCCATGCAATAGATATTCATGGTGACAAATATCCTTGACTGTAGTATGCACCATGTGATAGCCATCATAATATTTAGTTGGCTGCGTAACTTCAGATAGCATGCTACAGGTGGCTTGAAACAAGAAGATATGTGATTGTCAATCACCCCCACTGCATGTTGGCTTATTGGCCTAAATTTTCGGCAGGGCATAGGTGTAACCATCTAAACGTTCACCGCATTAAACCTACATATCCACGATCTTTCCTTTCAAAAATCACGTACCTTGACATGAAACTGGACCAACTTGGCTGACAGACAAGACAAAATCAACGTTTGGCTTTGGTTATTATGGATTCACACCTCAGAATATACACGTATACCATGACTTAACTTAATGTGAATGACCAAAAATCTATCCTTTCATATGGTTTAAATCATACTGAAACGATTTAAAACGTATTTTAAACTAAAACACGTAGCTTGACACAAAGAGGATGCACTTTTTATTTTTATTTTTATTTTAAAAATAGGGGAAGTTACCGGAATTTTCGGTAGCATTGTAAATAAATAAAACCATACATAAATAGGAATATAACAGACCATCCGAAAAGGCTAAAACAGGCGCTACTGGAAATTTCAGTAGCGGCCAATTTTTTTTTTTTTTGAATTTTTTTAAAAATTTAATCTTAAAAACAAAAATTTAAAACAGACACATAACTTAGCAAATAATTGTGCTAACAACACACACATGCTCAGTCCAAAATAAGTTCATGAGCACATTATTGTATGAAATCTTGGAGAATCAGATCACGTTCCATCAAGAATATTCCTATGCAATTTCCAATCCACGTTGACAGTCAGTGTGCATTGACAACAACAATTTCTCACAATCTAGTTGTGTTCGTACTTCCATTTTGGTGAGTTCTGAAAATTGTTGCTTTCATGCACCATTGTTTTCATGAGTGTCATTTTCATGTTTTCGATTATTTCTTCTACTTTCCTTTACTCTTATTAGTGTTTTTTTCATGTTACCTTTGCTTTGGCATGTGTTACTTTCACTTTCGTCCACATATCGCAAGAGTCGTTCACACTTTAGCAATTGGTGTCTTTTCATATATTAGTTGTCACACAATGTATGCATGCATGTTATGGTGGTTTCAAGGGGTTATATTTGTGTGAATGAGTTGGTCTAACCATGTAAACATTAGTCACACTTATTCCAAAAGTTTTAAGCATTTTTGCACAAGTGTCGTTTTGGTGGTCATAAAGTATATATTTAGTGTCACACTTTTCATGAAGTCATCACAAGGTTGTTGCATTGAGGGAAATATGTTTTCAACGTGCCTGAATGATAAAAATTGTTGTGTTGTTAGAGTTTTTCAAGTATGTGGTCACAGTAAAGCCATAAAAATGTTCACATCAATATCTTCGGTCCCACACTTAGCCAATTTTTAGAAGTTCCCCAAAAACCTAGCCTCATATAGCCTTCCTCAACTGTGATCTGCATAGTTCTAACCCTAAAGCTACATTCTTGTCCCTTGAAATTGTGCAATGTGCAGTTATTTCTTTCCATTACTGCACACTTTTCAATTTCAGTGCTCAAGCCCGACCTTGCCTCCCAGAATTATGCAATTCATCTTTCCAGCCTGACCCCAACTGCAGACTGTGCAATCTATAGCCTCAAGCTCATCCCTTGAACTCCTGAGCTACACAAATATGTAATGGCCCAGCCTCCTCTGCCTCCCATAACTACACATTTTTGAAAAGAAGTTCAAAACCTCGCGGCTAAGCTCACTCAGTCCCGAAACTGCACAATTTGTCTCCCTAGTCATGTCTGAAATGTGCACTGTGCAGTCTCAAGGCTCAAGTCTCATCCTCGACATCTTGAACTACACAATTTCACAGTCATGTGGGCTCATATTCCTTCCATAACTGTGAAATTGGCTGAAACAGTGCAAAATCCCCCATCCTAGCACCTTGAGCTCTAAAACTATGCAATATTTTTCCTCATTCTAGCTTGAACTGCGCATTACGCAGTCTTAGAGCCCAAGATCCACCCATGAGTGTCTGAGTTGCACAATTGTGCATTCACTGAGCCTCTCCCTCAGCCTACCACCTAGTTCTGGCTCAGCCAGTGGATCATCATGCACCATATTAGACTAGGGTTTTAACAAACTGATTTCATCTTGTCATGAGTGAATTGTAGATGTATGAACTTTATCATGCTATGAAAAGATGATGAAGAAGGAGATGCAAAAGGAGTACATGATAGAAGACAAACATTTATTTGACGAGATAATATTATCAGCATGAGAGAAGACAAAGGAACACCAGACTATAACAAAAGATCAAGATCAAGATCACATGGAAGACTCCTCCTCTTAAATTCATAAGGAGGTGGAAGAAGAAGAAATGTATCATCTTTTCAAGAATACACAAAGAAATAAGAAGAAAAAAGGAAAACTTGGCACTGTCACATCATCATGAAGTCCTTGTCATTAGTTTCATGTCATGTCCTATCAAAAGTCATCATATGCCAAATCATTATTGTGGATCATGTAAATTGTATTCAAATGTATTGTAAGTGGAAGTCCGAAGGACACACATGGAAAATGAAGAGTCCTGTAAGTTGAAAATTCATTGGAATTCAAAGAGCCATGAGAGTAGTCAAAGAGTTGCAAGGAGGGTGAAGCATCACCCATTGGTTATATATACACCCTCATTGTATGAGCGAAGGACTTTCACCTTGGATCCACCCACAAGGCATTAGAGGTATAACCTAGTTCTTTTGTGGATCAAGGAGTGGATCCAATGCTCCACTATTGGAGCTAGTGATGTTCATTGTATACACGTGTCTTGGGAATTTTAATTAATAACATAAGCCTTAAAGGCCAACACGTTCTTCATGCATGAATTATGAATGTTTGTAAGATTATTCTGTGGATGCTTTTATTTCATGTTTTCCTTCACATGTGCTAAGGTAGTTGAACTATTTCAGTTATTTTTTTAATTATCTTATTGAGAATGTGATGTAATGGTTGTTATAATTTTCCCATTCTTGTGGACTATTCCACAGGATATTATATAGACCTTTCTCATTCATTGGTGGTAATTATTGTTGCATCCCTTGTGGAATATTTTGCTGGATGTTAGATGGATCTTGTTGTTTGCGTGTGTCTCTTATTGGGCGGTACTGTTACCTCTCTCATATATGCTCACCATTTTCTCTCCCCCGTAGTAGAAGGAATTTGACACACACATGATCGAACACTCACCAGGCACACCCCCCTTTCTTTCAAAGGCGCATTTGCACTCCTGTCTCTTAGTGATAGTTAGATCGAAGGCATATCTATAAGAATACATGAAAATCATATTGATATGTTGGATGGGGCTCCTAATTCAAATGGTGTGACCTATAATTGGTACTTCACATCAGAGAGACCCTTTGATTAACAAATTTCTAGCATCGTCAGCAATGGCGCTAGTAGGAGGGAAAGATGACAAGTTGAACCTGTTTAATCTAGTTTGAACCTCTTATCTAAAATGGCTCATCCTCAAATCTTGGTCCCAGGATGTTTCTCTCATTTTTCCATTTATAATTTTTCAACCACTGATGAGGCTCTCTATCACTTGTCTGATTTAAAGTTTGATGGTGAGGACATAACATCCATAACCGACCAAATCTTTATTTTCTTAAATTTTTTGAATCTTAGGAAATCAATGATGATGAATTTTATTCCTCACCCTTGAAGGTCATGTTAATTGATGGTGCCTACTTTTCCACCTACTTCAATTCATTCCCTTCGCCATTTCCTCAGGGAGCTTCATCAATCCTTTGATAGGTATAAGTATCGAGATGCTTGTAAAAGAATCAATCTCTTAAGAATGAAGCCTAATGAATCAATTGAGGATTCTTCTGATCAAAACCTCAACCTTTGCTATGAAATTATTGAAGGAGACATGAATTTGGATTCCTTATCTCTTTACACAGTGAACCTGAACCCCCTAATTTTCCTACTCCTCCAAATCTTGTGAATCATGAGACACATATAATTTTAGAGGAGGAATTTACTGCTCCTTTTGTTATTTGTCCTTCTCCTTTTCTAGTTCTGATGAGGGTGCCTCCATGCGATGGTAATTTTATCACCAAATTGAGGCTGATGGGCTGCTTCAACAGTCAATTCAGAGTAACTATTTCAAACCTAATTTTGGCTGTAACTTAGCCTTTCCAACCTGAGAGGGCTCTCTCAAGGATAAGAATTATATTCAATATATAAAGATAAACAATATGGCTAAATATTAAATGTGATTTGAACTATTTTTATGTAGGTGAAGGATGAAAATAAATGGCTACCATTGGGCATGGAGTCAGTTAGGAAACTCAATCACACATAAAACATCTCTTATGAAAGCTGAGGCACGTATATTCTCATCAAAACATAACATAAGAAATAGACTAAATGTATATAGGAAGTTGGAGAATGTTTAACCATGAATTCCAAGTAATTACACATAAAGTATACTGAAATAATATTAAAAGAGGCTGTAGGAAAAAGACATACAATAATACATGATGAATCTTAGGTGGGAAACAATTTTGTTGCAACTGTATATTACTGACAGAAAAACATTACTAAAGTAGCTTCTAGCATTACATCAATCAACCCTTTCTAACTCTAAAACTCCTCTATTTATAGAGTTAGAACTCATACAAATGATTTTCCACCATGCTAGCTTCGAATTCCTACCTCAGAGGCCTATTTCAAATAGGATTACATCACTTAGAGACTTCCTATGGATATTTTCTATTTGGCAGAGTTTGAATACAAAAAGGTCTATTCTTTCATTAAATAACTCAAAAAATCCCTTTAATAACCATTATAAAATGAAACCAACTAATTTTATAAGTGTATTGGATTGATGATGGGTCATTATTCCACGAGGATGCTGAGCTGGACCTCTTCCAAGTCGAATTTTACAAATTTTACACAAATAACATTGTTACCTATGAAATAGGTAACCTGACCTCAAAATGGGAACTCTAGCCCAAAAAGTCTCAAAAAACATGAAAAAACACCCCAAAAACAAAAAGTGTGTCTTCCAGAACGCACTTGGTTTTTTTTGAAGGTCAAATTTCAGCATTTTATAAAATTATGCTAAAAACAAAATTGTTTGTTGAAAAAAGGATTGAAAAAACACCCTCAAAACAAAACCAGTTGATGCTGGAATAACAAAAAAAAAAAAAATGTGTCATAATTTTGACACTTGTAACAATGGAATTAAAGACAACATATTAGGAAATTTTTTAAAATCGTAAATTTCTAACATTTTTGATAGATGATGTTAAATATAAACAAATACATGTCTGAAGGGCTTATCATTTCAAACAATTTTTATCCATGTTGTTAAACATAAAATATCTTGACTCTAAACAACCCCAAAATTGTAATTATTGTCAACCATAACCTTAAAGATAAAATTTGGTAGCGCATAAAAACCTTAATGACAAGTTGTAAATCTAAAGTTTTTCAATCTTAAGTGTTCAACATACTTGAAAAATGAAATTATGGAGAAATTATAAGACTTAAAAAATGAACAAGTAAATGAAAAAATTATCATTGAATAGAAACAAGTAAGAGTAATTTTAATTTTAAAGGATAAAAACTTATCTTTTTTCAAATCTTAGCATAAGACAAATTTAAATATAATTTCAACCAAAACCTAAAAATCAAGTATCAAAACAAAATGTTCCCTTTCAATGATGCATATAATTATTAAAACTTTTAAAAGTATCTTATACCAAATGGTAACAATACATAATATCATGGTAATATCACTGCATAATCTAAAAATTCAACATTAGTTTCTATTTTCTATTTTACTTATAATTAAAATATGAGCATTGGTACATTGAATATAACATAAATTATTTTTGTAATTCATTGTTGCATTGTCGATATTCTAAAGAGATGAATTCTTCATAATTAAAACATATAATCCAACAAACATAGAAATGTCTCATAACTTCATGAAAAATGAGATGTAAGTCAAAAACTTTATTTCAAGTTACCATGCAAAAATAAATTACATAAAAGTGTCTTAGATAGTTATTCAAAGTCAACCATAGGTTCTGGCACACCATCATAATCTACATCTTCAGATGAATGGCTCGATGCAGATGAAGATGATCCATATTCTTCTCTTTCATCAACTAGTGATCCATCTGAGTCAACATGCATGCCCACCATTTCAGAGTTCAAAAGTCTTGTAGATCTACGTCTACATTCTGCAGAGTCCCATCTCAACAGTAATTGCTCTGGTAGCAATTTCTTCAAAATATTTATGGTCTGCAACCGAAGAGTTCCTCTCTTTATCAAATTGAAGTCATACACAAGTATGTCAACATCCTCCAATTTTAATACATCTGTGCGGCGACGATTTATATTTGCGCCCTTTCTTTTTCTCTTTCTGCCAATTATTTTTTCCGCTACCATCTCTGGCTTGTACACACCATTGAAAGGGTGGGTACTTGTGGCATACCAATGTACATCAACAACTGTAATCTCTTCATTTTCATTAATGACCTTTATAACCTTGGCAATCCAGAATGGATAGCCAAGTGGATCTTCATCTGCTAACACTGCTATCATGTAACCCTCCTTAAGATCCTGCACAGAACCCCTGTAAAGGTCTTCCATGGCTTCACGTTGTGTACGTGATCTTCTAGAACCAATATAGATTTCTCTTTCCTCTACCCGTGGGGAATTAATAATAGCTTGAGGCTGTTGTTGTTCAACATTGTGTGTTTCCTGATGTTCATGTTCATTTGGCATATTTTGTGGCAAAAAAAAGGAGTCTTAAAAAGCGTATGCCCATTTATTGATCTTGAAATCATATCACTTTGATTACTGAAAAAAGACTCCCACCAAACTGAATCAACAACATCGAAGTACTCATATGTATCTCTAATACATATTTTAATTTCCTCTAGACATTCAAAATAATTTATGTCTCTCTTCTACCTTCGTGCATTATGGAGTTCAGCAACTGACTGTAATAACAATATATTTGATGAAAATATTGGATGCTCTGGAATGAACTTCAAAAATGCTAAACCTGATGATGGTCCCCATTCTTCAATAGTTGAATACTTCTTGCCCCATATAAGTGTTATCCCATCAATTTTTTTGATACGAAATTGATGTTGGAAGCTAATGTCGTTAAGTTTTTCAATGCATTTCTCCTCACCATGCAATCCAAAAATAAACCTTCGCATGTCAATAGTTTCTTCCAACACATGAAAAACAGGCTCTGGAATGTACGATTTCTTAATACATTCAATTAATGATGGCAGGCTCCCAACACCTTTCCTCCTCAATGTTACTGAAAAACGACTGAACATTTGATCAATATGATCATGAGTATGCCCAACAAGAAAGAAACCAACCTTTATCTTTTTAAAAATCCCCAATTCAATGAGCATGTTTAGATACCCAAAAAGAACTTGATTTTTGTTCTCATGACTTGTGTTGTCTAATTGTAAATACAAAACTTCAGGAAGAATCCCAGACCAATGAGTAACTACATCATGGATTATAGTTATGGTCAGATTTGCATCATTGTGAATATTTGGAGTTGTGAAGAAAACTCTTGGAAATATCTTCTCATTAAATACCATACAACCAACCAAGTGAAACTGAATGAAATTTTCCTCCTGTAATTTTTTTGGCGTGCGGACAAAATGTGGAAGAAGTGTTTTCTTTTGGTCCATACCATCAATTATCAATCCCAGATATTTATTTGGATGATCATAACACTTCTTTCGATGTTTATACAACTTTTTCCTTTCACTTGTTTGCTGATTGCGATGGTCTTGAAGTTCTTTGACAACAAAATTTGTACATAAAATAAAAGAAACATATGAATAAATATATTTTCATAGTTGATAAGTATCAAATTTTAAAAAACAATGCTTTGAACACATACCTCTTTCCGCCCCTTGACATTTATCTCTTTTTTCTTTAAGAGAAGCACATGTGCTGCAAATCCCCATCCTTGTCTTCTTAGGAATACGAACATTGTTGAATTCAGTTTTCCATATCCTTGTAAAATAAGAATATGTAATAAAATTACCAATTCCTTCAATAGCTTCTGCATAATCTTTGTATAACATGAATATTTCTCATCTCGAGAAATTATCTGGAATATGTATTGTGTCTTTATTTGGCATACACTCTCCATGATTTGAGAAGAAGTCTTTCATCCATGTCTTAGTAGTATTTGCAAACGACCCCACCTCTCGTTTATAACGTGCTTCTGAATAATATGTGGGATCCCTTTCCAATCTATCCTGGATTCTTGACAAACAACAATTACCAATTGAATGCAACATTTTGAATGCCTTTCTGCAAAGCAATATATTCCCAATATGATAATCATAACCTGCTAGTGTAGATTGCATGCAACCCACTAAATATGAATTTTGCATGCTTTTATTCATTGACATATATGTTTTCCTTTTCTCCAAAACAAAGTTGAAATCCACATTTTTCAAGAAATTCCTTCGACAACATTCACTTGAAATCAAATGAACGATAGAACTTCTTTTTGTGAGATATTTTTTCCTCGCCCTTGTATAACTGGAATGCTTTGAATTGATATGAAAAGGTCTACTCCTACTCCTAGTTGCAATATTTGCTTGCAACGGCTTCATCATTCTATCATCCTTTGTAAAAGTAGTTTCATCACCATTAGGAGGAATATTATCCCCACTATCATCATCCTCAACATAGTTAAGAAATTCATCAACATCATTTCCTGGAAAATTTTCTTTACCATCATCAGTTGAAGAAAACATTTCACAAGAATCATCGACACTTTTGTAACCTTGACTCAAAAGAAATTCTTCACCATCTTGACCCATGCTTTCAAATTCTTCCCTGGGAGGATTCAATTCTTCATCACCATGAGTGTCTTTGAAATGGTCACTTGGAGAAAATGCAATATTCAGATCCGTGCCTCTAAAATTATCATTTGCAAGAAACTCTTCATCCTCCCCTTCCTTAGTGGTGCTCTCATAATCCTTGGGATTAGGCATAAGTGGAAGCTTTGAATTTGTATTCACTAGAATTTTTTCATCCTGCCCCTCCCCTTCCTCACTGAAGCTCTCATAATCCTTAGGATTAGGAATAAGTGAATGCCTTGAATCTATATTTATTGGAAATTATTCATCCCCCCCTTCATCAGTGGATAAATTATAATCGTTATGATTAGGATGAAGTGAAAATTTTAGCTTTGGAAATTCATCTCCGTCTTCATCAGTGGTGCTGGCATAATCCTTAGGATTAGGACGAAGTGGATATTTTGACACTGCAAATTCTTCATTCCCCTCTTCCTCAGTGGTGCTGACATAATTCTTAGGATGGGGGCGAAGTGAATATTTTGACTCTGCAAATTCTTCATTCCCCTCTTCATCTGTGGTGCTGACATAATCCTTAGGATTAAGACAAAGTGGAAATTTTGACTCTGGAATTTTTTCATCCCCCTTTTCATTAGTGGTGCTTGCATAATCCTTAGGATTAGGACGGAGTGAATAGTTTGACACTGTAAATTTTTCATTTCCCTCTTCATAAGTGGTGCTGGCATAATCCTTAGGATTGGGATGAAGTGGATGTTTTGAATTTGAAACATTATCATTCCCCTCTTCATCAGTGGTGCTCGCATAATCCTTACGATTAGGATGAATTTGATATTTTGACTCTGGAAATTTTACATCCCCCTTTTCATCAGTGGTGTTGGCACACTCCTTAGAATTAGGACAGAGTGGATATTTTGACTATGTAGATTCTTCATTCCCCTCTTCATCTATTGTTCTCGCATAATCCTTAGGATTAAGCTGAAGTGGATATTATTCATCTCCCTCTTCATCAATGGTGTCCTCACAATCCTTGGGATTAGGACGAAGTGGAACTTTTGACTCTGGAAATTCTTCATCATGCCCTTCATCACTGTTGCTTTCATAATCCTTAGGATTAAGAGTAAGTGGTATAACTAGCACTCGATTTACAAAAATTTCATTTCGCTACACCTCATCAATTTTTTTCTCATCATCTTTAGGATTACAACCAAGTCGATTTTTTGACTCTCTATTCATGGTGAATGAACTCCCATTATATTCATCACTTTGAATAGAGTTGTTGCGTGATGAAGATGTTGATGTTGTACAAAGAAAAACTTCGCTATCAATAGAAACCATGACTTTCAACAAGAATAGGTTGAATGATACAAATTCCTCTCCCGCTTACAATATATAGCTTAAAGAATGAAAATTTTCCTTCAAATTTTCCCTCCAAAAAAATTCGCGAAAAAATTTCCCTCCAAAATTCCCCCCCAAAAAATTTCGCGAAAAACTTTCCCTCCAAAATTTTCATTTCAAATATTTGGTACAAATATTAGTCAAAAAATGTCTTCAACATTTTTTTAATATACTGTTTGTGTTGAAATATTTTACCGATATTTATATTCAAAATATCCACAAAATATTTCTATCATGGATGTCTTCCAAACTAAAATAATGTTTTTATTTCAATGATTTAACATTGACTAGATGTAAGTATTAACTATAATATTACTATAATATCTACATGCAAATATTAACTATAATGACTACATGTAAATACTTTAAATTTTAAATTTTAAACTTACGTTATATTCATCTAAAATATATTTTAAAATTTATTAATAAACTGTTGGTCTTCAAATATTTCACCATACTTTCCACTCAAAATATCCACAAAATATTCCTTTCATACATGCCTTCGAAACTAAAATAATTTTCTTATTTGAATGGTTTAAAATTGACTACATGTAAATATTTACAAAAATAACAACATGTAAATATTTTAGATTTTAAAATTTAATCCCATGATTTTAAACATTGAGTACATGTAAATATTAACTATGATAACTAAATGCAAATATTAACTATTTTATCTATAATATTAATTATAATTAACTACATGTAAGTATTTCATATTTTAATTTTTAATCTGAGATTATATTTGAATTATTCAACATTCAGTACATGTAAATATTAAATAAAATATTAACTATGATAACTACATGCAGATATTAAGTATTTTAACTATAGTATGAACTATAATAAACTAAATGTAAATATTTTAAATTTGAAATTTTAATCCCACATTCGATAAACAATAAACCAATCAGAAAATATTCGCTATATAATAAAAATGATTTTTTCTATTCATCACTTCACATCAATTTTTCTCGTATTTTTTAGAGCAAATTTCTGGAGGTGTTGCGTTGGCATTGGTAACTTCGAATGATTGCATTGAGGCGTTGTGTTGCATTACATTGGTCATCCGCGTGAAGGCGCATTGCATCGCATTGGAGGCGTAATTTTGTGGAGGCATGTTGGCATTGGTTACAACAGTTTTTTGCATTTCAAAGGTTATTTTTTCTTCTATTCTGTCAATTTAAAGATGATTTTGGGGAAAATATGTTTTTCTATAGTTTTTTGTGTCCAAAAACTAATTTTTTAAGGTTTTTAGGTTCAAAAACCATAAATTTTTTATATTTTTTTAGTGAATAAAACGCAAAAAGAACTAAATTTTCTAGGGTTTTAAGGACAAAAATTTAGAATTTTTTTCTTTTTTAAGACTTATAGGTTCATCTAGACAGAAAAATCCATAAAACGACCATACACAAAAAAAATAGTAATATTATAACATTTTTTATTTGTTTTTTTATCATAAATATATCAATAATTTCATTATTTAAAATGTTTTTTTTTTGTTTTTATTTGAGAATTTTTTGATTTTATATTCTATTCTTTTTCTTTTTCTTTTTTAATTTTAAATCTTCAATTTTTTTTTCTTTATTGTTTTGTTATACATACATACATACATACATACATACATACACACACACAGATATATATATATATATATATATATATATATATATATATATATTAATTGTATTGTTATATAGTTTTTTTTTTTAATTTATTGTATTGTTATATTAAAACAAATGTTTATTTATTTATTTATTATATTGTATTGTTTTTTTTTTTTAATTATATAATGTTTAAAAACAAAACATAACTGTTATTTAATAAATTGTTTTCTTTTTTTAATATATTTGTTATATTTTTATATTTTTAACAATTTTTTTTTATTAAATAATGTTATAATACTTATTTATTAATTATGTTATATATAAAAAAAAATTTAAAAAAATTTTAAAAAGAATAAATTTAAAAACAAATTTAAAAAATAAAAAATAAAAAAAAATAAAAAAAAATATGCATTGGTCATAGACGCAGATCGTGTCAGCGGGCGGCGCCACGAGAGCTGCCCAACCGGCCCCAGGGACCCCGCTGGGTGAGCAGGCTGATTCCGAGAATCGACCCGCTTGCCCAGCGGGGGGCCTAGGGCCGGCTGGGCATCCCCAGTGGCACCGCCTGCCGACCTCCTGCGCCCCGTGGGCATGATCTTCGTCTACGACCACATTTTTGTTTTTATTTATTTATTTATTTAAGTTTGTTTTTTTAATTTTTTTAATTTTAATTTTTATTTTTAATTTTTTTATTTTTTTTTTAATTTTTTTTTTTAATTTTTTTTTCTTTTTAGTTTGATTTAATAAGACATTTTTTATTTTTTTAATTTGTTTTAATAAAACAATAAAAAATTAATAAAAACATTGTTATATATAAAAATAATAAAAAAATTGTTATATAATATAATAAAAACATTGTTATATAATAATCATTAAAAATATCAAAATATAACAAATATAATTTAAAATAAAATAAAATTATTAAATAACAATTATGTTTTGTTTTTAAACATTATATAATTAAAGAAAAAACAATACAATATAATAAATAAATAAATAAATTAACATTTGTTTTAATATAACAATACAATAAATTTAAAAAAAAAAAACTATATAGCAATACAATTAAAAAAATAAAAAATATATAATATAATAATATTTGTTTTTAACATTTAAATATTTAAATTTCTTTTTATTTATTATTATTTTTTTTTTTAAATTTAAGTATTAAAACAACATCATAAAAAATTAAATTTTTTCTTCTATTTTGTTTAATTGCTTTTATTTTATTTTGTTTATTTTTATTTAATTACTATGTAATGTGAAATAGAAATTTGTAATTTTCAAATATATTAAAAGATTATATAAATTTATAAACTTTTATATTAATTTTTATAATTTTAAGTTTATAATTTTTTATTTAATTGCTATGTAAAGTAAAATAAATTTTTATTTTATTTTATTTTGTTTATTTTTATTCAATTGCTATGTAATGTAAAATTAAATTTTAAAATTTTAAAATATATTAAAAGATTATAAGTTTTTTTAATAAAATCATTGTCTTAAAAAAATAAAATTTAATTTTAACATTTGTTATAAATAGTTAGTAATTTTTTTGTTTTTTTTAAATATTAAACAAAAACTGAAGTTTGAAAATAATAGTTTATTTTTTTAAATTGTTTTATACAATTTAAACACATTTTTAAATTTTTTATAAAATGTATTCAAAACATATTATATAGATATATATACATATGATTTATAATATTTTGTTTTTAAATGAAAATTTTTATAGTTAATTTTATTGCTTTAATTTCAAACTATTTAGTTTTAGAAATAAATTTTGTTTATTAAATTTATTTTATCCGCAATATTTTTCCATTAACTAATATATATATATATATATATATTTATCAAGAAAATGGCATCAAAAAATATTTCTGTGAATGTTTCTGCACCTAGGGCAGCAGCTCCCAAATCTACGGCAACAGCTCCCAAATCTACAGCTGCAGCTCGACGCACTATGGATACAACTCCCAAATCTAAAGTTGCAGCTGAACGCACTATGGACACTATTGGACGCAATAAGGATATTGTTGCACACACTAATAAAAGTCAAGCAAGTGGGGTACCAGGTTCATTAAAGGTTATTTCTGATTGGAAGAACACCAAGGAAATAGATAAAACCGATTTCTCATGGTATCTTGAAGACAGTGAAACGGAGGTTGATATACACATCTATCTGATTTGTGGTATGATTGACTTAAATGAGCCATATGATGTGATGGGCAGAGTACGAGACATATGTATGGTCCCAAATACAAACACTATTTATGTTCTTGCAAGGAAGGCTCAAAAACATGAGAAGGTTAGATATCGTCTATCAATCGTCAAGTATGACACAGATGAAATATCTTCAAAATTTTCTAAAGAAATATCAAGCAACATTGCAAATAACATTGTAAGTATGCTTATTTTTATTTCCTCTATGCATTATTGTAAGGATGATTCAATTTTTTATAAATTATTGATCATTGACATGTTTTATTTTGTTTCATAAGATTTTGTTCCGAGTCTTTCAAACATGTTTTAAGGTATTTATATGTTGGTACCAAATGTTATGGATGTGATCAAAACTTTCCACAAAGACAAAGTAGAGGAAAGGAGATTGAAGCAAAGAGCAATAGCTCGTGACACTGCAACTGTACAAAGAGGGGATCAACCAAGAGTCACTAAGGTGGGTCAATCTAGTAAACTTAAACATGTTTCTTTTGAAGGTGTTGAACATGAAACATAAAATTATGATAGAATTAATGAGGAGGAGATTAGAACTGTTGTGCAAAAGGAGAAAACAGATCAGACACCAAAAAGAAAAATTGCCAAAGAAGTCTCTCTTTTACCTCATGAAGGAGAGCTTGTTTATAAAAAAACTGATATGTTATCCAATAAGACTAGGAAATCAAATATTGGTGAACCTGTAAAGGTCGTGAGCAGCAGTGAAGAACGAATTGAAAGCTCTCACAGAAGCAGAGAAATCATAACACTAGGTGCTGAGTTAGAGGATGGCATTATTAAAACAAAACAAAATGCTATTCAACAAGATTTGAGGAAGAATAAATTAATTCTTGGTGGCCAAACATTTGAGCTTAATGTTAACCAAATTTATGGCCCAGATGAAGGACAATCTCAATATCAAATTAGAAAGGCCCATCACCTACATGTACATAATCTGAAAACATTGTTCAGGTTCAATCCATATGCGCATGTCGTGGATTATGTGGTTCTTGTCGATCCATGTTAGGTTCCCAACAAACAAGCATTTGACAAGACAAAATGTTTTGATTATAAATATTATGTAATTGGAGGGAACCATTCGATAGAGGCTAAGAGACAATTGATTGCAGAATATCCCAATAAATATCTTTTTCAAATAGTGAAATGCATCATTTACGTTGGCTTAACATAAATGGAATCAAAGTTATTGGCATGGGATCATAATGAAGATAATGAGTACAGAATGAAAATGACTTTCATCCAAAGGGTCAAATTTATTCATAATGAATTCATAGAAAAATTTGGTGGGGATAAGACACAAGTTAGTGTATCATTTCGAAAGGAATGTTTAATGGAAACAGGTTATCAAATTGATGAAAAAAAAGTAAAAGATGGAAAATTGAATACAAATCTCTTCAGAGGCATAGATAACATTTTTCAGTTTGCATTTAGAACTGGGGAGGTATGGGATTTGATTGATGAGATTTTTGATCGGTGGGAGAATATTTCCATAAAAAATTAGAAGGTTAGAAAGAGTAAACCCATAATATGTACCAACAGTAAGGGGGGTCCTGAAATGAAGAAACTTCCAGAGGATATGACTATCACACCTTGGAGAACAATGCAAGGTGTGAAGGATGATAAATTAGTCAAATCACTATTAGCCTGTGTGAAGTCAGGTGAATTATCAATGGAAGAAATGTGTGCAGAATTTCAAAAGTAAGTTTCTTGAATTATTTCTTATTTTTCTTTCATTATAATTTTCTTTTAAATAAAACATAATGATGTTGGTATAATTTGTTACACATGTCAGTATATTAATGCTTTTAACTTGATTTATTCAGTCATAAAATTTTTATGAAAATACAAGAACACATGGTTAAAATGTTGAATGAAGACAGTTGGGATGATGTTGTACGCAACTACCCAGAAGCAAGTTCTACATCAACACTAAAAGAGTTTTATATTGCATTCAATAAGGTATGTTGATTTATAAATTCATTTTATTCATATTTAAACTATTTTTATTTTATTACTTATATATATATATATATATATATATATATATATATATATATATATATTATGTCATTAAAGATGTCGAAGAAGGATGGAAATGGAGTACCAGATACTTTCAAAAGCTTTATTGAAAAAATTAAGATGGAGAACATGAAAAGGAAGCGTCTTATGAATGTTGAACTTGATCCTACTCTTAATCATTACATTTGGAATGGGCTCGACAGTGTCCAATATCAAATAATACAAGGTGAATGTGAAGACATTGCATCACTAATACCTAAAAGGGAATATGGCCTAGTTATTGCAGATATTCCTCATGGTTTCAATTTCCCAGACATTGAATATGATAGAGAACCATATATTTATCAAGCTTTTAGTAAAGTGGTTACGGGTTTTCAAGAAGTGACAACATCACCACTTTGGCGATTTGTGACATTTCATTCAGACACACAGTTTCCAATGTTATTAACAAGCTTCAAGGGTAAAGCAAACTCAAGGATGCAAGTTACATGGTAATATTTTGAAATTGTATGTTTGATTCCTCCTAAAAAATTTTATTCATGTAAAATTTAATTGAACTTTTACTATGTTGTGTTACAGGCAAAAGTCAAATATCGTTTCTTCTGAAGATCAGCCTATTATAAATGATTATGAGTTCATCCATGTTGAATGCTGGACAAAAGACGATAGCTATAAGCATATTATTATGAATCGAGTAGATGGGAAGAGTCATAGTCAAGTATTGGTTTATGATGCAGTTGTAAGAAAAATAACATATGAGGATAAAGATGCAAAAGGAGATATAGTTAACATTTATCAAAAACCACAAGCATTGATTAACTATCTTATATATCTATGTTCAAATGAAGGAGAATGGGTTTTGGATTTATTCTCAGGTTCAGGTAAGTTTTATTACACAAATTTAAATTTAAATATTGTCTTTTTTACTTTTTATGTCTCCATACTAATTTTTTTACTTATTTTTTTTGTGCTTGATGATTAGGTACAACACTAGCATGTTGCCTACTAAAAGGAAGAAATTTTATTGCCATTGAGAAAGACCCAGTTCAATGAAAATTTATTCAACAAAGAATTAATGCTCTTAAATTCCTTCCAGATGCGAAGCAAGAAGTTGGTTTGAGGAAAGGAGATTTTAATGAATCACGTCTGGCAAAAAAAAACAAAGGAATCTCAACCACCATTATATGGAATGATTGGAAAGAGACACTTTGGAAGATTTGCTGACATGAAAGATCCATTAGAAGATGACAATGATCAAAATGAAGAAGAAAATGCTGCGGAAGAAGCCATCAATGTTGTTCTAGATGATGTTGAAGATGCATTAGTTGATATTGTTGATGATGTTTAAGTTATGCTTTCAAACAAAGCTTATTTTTGAGAACTATTAATTAGTTTTACTTGTAATGTTTAGACTTTGATATTTTATGAGAACAACCCTTTTTTTTGCAAAAAACATGTGATTTCTATTATTTTTTGACACAAAATTCAATAAAAATGTTATTTTCTTAAGTTTTTTTATTAAGATTCTCCCAAAAAACTAGTTTATTTAACATGTTTTTCCAACAAAAAGTCTGTAAAAGTGTATTTTTTGAATTGTATTTATATTGAAAAATTGTATTTTTTTGTCATATGGTTCAAAATATTGGTTTTTTAGCGACAATTTTTTGATGTGCATTAAAAAATTATTTAACAATACATAAACATGTAGAAAATATAAACTTTAGAATATTGACCCTTTTTCCATCTTTTATCTATGTGAAAAAGTGAAGATATCATTACAAGTTTTTATTTAAAAAAAAAATAAAATTTATTTTTAAAACACAAGTACATAAATGCACTTAAAAATAAACATCTCATAGAAGAAGAAGACATTAGAAAATCTATAGTGTCAAAATCAATTCTATAAAAAAACATTGGTGATGATACACCACCACTATTCAAAATCGACATAAAAAACATCACATAACAAAAAAATAAAAAAAAATAAAAATAATAATAATAATAATAATAATAATAAAAAAAAAAAACAAAATGACAAAAACTTAAAGTGCCAAAAACATGCTCAAATTTCTTTTTCTTAATTCTGCATCGCCACTTTTTCAAAATCAGGTGTTTTTCTTGATACTTCAAAAAGTAGGTAACAATGAGGTTACCTATTTCATCGGTAACATTGTTAAATTTGGTTAGTGAAAATTCTGAAAAATAGGCCTCAAAGATGAGTGCATAATTTCCAAACCCTGATGTATTTTCATAAATTGAGAGAGGTTTTTGTATATGGGCTTGTGATGAAGAAACACCTCCTTCATATCTCCAAAATGATTTTTCATTTGGTCATAACTTAAAGTTGAAGTTTATTGCTAACACAGTCATGTACAGGAAATTTCAGGAGAGTTCGTAGCTTTTTGTTTCATCACCTTTTGTATAACCTTTGACATTTCTGACTGTTGGATGGTATTACTTGGGTCTAATAAGATAAATAAATGCCTTTATAAACCTCTTCCATGTATTTTTTGAAGGATTTTTAGATTAAGTAAAACTACAATGAGATCGTAGCGAAAAATCAACCTCAAGCCTCGAGCACACTACGAACTCACCTAGTTTGGCATATTTTTTTGTAATTTCTTCTTCTTTGCCCAAAAATCATCTTTGAAACCTACATATGTCTTTTGATGATAGATTAAGAAAAAAAGTGACCAAAAATGTGCGGCTTACCATGTTTAACATCAAGATATTGCATAATCACTTTAAGACCCTTTTACTTCAATTCATCTTGTACCATCTCCATCAAACCAAAATAACATGTTGAGGTGTTAGCCAACTGATACACTGGAGTTAAGACCTTATAAACTTGAATTGAGATGGTGAGCTATCCAATGGTGAGGTGGCAAAAGTGATGTGTTGTTATGCTTGATGATGTGTCCAACATGATGAGATGGCAGCCCAATCATCTTCTATGATGAGTGTTCTCACTAAAAAAAGTCTCCATTGATACAATTTAACCATTCCATGTGTTTGATGTGCTTAAAAAAGACCTTTAATGCTTGAAAAACTTTAAAATTCTCTCTCGCTGCAAAAACAAAGTTTTTAGGCAAATTCGTAGCGAATTATGACAGTTTTACATTGATTTCGCTACGAACTTTGGTATTCTTGTCAAATTTCACTGTAATGACCATATTTTCTCATGCATGAGATATTTTTGGATTTTTCTTTGAAATTGACTCCTATCACATTAATGATGACCATTATGACCCCTCACATATGTGCATTTTTTGAAAAATATGAATTAAAAATACCCTATTCAACTCTAAGTGACTCAACCTAATTAACTTAAGACCAACCAACTTTTATCATGGATAATAGGTAGTATAATTGAAAAATATGCAAATCAAATTCATAAACCATATTCTCATTCTTCTTCCAATTTCATGATTTATATTCAATGGAGGAAATTCCAGAATGGCACATGAAGCCTATGGTGAAGAATAACTTCTCCATTCCGCAAGGTCATATTATTGTTCGTAATTTGTGTCTCGAATCTGATTTATATTTTTGATATTCCATATCACCTACAGGCCATGACTCTTTGTACCATGATTCAGATGACCAATCTGTTCCACTAGCTAGTTTTCCACACTCTATTGATTTTTGTGTTGTTGGTTCAAATTGCGATCAGATACAAGGCAAAAATATTACACAGGTAGATGAGAAGGAAGGTGAATATGCTTTCAATATTTCTTCTATTTTCAAAAATCCTCCATGTGAATATGATGCACTTCCATTCTTGGATGATTTTCCATCTACTAATCTCGGTAGTGAATCAAATGTATTTAATTATTTCAATCAATTTGTAGCCCTCGGAAGAAGTCTAAAGTCTTTGACAAATTTAAAGAATTTAAGGCTCTAGTGGAAAACGAGACAAAGAAGAAGATAAAGGTTCTAAGGACAGGTAATGGTGGGGAGTTCTGCAAGAAGGAATTTAAAGAGTTTTGTAAGAAGTGTGGTATAGCACGACAGAAGACTACTCCATACATACCTCAACAAAACGGAGTTGCAGAAAGAATGAATAGAACATTGATGGAAAAGGAAAGAAGCATGCTTAGTGGTACCGAGTTAGAACAATAATTTTAGGTAGAGGCAGTGGAGACTACTTGTTACTTGGTTAACAGATCACCTTCATTAGCGTTGGAGGATAAGACTCCACATGAGGTATGGACTGGTAAGAAACCTTCTCTTTCACATCTGAGGGTATTTGGATGTGATGCATATGTACATGTTCCAAAGGAGAAAAGGAGCAAGTTGGATAATAAATCTGAGTGGTGCATATTTATTGGGTATAAGGATGGTTTAAAGGGTTACAAGATTTGGAACCCGGAAACAAGGAAGGTTGTGTACAACCGAGATGTAGTGTTTAGAGAGGTGAAAGATGTTGTTGAACATGAAGTCCTACCAAAGGAACTTGAGAAGATAGAGTTTGAGCTAAAGGAGGATGAATCAGATTCTACAACAGAAGAAGACTCAGAAGAGGAAGAGCCAAAAACTCCAGCTGTGAGAATATTAGTTCAAGAAAGAAGACAACCAAAAAGGTATAGTCCATCTGCTTTCTGTTCAAATTTTTCTTTAACTATAACTAATGATGATCCCAGAACCGTCAGGGAGGCAGTAGATTCAGAGGATGGAAAACTCTGGAAGGAGGCCATGGTTGATGAAATGACATCCTTGCATAAAAATGAGGCATGGGATCTGGTGGAGTTGCTGCTTGGAAGGAAGCCCATCGGGAGCAAATGGGTATTTAAGAAGAAGATGAATGTAGAAGGCAAGGTGGAGAAATACAAAGCTTGGTTGGTAGAAAAAGATTAATCCCAGGTGCCGGGAATTGATTTTGGTGATATTTTTTCTCCTGTTGCCAAAGTTACTTCTATTAGATTACTTTTATCTGTTGCTACTGCATTTGGTTTTGAGGTAGAACAGATGGATGTGAAGACAACATTTCTTCATGGGGATCTGGAAGAGGAGATATACCTGAAACAACCTGAAGGATTTATGGTGAAGGGGAAGAAAGAACTGGTATGCAGGTTAAAGAAGTCTTTGTATGGGTTAAAACAGTCACCAAGGATGTGGTATCGGAAATTTGATACCTATATACGGGGACTTGGCTTCACCAGAAGAAAGGAAGATCACTGTGTTTATTTTAAATTAATTGGTGACCATGTTATTTATTTGGTCTTGTATGTGGATGATATGTTGTTGATTGGAAATGACAAAGAAATTATCCAAGATTTGAAAACCCAGTTGTTCTCCAAATTAGACACGAAGGACCTTGGTGCTGCAAACTATATTTTTGGCATGGAAATTAAGAGAGATCAGGCAAAGAGGAAGCTCTGGTTAAACCAGAGGAAGTATGTCGAGACTATATTGCAGAGGTTCAATATGAAGATAGTAAACCAGTGAATGTTCTGATTCCTGTAGGTACAAAGCTATCTGCTGAACAGTGTCCCAAGACACAAGAAGAAGAGGAGGATATGTCCTGTGTTCCATATGAAATTGGAGTGGGTAGCCAGATGTATGAAATGGTCTGTACTAGACCATACATTGCACATGTAGTGGGAGTATTGAGCAGGTTTATGTCAAACCTAGGGAAGGAGCATTGGAGAGCAGTGAAGCAGGTTTTCATATATTTGCATGGCACTAGTAATTATGGCTTGTGCTACCAGGGAAGACTAGGATTGGAAAGAGTGTTGGACATTCGTGGTTTTTTGATGTAGACTAGGCTGGAGATCTGGACCAAAGAAGATCTACAAGTGGGTATGTGTTTGGCCTATTTGGAGGTGCAGTTAGTTGGATGAGTAAAAGGCAGTCTCTAGTGGCTCTTTCAACTACAAAGGCAGAATACATGGAAGCCACTCATGCAAGCAAGGAAGCATTTTGGTTGCAGAGATTGTGTTCAAGTATGGGGTTGGTGCAGAAAGCTATAAGGATAGACTATGATAGCCAAAGTTCAATTTTCTTGGCTAAGAACTGTGCTTATCATTCAAAGACAAATCACATTGATGTTCAATATCACTTTGTGAGATATATGGTTGAAGCTAAAAGGGTGTTGCTGGTAAAGGTGGACACTTTGAAGAATGTTGCAGATGCATTGACAAAGTTTGTGAGCACTTAGAAGTTCTCTTGGTGTAGAGAAACAATGGGTGTTGCAAAGCTGGGCTAATGACTCAGTGCTCCTATGGCCCCCTGCGGAAAGAAAACAAGTGGGAGAATGTTGGGTTTGTGTTATATTCTTTCCTTATTTTCTGGTGGGCAGACATGCCCATGGTTTTGTGCATGGGTTTGCACATGGTTTTGGGGCATGATGGTTTTTGGCCCCTGGTATTCAGTAGATATGGTCAAGGGAACTACGATTATGTTCTAATCTAGGGTTAATGGATTGGGGTTTATGTATGCTTCGGCATGTATATATATGTGTTGTAACACTAAAAGGAATATAATGAAAAATCAAGCTGGTCGTCCCAATTTGGGATCCAGGGGAAAATCTATATGTTTATATTTTTTATGTTTTATGCTCTTGCTATTGTCTATTTTCTATTTTAAAGATTTGTTCGTGGATAATTTTTGTACAGGGTTAAAACCTACAACCATCTGGTGAGAAGCGGCATTATTGAAACCAGTGCTAGTAGTTATCCTCAAACCATGCATGATTCTGTTCAAGCTTCAAAATGTGATTTTAAAATCCTAGAAAGTTTCAAGACTTGCCATGGATTTGAGGCACTTCAACTTCCATTGATGGTTATGTTAGGATCTTGCGACTTTGGTAAGCCCCCCAAACTAATTCAGATCTAGTTTCTCTCACACAATCCTTCTCTTTGCATGGTTTCACTCGATGAAATTTATTTTTGAAAGATTTTTTGTATTTTGGATGTAATCTCTCAAAATTTCAATAGTTTTCTTCTAACTAGATTCAAGAATATTTTTTAGTTCATTCATCTTCATGAAAATATCTTGCATCAAACTTGGGTTTGAAATGTGCATCTCTCATAGAGTTGTGAAATTACGAAGTTGATCATTCCAAATACCATCTTTGGCTGAAGGAATCATATCTATCATATTTGTTTCATGATGAACAACTCCAGTCTTTCCTTGTGAATATCATATTGTGAATATTGTTCTTCATCACACCTGAAATCCTCTTGAGTGTGAATGAATGCATGAGTTATTGTGTGAATCAAATTATTTTTCATTCATTGCATCCTGACTAGTGTCATGTGACTATTGTAATGGCATTCATTTCCACTTCTTCAAATGATTAAAATGCTAGTCTAGTATGTTACCATTTACAAAGAAATATACTGTCACATTCATCACGCGAAGAATATGATTCTATTATTCAAAGAATTTGTGAAACTATTAAAATTAATTTATCTTTGGGTATTACAAATTGGGAATGTTATGCTTTAATCATCCCATTTGATCAGTATTCTCTCCTTCATTATTTTCATTTGTTTTATCATTTTCCCACTAGTATATCCAATGACAGTTGTTTTACATCCTTCAACCTTCATGGTCTACCAGTTGAGGCACTTCAACCTTCGTTGATGGTTATGTTGGGTCTTCTATGTCTTTACATGACTGTTCAATATGATCAGATATATTTTCCCTCACAATATTCCCATCGTAATCCCTTGCCTTTAATTGAAAATTCATCTTTTCAAATATTTCAGGGTTTTCAAGAGGATTGTCATGAATCGTACAATACAATCATTGAATGGTTGGAACAGCCTTACCTGGTAAGATCCGTTACAAATAAAAAGTTTCAATCTCTCCTCATGCTTGCTAAGAAGTTTGGTGTAGATGCAGACACATATGAAAGAAGCTTCCAAGGCTTGTTGGAAGATGGTATTGATCGAAAATTTAAGAATGCGAATTGGATGAAAGTAGTGGTTATGACACTTCTTTTCGCCCATAGGAAATACCTTCAAAATTTTGTGGAAGTTGTTCAAGTTTTTATCTCTTATGTTTCACATTACCTTATATCTATTTTAATTGTTTGTATCTTTGTGGATGTAGGTCAAGAAAAATTATAGTGGTTACATTGGAAATTACATTATATGTGGCCCTGACCCTCTAGCTAGTTAGGTTAGGCATAGGTCTAGTTGCATTTTAGTTTACCTACACATCCATCCTTCATTTTTTTCTTGCAGTTCGTCCCATGTTTTCAGGTTTTGGTTTCACACTATGTTTGCTTTATCCATTTTTTGTCTTGTCTTCTCGTTTTTTTCTTGTTGTGTCGCCACTTTTCCTTTTGTTCCATCAATAATACCTTGAATGAAGATGCTTTGTTGGCTTAGAAGGGAATGTGGAAAAATATAAATTCACTTTGTAACATTGCAACATTTGGCTAACTATTTTTCCTTCTTCCTTGTTTGGGTTACATATTTGTTCAATGTTGCTCCGATGGAAAATGCGATCCTTGCGTTACGAAATCCTTTTGTTGAACCATGACATCCATGTCTATTCTAGAAACCTCATGTATGCACTTGGGGTTTTACGTTTCAATGTTCTCAAGATGATCCAATAAAGTAGAGAAGAAAAAGGGGAAAATATAAAGGAGAAAACCAATATCAGAGGCCTAATATATGCTTCTCTGAAGGAACAACCTCTCCTACTCTCAATAAGTCAGGATTCCTCTTTCGTAAATATATAAATAAGTTTCGATGCATAGTCCTCTTTAAATAAATAAATAAAGGAGAAAGAAGAGAAAGGATCCCTGCGCAGAGAGATGAAGCAAGCAACTCCATCAGGGTATTTTCTAGGCTCGATGGCAGCAAAGCAATGTTTATGTTCCTGAAGTGACTCCACTTAGGTACTGTCCAAGCTTGGTGGCAACAGAGCAACACCAGATATAAAAAACTATACGCTGAAAATATTAAGCTTATGAACTTCATTACCCTAACCTAATTCTAAACATTATGTCATTGTTGATCTTATGTTTATGTTTAACCGAGTAAATAAATGAAAGGGACTATGTTCATGCAAAAGATAAGTGGGTAAGCCATGGTAATTTGAATGATGAATCAATACTTCCTGAAGAAATAGACCATGTACGAAAGAATAAAACAAGGAAAAGAAGTTGGATTTATACTAGTTTGTTGCCAATGTTGTCGCCGTGACAACACCATCAAAATTTTTTCTCATAATCAAATTTTAGAACCTACTGTGGATCTTACGATTGGTTGTTCCATAGATACTTATTGGTTAGTTGATGATTTTTGAGCTCCCTCTTGGATTGGAAGTTTTGAAGTCACTTTCACACACATGCGCAGTCCACAATAACTTCATGCGCTCATTCTTCTACGCAAGCTTGGAAAAGCATAGCACGTTCCATTAGGACTGTGCATGTGCAATTTCCAATCCATGTCGACAATCAGTGCACATTGACAACATAAATTTCTCACATTTTAGTTGTGTGCATACTTCCATTTCGGTGAGTTTTGTAAATAGTCGCTTTCGCACACCTTTTTTTTCGCGAGTCTCATTTTCATGTTTTCGACTGTCACTTTCACTTTCCTTTATTCTAATTAGTGTCACTTTCATGTTACCTTTTCTCTATCATGTGTTAATTTCACTATCGTCCACATATCGCAAGTGTCATTCACACTTTAGAAATTGGCGTCTTTTCACATGTTAGCTATCACACAATGTATGCATTCTTGTTCTGGTGGTTTCAAGGGGTTATCTTTGTGTCAATGGGTTGGTCTAACCATGTAAAAATTAGTCTCACTCATTCCCAAATTTTTAAGCATTGTTGCACAACTGTCGGCATGGCCATCACAAAGTATATATTAAGTGTTGCACTTGTTGTGAATTCATCAAAAGGTTGTCTCATTGAGGGAAATATGTTGTCAACGTGTCTGGATGATATACCTTGTTTTTTCATCAAAGTGTTTCAAGTGTGTGATCAGAGTCAAGTCATACCACTATTCACATCAGACTCTTCATTCCCACGCTTAGAAAATTTTCAGAAGTTCCCTGGAAACCTAGCCTCATCCGACCTTCCTCAACTGCGCACTACGCAGTTTAAACCCTCAAGTTGCATATTTGTCCCTTGACAATGGTCAATGCACATTTCTTTCTTTCTAGTACTATGCACTTCACAATTTCAGTGCTCAAGCTTGACCTTGACTCCTAGAATTGTGTAATTCATTTTTTCATATTGGCATTAAATGCACACTATGAAATCTCTAGCCTCAAGCTCATCCCTTGAGCTCTTGAGTTGCACAACTGCGCAATGGCCCAACCTCCTCTACCTCACAGAACTGTGTATTTTTCCCAGGCAGTGCATATCCTCGCAACTGAGCTCACTGAGACCATAAACTACATAGTTTTCCTCCCCAATCCTGTTTGAACTGCGCACTATGTAGTCTCAAGGCTAATATCTCATCCCTGAGCTCTTGAACTACATAATTTCATAATCACCTAGGCTCATCTTCCCTCAATAACTGTGCAATTGGATGAAACAGTGCAAAATCCCTCAGCTTGTCACCCTAAGCTCTAAAATTGCGCAATCATTTTCCTCATTCTAGCCTAAATTGTGCGTTGCATAGTCTTAGAGCCCAATCTCCACCCCTAAATGCCTGAGATACACAATTTCTCATTCACTGAGCCTCTCCCTTGGCCTACCACATGGTTGTAGTTAAGTCAGTGGATCATCATGCACCATCTTAGACTAGGGGTTTATCGGACTGGTGACGTCTTGTCATGAATGAATTGCAGATGCAGGAACTTTATCATGATATGAAAATATGATGAAGAAGGAGATGGAGAAGGAGGAAATTCTAGAAGACACATGTGGATATGAAGAGATAATATGATCCAAAAGTGAGAATACAGAGGAACATTGGACAAACAAAATATGTAGATCAAGATCACATGGAAGACTCCACATCTTCAAGTCATAAGGAGACGGAAGAATTGGACATGTATCATCTTTTCAAGAAGACACAAAGAAACAAGTATCAAAAAGTACAACTTGGCACTGTCATATCATCATCCAGTCCATGTCATTAGTGTCATGTCTGTTGAAAATTCAACAAGAAATGTGTGTCTAATTTAATTTTTCCTTAATTAAATTGGACAATAAAATGTAATCTTATCTCATAATCACTTGTAATAGTTAATTGAGTGTGATAAACTCAATTAGCTCATGAATTTTGAGTTGAGGGTGGTTGGTGAGGCATGCAGAGTGATTCTATTAGTTATGGAGTTCGAGTTGTAGTTAGTGCATTAGTTTAATGCATGAGAAATCATTTCAATTAATTGAGTTAAAATTAGTTAAAATAGTTGTAACTGTTTGTTGCACTAGTGAGAGGGCAAGTGAATTAAATCAGATTTAATTCACTTGCAATGATCTGTCATGCAACCGATGATTTACTATTAATATCTGCATGCATGTCAGTTCTAGTGGACACCCAATTGATACAAAGGTTAAAGGGATGTTAACTATCAGTTGTATTATTAGTAGGCTGCCCGCATGCAGTAAAAAAACCATAGGATTGATAATGAAGATTGCGCAGTTTTGGAAGGCTGAATTTCCTAAAGAATATGGATTGCATTCCACATGAATTGTGCAAGCAAGGTGGGCTAAGCAGAGGCTGAAAATTGGCTAAGTGTTGGTCGATTTTGTCTGAATCAGTGTGAGACAGTTGTGAGAGTCCAGGAGACTCTTGTGAGAAGAGTGCATTGTAATTGTTTCATGATTCCTTGGTGAATATACAATAGAAAATAGAGGAGTTTTGAGAAACAAGATTTCCTTGAGAAAATATCTATGTTTTGGTTTGATTTACTTCTTTCTTTACTTGGTGTGATTGGCAATCGTGTTTGTTTTATGCAATTCATTTGTAGAAGGATTCAATAGATTTATTTAGCATATCAAAAGATCAGATTGAATCCATTGATACACATATTATTTGTATGATTTCTACATGGTATCAGAGCGCAGGAAATCACTATAGTGGAGAAGAAATTTATTTGGTGACTGAATAACATTCGAATTTTCAAAAGTATTCTTTGGTGCAACAGTGGTTCAAGATTACTTTCAATGGATTGATATTGGAGTATGCACTGGAGGGAAAATCTAATTATATTTCATGCAAAGACAGGATGGAGGCAGTTTTGGAGGACAATGGGTTGAAAGAATTCATTGATAATGAAATTCCCAAACCCGCAACAACATATGTCGCTCTTCTTGATGCTTGGAAAAAGAAGGTTGCAAAGGCAAGGAGGATATTACTGGAGGGAGTACGAGACCACATTATGTCAAGTATCCATGGAAAAGTGACTCAATATGCAATGTGGAAGGATTTGACGGATTTGTTTCAGAGTATTAGTGACCACAGAAAATTGGCACTAAAATAAAATCTCAGGAAAATAAAAATGGAGAAAGGCGACACTAATCTAAAATAATTAACCAAGTTTTTCCAATGTTGAGATGAGCTTGGGAGTGTCAGAATTACTGTCGCGGATGATGACTTGGTGATCGTAGCTCTTCTAGTCCTTCCCAAGAGTTGGCATAGTTATCAGGAATCTATCAGTGGGAGGGAGAAGTTTCCAGATTGGGAGTGACTTTGGTCAGATTTGATGCAAGAAGAATTCAGGCGAAATACCAGGGATGGATCCTCATCTAGGATAGATGATGAGGAAAATTGCGCCTTGGCCAGTAAGGAAAAGAAGGGGAAGGGAAATCAATATTATTCCAAATATGAGACCAGTAAATAAGGCAAGAAGCACGACATGTCCAGAGTGAAGTGTTTTCACTGTCACAAGCATGGACATTATGCCACTAATTGTCCACAAAAGAAGAAGAACAAGAAGGTTTCAGGGTCTGCAGCTGGTGAGGCTTTGGCCTTGCAATTTGAGTTGGAATTCTCTCTCATCGCATGCATAGTGTCAAGTGCGATGGGATCAGTGTGGTACTTGGATAGTGGTGCATATTTCCACATGACGGGAGACAAATAACTTTTCAGTAGCTTGGAGGATAAGGACCTCCAGATGCATATCGAAATTGGTGTTGGCGAAAGGTATAGCACTACCGGTATTGGTACAATTACTTTCCAGAGATAGTCAAGTAAACCTGTCTTATTAAAATATGTTATGCATGTACTGGGCTTGAAAAATAATTTAGTTTCAGTTTCAATGTTGGAGGATAGAGGCTATGGTGTGGTTTTTAGTGAAGAGAAATATTTACTTTGACACAAAGCCACATGACAAGCCAAGAAGATTGGGATTCATGTGAAGAATCTCTACAAACTTGACGTAGATGGCTGCGTAACATTGATGGGTAAGGTAGACAAAGTGGTGAGCCAGGATGAGGGTGAGTTATGGCATAGGAGATTGGGCCATATACACCACAGAGCCTTGAAGGCCATGCAACATATTTCTACGGGGCTTCCAAAGGGTACTCTTGCACAGATAGACACATGAAATGGATGTACCATGGGGAAGTATGCAAAGGCCACTTTTCACGAGAAGGAGAACCGAGCAACAGAAATCCTTGAGAGAGTTCACTCAGACGTGGGTGGACCATTCTCTACAGCTTCAACAACAAAGAACATGTATTATGTGATCTTTGTTGATATTTTTTCTAGAAAGTGTTGGATTTACTTCATGCAAAAGATATATCAGAATTTTTCAAAAATTTGTGAGTTCAAAGCACTGGTTGATAAAGACACAGGGAATCATGTGAAGGCTCTTAGGAGTGACAATGGTGGTGATTAAATCTCCAATGAATTCAAGAACTTCTATAGCAAAGAAGGAATTAAGAAAGAAAGAATAATTGGGTCGTAGAAAGAAAGAATAGAACAATTGTAGGTGTGGCATGAGCGATGTTGCATGATCAGGAATTACCGTTGCATCTATGGGCAGAGGCATGAAATAAAATGGTATTTTTGCAAAACCATAGTCCTCATCGGATACTTGGCATGAGTACACCAAAGGAGGCTTTTTCTAGTAATAAACCTAATGTTTCATATTTTAAAATTTTTGTCTCATCTGTCTATTGCCATGTGACCAAATATTCCAGTAAGAAACTCGAACCAAAAGCTGAGATTGGGATATTTTTGGGGTACACTGATAATCCCCACAACTGTCAAGTGTATTTGCCAAAAATCAGGATGAATGTTGTGAGACAAGATATAAAATTTGATGAGGAGAAAGCCATGTGATTTTCCCTTGAGAGGGATCTTGATTTGCATGCAGAGGAGGAACTCTTGGTTCCAAAGGATGAACCTCAAGATGTGGAGAAGCCACATGTGGAGGATCAAGGAGTGGAAAAAAACACTCATGTAGATCCATCCACCATAAATGGTAGAAGGTGCACCACAGAAGATGATAGATTGAGACTTGATGCGACAGAACATGTAGGAGCACCTACTTCACTGCAGAGACAGAGACATTCTCCAAAAAGGTTTACTGGATACATGGCTCTTATGAGCAAGTGTATTGTGACAGAACCAACCTCTTTTGAGGAATCAGTGCAACAACCAATTCGGGTTGATGCCATGGTTGAGGAGTATGACTCCATCGTCAAGAACAGTGCATGGGAAGTTGTCCCAGGACTAGTCAGAAAAGCAATGGTTGGATCTAAATGGATCTATAAGGTGAAGCAGGTGGTATATGGGAGTGTGGAGAATTACAAGGCTATATTTGTAGCCCGGGGATTCTCACAAGTTGAGGGGATTGACTATGACAATATTTTCACACTGGTTGTGAGGTACTCATTTATTTGATCTATCCTTGTACTCTCAATGCAGATGGGGTGGCAGCTACATCAGATGGATGTGAAGATTGTGTTTCTCAATGGAGTTATTGAGGAAGAAGTGTACATAGAGCAACCAGAAGGTTTTGAGACCTTTGAAAGTGAGTCACATGTGTGCATACTCAAGAGAGAATTGTATGGGCTGAAGCAAGCACCTTGTGCTTGGTACACCAGGGTTGACAACTATTTCACCGGGTTGGGCTTCACAAAGAGTGAATCGGATGCGAACTTGTAACATTGTGGTTGATGGTAAGATCTTGATTATCGTACTTTATGTTGATGATATAATTATGATGTGTGATGAGCAGCTCATAACTTCTTTCAAAGAGGATCTTGCAAGAGAGTTTGAGATGAAGGACATGGGACTCCTTCACTATTTCCTTGGTTTGGAAATATGGTAGCGGGATGGTGAGCTCTTTGTTTCTCAAGGAAAGTATGCCAAAGAGATTCTGAGTAAGTTTCACATGGAGAGTTGTAAACCCATGGAGACCCCTCTTCCAGAAAATTGGAGGAAGGGGGATGCTACTTCAGGTGAGGTAGTCGATGCTACTATTTACAGGTAGCTTGTGGGTCCACTGATGTACTTGGTAAACATCAAACCAGACATTTTCTACAGAGTTAACCAGTTGAGTCAAGATATGATTAAGTTGACCAAGCTCTTTTGGAAGGCGGGGAATCATGTCTTGAGATATCTCAGGGGCACTACAAAGTATGGATTATGGTATAGATAGACATAGGGAGTGAAGCTTCAACACTTCACCGATTTAGATTGGGCAGGATCCATGAGACATAAATAACACATCAGGAGGGATCTTCAGCATAGGATCGACAAAAATTTATTGGTACAATAGGAAGTAGAGATCTGTGGCACTCATTTCAGCCGAGGAAGAGTACATGGTAGCAAGTCAGGCTACATGTGATTCCATCTGGATGAGGAAGGTTCTGGTTGGTTTGTTTGGTTCTCAGATGGATTCGACAGTGATACATTGTGATAACCAAAGTTGCATTAAACGCTTGGTTAATTCAGTATTCCATGAGAGGTCCAAGCATATAGACATTCGATACCACCATCTTAGAGATTGTGTTCATAGGCGCATTATGTTACTTCAGTACATTCCCATAGAAGATCAAGATGCAGATATTCTGATGAAGGCGCTTGCTAGGAGAAAATTCGAATACCATAGAGGCAAGATCGGGGTAGCTGATAATCCATTTCTTGTTGAGAGTGAGTGTTGAAAATTCAACAAGAAATGTGTGTCTAATTTATTTTCCCTTAATTAAATTGGACAATAAAATGTAATCTTATATGATAATCACTTGTAATAGTTAATTGAGTGTGATAAACTCAGTTAGCTCATGAATTTCGAGTTGAGGGTGGTTGGCGAGAAATGCAGAGTGTTTCTATTAGTTATGGAGTTTGAGTTGAAGTTAGTGCATTATCTTAATGCATGATAAATCAGTTAACTCAATTAATTGAGTTAAAATCAGTTGAAATAGTTGTAATTGTTTGTTTCACTAGTGAGAGGTCAAGTGAATTAAATCATATTTAATTCACATGCAGTGATTTTTCATGCAACTGATGATTAAATATTAATAGATGCATGCATGTCAGTTCTAGTGGAGACCCAGTTGAGACAAAGGTTAAAGGGATGTTAACTATCATTTGTATTATTAGTAGGTTGCACGCATGCAGTAAAACAACCATAGGATTTCCCATGAGCATTGTGTAGTTTTGGAAGGCTGAATTTCCTAAAGAATAGGGATTTCATTCCACATTAATTGCACAAGCAAGGTAGGTTGAGAAGAGGCTGAAAATTGGCTAAGTGTTAGTCGATTTTCTCTGGATCATTGTGAGAGTGCAGGAGACTCTTGTGAGAAGAGTGCATTGTAATTGTTTCATGATTCCTTGGTGAATATAAAATAGAAGATAGAGAGGTTTTGAGCAGCAAGCTTTCCCCAGGAAAATATCTGTTTTGTGGTTTGATTTACTTCTTTCTTTACTTGTTGTGATTGGCGATTGTGTTTATTTTCCGCAATTGATTTGTAGAAGGATTCAGTATCTTGCTTTAGCATATCGCATGATCAAATTGAATCCATTGATATACATATTTTTTGTATGATTTCTACAATTTCATGTCTTGTCACAAGTCATCATAGCCACATCATTATTGTGGACCATGTAAATTGTATTCAAATGTATTGTAAAGTGGAAGTACAAAGGATACACATGGAATATGAAGAGATATGTAATTTGAAAAGTCATATGAGGTCAAACATTCATGAGGGTATTCAAAGAGTCACAAGGAGGGTGAAGCATCACCCCTTAGTTATATATACACCCTCATAGTATGAGCGAAGGACTTTTCATCTTGGCTCCACCCGCAAAGCATTAGATAGATAAGACAATTATTTTGTGGAGCAAGGAGTGGCTCCAATTCTCAACTATTGGAGCTAGTGATGTTCATTATATACATGTGTCTTGGTACTTGTACTTAATAACAAAAGCCTTCAAGATCAACATGTTATTCATGCATGAATTATGAATGTTTCTAAGACTATTCTGCGGAGGTTTGTATTTCATGTTTTCTGTCACATGTGCAAAGGTAGTTTAACTATTTCGGCTATTTTAGTACTTACCTTATTGAGAATGTGTTGTAATGGTTGTTATTGTTGTCCCATCCTTGTGGAATTTTCTGCAATATATCAGAAAAACCTTTCTCAGTCATTGGTTGTAATGACTGTCGCATCCCTTGTGGACTATTCCGCTTGATGTTAGATGTATATTGTTGTTTGTGTGTGTCTCTTCTTGGGTGGTACTATTAACTCTCTCTTAGAGGCTAACACTTTTCTCTCCCCAGTAGTAGAATACTGACACAAATACGATCGAAAAATCACCAAGCACACCCCTCTTGCTTTCAAAGGCGCATTTGCACTCCTCTTTCTTGCTGAAAATTAGAGCCAAGGCATATCTATAAGAATACATGGAAATTGAGCCAACATTATGGATGGGTATCCTACTCCAAACGTTGTGAGTTCTAATTGGGACTTCACATCAGGGAGACCCCTTGTTTGAGATATTTTCACCACCAACAACAATGGCGCTAGAAGGAGGGCCAAATGTCAAGCTAAGCCCATTGAATCTAGTTTGAATCTCTTATCTAAAATGGTTCATCCTCAAATCTTGTTCCCGAGGTGTTTCTCTAATTTTTCCATTTATAAATTTCCAATCCTCGATGAGCCTCTCTATCACTTGTCTCAATTAAAGTTTGATGGTGAGGATGGAACATCCATAACCAAGCATATTTTTGATTTCTTAACTTCTGTGAATCTTACAAAATTGATGACAAAGAATTTGCTTGTGTTATTTTCTTCCTCACCCTTGAAGGTCATGTTAATCAATGGTTCCATACATTTCCACCTGCTTCCATTTATTCCCTTCTTCATTTCCTTGGGGATCTTCATCAAGCCTATGATAGGTATAATTACCGAGATGTTTGTAAAAGAATCAATCTCTTAACAATGAATCCTAATGAATCAATTGAGGATTTTTCTCATCGATTTCTTCATCTTTTCTATGAAATTCCTGAAGGAGATATGAATTGGGATTTATTGAAACAAGATTTTGAGTTCTTGGTCCTTATATATTTACATAGTGAACCTGAAACCCCTAATTTTCCTACTCCCCTAAATAATATGAATCATGAGACACCTCTAATTTCAGAGGAGGAATTTACTGCTCCTTTTGTTCTTTTTCCTCCTCATTTTCCTATTCTGATGAGGGAGCCTCATATGAAGGTAATATAGTTGAAAAATATGCAAATCAAATTCCTCATCCATCTTCTCATTCTTCTTCTGCTTTTCATGGTTCAAATTCAATGGAGGAAATTCCAGAATGGCTCATGAAGCCTACAGTGAAGACTAACTTATCCATTATACAAGGTCATGTTACTGTTCATAATTTGAATATCGAATATGATTTAGATTTCTATTATTCCCTATCACCTACAGGTCATGACTCTTTGTACCATGATCCTGGTGAGAAATTTGTTCCACCAACTAGTTTTCCGCACTCTCTTGTTTTTCACATTGTTGGTTCAAATTGCGATCAGATACAAGGTATTCACGTTAAATAGGTAGAGGATAGGGAAGGTGAAGAGGATTTCAATATTTCTTCTATTTTCCAAAATCCTCCATGTGAAGATGATGCGCTTCTAATATTAGATGATTTTCAATCTACTAATCTCAATAGTAAATCAAATGTAGTCAATTATTTCAATCAATCCATAGCCCTAGGCAACAATCATTCCAATGATTATGACTCTATTGATGTATGCAATCATGAATTCCTAGGAGTATCAACTGATCCTTTAATTTATCATGAATATTTTACTTTAGATACAGAATCTGATTCGGTCAAAAAATATGTGCTTATTGAAACTTCCTCTTCCTCTCACTATCCATTGTTCTCTACCACCTCATTGCGATAGAGATAATCCATGTGTCAAAAATATACGTATATTAAAGTGATATTGTAGTATTATAAAACAAAATACTTGAATCTATTCTACAAATTGCGGAAACCAATTTAGATCTTGAAATCACAAAACATGAAAGAGAAAGAATTTCAATCGCACAACAAAAATATTTATTTGGGGAAAGCCTCAACTAAAAACCATGTTATTTGTATATTGCATAAGCCAAAGAATATGAGAAGACTACAAATTTTTTTTTCCAAGATGAGAAACCTCTGCACTATCTCTATCTGTCTCAATGATTCCTGGACAAGCCTAGTTGAATATTTAACCAATTTTTGGATTTCCCAAGTCCCTATTTCCTAGCGCAATTTCCTTGGGTAATTAGGCTTTATTAATTAGGGAAACTCCCAATCCATACTACGCAATCCATTAGGTTCCTTCCTCTCACTGCATGCACCACCTGTAAAATTTGGATAATTATACAACTGATAGTACACTGCCCTTGAACTCCAATCTAAATTGGGTTTTTCTCAAAGATGAAATGCATGAGTTATTTATGAGTGAATTATCAATTGTTTGATTGATCACTGCATGTGAATTAAATCTAATGTTCACACTTTGAACTCTCTTGAGTTCCTCCATGAGTTAGAACTAGTTAAACTGACTTCAACTCAAATAAACTGAGTTAATTAATTAAAACTCAAAATAAACTCAACCAGAGCTCCTATAATGTAGGAGACACTCTACATGCCTATAGTTTGATCCTCAACTCGAATTAACTAAACCAACCAAGTCATCCTAACTTATTTAACTCATACAAGCTATCATATGATGTGGAATTACAATTTTATTCTAATTTAATTCAAAGGAAAATTAAATTAAAATCCTTCTTGATTCCATTTTCAAGATTTCTTGTTGCCATTTTCAAAAATCCCTCTCAACAAGAAATGAATTCAACGCTATCTATATCTAGTACCTCTATAATGTTTTTCATGCAACACTTCTCTCTATTGCTATTGTGATTGCAACATTTGCAATTGAAAAGAATCCAAAAAATTGAATCAACTATGATCAGTATGATGCATCTGTCACTCGAGTTTGTGATTGATACTAGCTACTGCTTTGTCTACTGAAAACTATTCATTGCTACTGACTCTACACTGTTTCATTTGGACTGTTTCCAACTTCACACTACACTCCCTAGTATCTGACTCCTACTAGTCTTTGAATCTATCACTCTGGCATATGACTGCATCAACTGCCATTGATCCATCCTACTACTGTATACTGTGGGCACTCGTAGAAAGGTAATGATCCATGAGACAAAAAATCTCAATGGCCCTGCCCAAATTTATTCACTCTTGGGAGTATTACTTCAAATCGCCCCACCTCTCACCTGCAAGTATGGTTTCATGTGCTCACTTTGGTCACTTGGCTTAAAATTTCCCCCTATTGGAGTTCTCTACTTGAATGGATGTCTCCACTCAGCCTCTTCTATGATTCTCCAATTGTGGCTACTCCACAAATTGTTAAGGCTGCATGTTGAGAGGTAGTTTATGCTCGCTCTCAACCACCAAGTCTCTAACCTTTTCCTTGATCCTCGAGGCTTTACATGCATCTTCCACCTCAAGAGATTAAAATTTATTGACTCACACACCAATATTGTTCACCCATCCATGGCGATGTGTCTAAGGAAAACCTTTCCTTTTCTAAATATCACATCAAGACGGAAACAAGATTATTCTTTAGTCCTGGAACAAACAACACATATGTGAGTCTGAGAGGGGAGCCATACTCCATCTGAAAGGTAACAGTATTGATGTCAGTCACGCTATACCTCCCATCATCTCCAAACTCTATGTTCTGCTCGAGGTATTTCTCCTCCAAGTCACTAAAGAGATATTTATTCCCTGTCATATGGAACAAGGAACCACTGTCGAGATACCACATGCTACCCATCATAGTGCTTTCAATGCATATGATGAGAGTGAAATCAAGTTTGAATTGTTAATCTAGAGCTTCATGTGCTACTGCTACTGTAAGCTCATTCTTGATTGCCTTCTTCTGTGGAAATTTCATGGCATAGTGCTCAAACTTGTGACAGTGAAAATACTTGATGTTGGACAATTTTTTTTTTCCTCTTCTCCTTGGGAATTATTTCCCTTGGATTCCTTTCCTTTTTTGACTAATGCAAAGTCCTATTATTTGGAAGAGGTCCCCTCTTTGGTGTTCATCCTAATCTCTTCCTGCACCAAGTCGAACCACAATCACTCCCACTCTGGTAGCTTCTCCATCCCATTTACCGAATCCTAGTAGTTGTGTCAGCTCTTGTGAAGGCCTAGAAGTGCTAGGATCACCAGATCATCCTAAAAAATGGTAACAAAAACACTTCTAAGCTCATCCCGACATTGGGTTAACTTGGTCAAGTAATTTGGTATTGTGTCACCCTCCTCCATCTTGATTTTTCTAAGCTTGTCCTTCAACGCCAACTTCCTATGGTTGTTTTTGTTCTAAAAAAATTTGTTAAGGCCTTCCATATGGCAGATGGAGTTGCCTTTCCATGGGGGTTCGAGATAATATGATCTCGAACACCTTCCAACAAAATCCTTCTCGCCTTTGCTACGTTCTTCTTCCATGCCACCAGATATTGAGCATATGTTGTTGCAAGATTATGAATATCATTGTCTATGAATTCCTTCAACCCGTTTTTTTCCAACACTACTTCAATCCTGTCTCTCCAATCTATGTAATTCAAACTACCCTCAAGGGCATATTTGAGTCTCAATATAGAGAAAGGCTTCTCGATCCTTAAAAGAACAAACTCGTATTCTTCTTTTCTAGATTGGTTCCTTCTCTGATACCATGTAGAAAATCCATGTAGATTCAACTCATCATGTAATATGCTAAAAAAAAATACTTGAATCTACTCTACAAATTTTGGAAACCAATTTAGATATTGAAATCATCAAACATGAAAGAGAAAGAATTTCAATCGCACAACACAAATATTTAACTGTGGAAATCATCAACTAAAAACCCAGCTATATGTATATTTCATAAGACAAAGAATATGAGAATATTACAATGCTTTTCTCCAAGTTGAGAAACCTCTGTACTATCTCTATCTATCTCAATGATTCCTAGACAAGCTTGGTTCAATAATTAACCAATTTTGGCTTGCCCAAGTCCCTATTTCCTAGCACAGTTTCCTTGGGTAATTAGGCCCTATTAATTAAGCAAATTCCCAATCCATAATGTGTAATCCATTAGGGGAATTACTTTGACTACATGCACCACATGTACAATTCAGATACTTATACAACTGATAGTACATTGCCCTTGAACTCTAATCTCAACTAGGTCTTTCTCAAAACTTACATGCATGAGTTATTTATGAGTGAATTATCAGTTATCTGAGTGATCACTGCATGTGAATTAAATCTAATTTTCACACTTTTACCCCTCTCCAGTTTCTCCATGAGTTAGAACTAGTTAAACTAACTTTAAATCTGATAAACTGAGTTAATTAATTACAACTCAAAATAAACTCAACCAGGGCTGCTATAATGTAGGATACACTTTACATGCCTCTAGTTTGACCCACAACTCGAATTAACTGAACCAAATAATTCATCCTAACTTAGATAAATCATACAAGTTTTCATGTGATGAGGAATTAAAATTTTATTCTAATTTAATTCAAGGGAAAATTAAATAAAAATCCTTCTTGATGCCATTTTCAATATTTCTTGTTGTCATATTCAACACCATGTTCTTCGAGTCCGTCATCTGACGAGTTAACCTCTCAATTGGAACAATTTGGTGAGATCATCCATGATTCAAATGAAAACAATCAAATCATTGAGTACGCTTCCCTTCCCTCATAATTTCTTCTCTTGCATGAAGACACTATTCAAATCAGCTTGCTCACGAAATTTCCCTGATTAATTCATTTTCGAATTTGCGACCAGAATAATCTTTCAACCTGAGAAATCTAGTTGTTGAAGTTGAAAAATTTGGTAAAACCAGTGACATAGATGGCTTCCATCCGACGAGAAGTGGCCTTATTGAAACCATCAGTAGTAGTTATCCTCAAACCATGCATGATCTGGTTCAAGCTTCAAAATTCAATTTTACAATCATGGAAAGTTCCATGACCTACTAGGGAGTTAAGGCACTTCAACATCCATTGATGGCTACATCAGTATCTCATGACTCTGGTAAGCCGCCCTAACTAAGTCAGATATTTTTTCTTTCGCACAATCCTTCTCTTTGTACCATTTCACTCAATGTAAATATATTTCTGAAATATGTTTGGTAATTTGGATGTAATCTCTCAAACTTTTGATATTTTACTTCTGACCGGATTCAAGAATATTTTTCAGTTCATTCATCTTTAGGAAAATATCTTGCATCAAACTCGAGTTTGAAATGTGTATCTCTCATAGATTCATGGAGTTGCGAATTTTATCATTGAAAATACCATATTTGGTGATCCAGGGGATTAGTAAAGTGCTAAAACATGACAGCGTTCAAAAGTGCTTGAAACTGGTGCCAAAATGTAGAGCCCACCATCCTGAATCCAACGCAACTTGAATCGCTTAAAATCGATATCGTGTGCTCTAGATATCGTGTTCTGGTTGTTTTCTTAAACAACAAGAATGCTTTCAAGTTGAAGTGCAGGACTGCTGACTAGGAAGTCCATACGATGAATCAACAGGCTGATTGTGGAGATTGGTTGTGTACTATGGGCCAATGGTAGGCTTCCAAGTGGTGTCACATGATTGGTTTAGAATTGTTGAAATATTATTGGTTGTGGTTTATTTTATGTGGGCCTATGAAAGGGTGCCATGTGGCCCAATTAGAGGTTACCATGTGGCACCTTGAGATTGTCTAAATTTTTTTTAAGGGTGGAACTGGCCTCCACAAGGTTTGAAATCATAACCTTAGAGCAGATAGGGAAATGCCTTACCAATGCGCTACAAGTGGTTCTTAATAACCATAGCAACGAAATTGTATTTAAATTTTGCACGAATTTTGTTTGGGGGAAGGGCTCGGGGCTAAGGCCCTAGACCCTGGTGACTACACACCCACGGGACCATAGGTGAAGTGACCAAGGGCTCAGGTATTAGCCCCAACCCGAGGTCTTACCACATATTACATGACCGAAGGAAAAGAGGAGTGGGTTATGGAAGACAAGTGCGAAGATTTGGGGGCCAACTCCAGGTTTTATATGTGGGTTGGAACTGTGGTCGAAGATTGGCGGGCTATGCTGGCAGGGGTGGGAGGTTAGCCCTAGCCCCAGCTGCATAGCCCCATGTGGCCCTATTTTTCTACCATAAGGGTCATTATGCATTTAAATGATCCAACAAATTGCACCCAAACTGACAAGAATCTCACCGGTGTCGGGTGAAAATGGTGCTCGACGGTCCCTGAAATGGTGGAATTCATAGAAAAATTAGCAGAGGAGTCGAGTTTGTAGAGCAGTTAGTAGTAAAACTTCTATAAAGCATAAATTTCTCATTTTTTGACCAAAATGAGTCCAACAAATGCCCAGATTGCAGTTTTTTACTATCCTGGAGCCATTGGAGACATTATTTTTTCATTTGAGCACTATAAATCCATGAAATCACATATTTGAGCACTTAATGAAAGCGGCCAAACATTGGAAGTTGTAGTAGAAGATGTAGCCCAGGAGGGGTGAACTCCTTTATAATTTTTTTTGTCTTGTGTTGCTGTGTATGGTATATTTATTTCTATATTTATGCTACAAACTGAGTTAAAAACCATTAATTTATGTGCTTTTTCAAATTGATCAATTTCCTAAAATACAAAATTTAACTTGCACATTTCATAAGACCTTCAAGTTTACAATTACATATCATTTTGGTATCAGAGATTTGGTTATTTTGAAGGTATAATTTTACTGCAAGTGTTTTTGGATGCTTACAAGGTTGAAGCTCAAAAGAGGAGAAGGAAAGCTTGTGGAGTCAAGTTATCAAGCTAGTTCAAGGAGAGCACATTCACCTCAAGCTTCAAGAGTCATTGCACATGAAGAGGGCCATGAAACCATTTCTGAGGATGAGAGAACTTTCAAAAAACCTTTCTTTGAAATGACTAAAATGGTGAAATTTCTATATGAAGAAAGGAATACAAGGTTGCAAGGAGAGAGCTCAATTCGTTCAAAAGGGAATGGAGGAAATGGTGATAAAGATCCTCCAAAAGAGAATGGAGGAAATGGTGAAAAACCACCACCTCTACCTCCACCTTTTCTTATACCTCCATCTTCACCCTCATCTTCTTCTACAACTACCCCTTCAAAAACTCCTCCAAGATCTCACATGGTAAAAATCCTTTGTTAAAGCTTGACATAAAATTTGAATTGCCTAATATGTATAATGGAGAGGAAAATACTGAGAAATTGGATAATTGGGTTCACCAAATTGAAGTGTATTGCAGGATAAAACGAATCAAATATGATAAGACCGAAATTTAGCATGCTTTTCTAAAGTCGGAAAGTGCAAAACTCTTTTGGTGGGAGGCAAAAACTCAAGAAGACCTCAACAAAATGGTAATATTATTAAATTTTGGAATGAGTTTGTAGTTTCATTGAGAAGAAAATTTTATCCATTAGCATACATGAAAAAATATATAATGGATTGGAAAAACTTTAGGAAAGCTAAGGGTCAGAATGTGCAAAGTTATACCCAAGAATTTAGAAGAAGAGCTTTTATTTTGGGTGTAGATTTATCATCTCAAGACACTATACTCAAATACATTAGAGGTTTACATAGTTATTTGAGACACGTAATTCTCATGTTTAAACCTACAAATATATATGAAGTATGTGTACAGGAAACTCATTTAGAAGAAAGAGGGAAGAGTGTTCCCCAAGAGAACAACAAGAAGCCATTAAGGAGTGGAGACAAAGGAAAGGGGAAATTCAAATCCAAGGTGAAAAATAATGCTTCCATCAAGAAAGAGGGAGAGAAACTCACAAGTAAACACTATTCAAAAGAAGGCCATGATGAAGACCATTGTTGGAAATTTCATCCTGAGATGAGACCCAAAAATTTTAACAAGGGAAAAAAAATACTGATGCAACTACACAACATGATTTAGGATTTGATTCTAGAGATGAAACAAAGATCATAGCCATGGGATTAAAAGGTAAGGATTTTATATCAAGTACTAGTTCTTCTAGTAACCTCAATGAAACTCAACATGATAAAGAAAGAATCAAGATTTTCCATATTAAAGTCATCCCCAAACATGACAAAATAGATACTTTGTTTGCTAGTGGATCACAAGCCAACCTTATTTCATTAGTCATTGTCAAGAAATTAAATTTGAAAACCATTCCTCATTGTTAGTATGAATCTTAATTCCAAGTGTACGAAAAAAGACCACTTTAGCTGCGCATAGAAAATAACCCTAACAGCAGAAATGACTGCTAATATCTTCAGATCTGTAGCTAGGTGATCAAGATAAATGCTGCAAAAATCTAGATCTGTGCATTAGAAGACATTAAACAGTAGAAAAAACAAGATTTACTCCATGCATCCAATAGACAAGACAAGAATATATCAAATGAATTTTGTATTAATGGCACTTGGGAGGAAAACACAAGAGGGTCTTCCTGGTTCTCCTCAATGGGATGGGTTCTTGTAAGTCCTCAGCACTTCAGATTTAGAATTCCTCTCTCTTGATGGTATAGAAAACCCAGACAAAAATGGAAAAAATATGGCTATGATGGTGGATCAATAGCCAGACCAAAATTTTAGATCCAGAGTGATCTCTAGGCAACAAAAGGTGATAAATGAATGGGAAAACCCTTCTATTTATAACAAAATATTGAGTTAGTCTAGATATTGGTGCATAGTTAAAATATTATTAACCAAATCAAGATCCAACTTTTATGGAATATTTTATTATATTTGTTGGAGGGAAAAGGAATTTGACTTGGGTCAAATCCACTTATTTGTAAATAATAAATAAATAAATGATTTATTTATCATTTTAAGGATGTGGTTAAGTAATAATAAATAAATAAATGATTTATTTATCATTTTAAGGATATGGTTGAGTAACAATCAAATAAATAATGATTTATTTAATTATTTAAGGGAGATTTAGTCATATTTAACAAAGAATATTATTTAAGTAATGTTTAAATAATTATTATTAGAAAATAATAAGATAAATAATTATTTATCTAATTAATTTCCTTGTTTTCGATTAAATATAACCACTGTTGTTTAACTAATTATTCCTTAAGGAAAATCAAACAAATATGGATTTATTTAATGTTTCCCCATGGGGTTTCCTATTTAGACCATAAACAACTTAATAAAGGTGGTTTTACTAAGTTATTTTCATAGTGAATGCAATTATACTTAGGGTAAAATTGGTCTTACATGGTGTACTTGGGTCGATCTAATACCCATGGGTTAGATGACCAAAAAATGGTGTAACACTCATCCTAAACCTTATCTTTTGGGTTGGGTATGTGACAATGCAAAATTTCAAGTGACAAGAAAATGCAAACTGAAATTATCCATCACTACAAAATTTATTGATGAGTGAGAGCTTGATGTAGTTCCACTTGACATATGTGGTATTGTTTTGGGAAGCCTATATCTATGATAGGAAATTCATCTTTCATATCCATGAGAACAAGTATCATTTGTTTAAATATGGGATTGAGTATTGCTATATCACATCGCAAGAAATTGCTTTGGATAAATGGAGAGGCTTGTTAATGCTAGTAAGCATTTTGTACTCTTGATGATCAAAACCAAAGATGATGTTGAAAATTAAGCCTTCCAAGGATGTGATGTAAAACTGAAATCTGATTTGATTGAGGTTGTTAACACATATGATAATATGTTTTAGGAACTTGAAGGATTTCCTCCTAAAATAGGAATCCAACATGAGATACAATTGCAGCAGGATGCTCCTTTTCTAAACATTGGTATGTAGAGGATGTCAGTCATGGAGAGTGCATAAATTAGTAAACAAATCTAAGTGTTTCTTAATAAATGGGTCATGAGACCAAGCACATATCCATGCAGGTCTCCTATTTTTTTAGTGCCAAATAAGGATGGTACATGGCACATATGTGTGGACTTTAGAGCCTTGAACAAAATCACGGTAATGAATCGTTACCCTCTTTCTCGAATTGATGATTTACTTGATCAATTGAAATATGTTGTTTATTTCACTAAGTTGGACTTGAGGAGTGGCTATCATCAAATTAGGATTGCTGAAGGAGATATCTGGAAGATAGCCTTAAAAAAAAGCAATGTTTGTTTGAATGGTTGGTTATGACATTTGGGCTTTGTAATGCTCCCACAACATTCATGAGAGTTATGAATGATGTTTTAAGACATTTTCTTAATGATTTTGTGGTAGTATAATTAGATGACATAATGATTTTCAGAAAGACTCGTGAAGAGAATGTCAAGCATGTTAGGAAAATTTTAGATATTTTAAATAAATAAAAGTTGTTTTTGAAGATGTATAAATGTGAAATTGGGAAAACTTCTTTAGTATATTTGGGTCATATTTTTGGAGGGGGTGAATTGAAGATAGATCCCTCAAAGGTTGAATTCATTTTGAATTGGCCAAAACCCAAGGATGTAACAGAGGTTAGAATATTCTTAGGAGAATCCCAATATTGAATAAATCTCATTTCTAACTTCTCATCCATTTCGGCTCCATTACATGCTTTGACAAGTGTGAAATAGGTTTTTCAGTGGGAAGGAAAGCAACATAAGGCCTTCGATGCATTGAAAGAGAGAATCAGTACAACACTAGTACTTGCACTTCCAGATCTTAATAAATCATTTGAGATAAAAACTGATGCAAGTGACTATGGCATGGGAGTGGTTTTGATGCAACATGCTAAGCCCTTTTATTATCATTCTGAAACTTTTAATGGTGCAGTAATTAACTATCCTACATATGACAAAGAATTGTATGCTTTGGTGCAAATTGTGAAAAAATGGAAACCTTATTTGATGGGTAAGGAAACTATCATTCACACTAACCATCAACTATTGTGTTAGGGTCCTAGGTTTTAGGGATCAAATGTCTTAGTCTCTTCTATTCATTTTGATATTTGGTATAATAGTTTAGCCTATGAAAGATTATTGTCATAGTATAAAGAGTCATTGTCAGACATCATTACAATTTTTTCATAGAGGGTCCATAAAGATAAGAAAAATATTGAGAGAGTCTAAGTTTATGAGAATGCCATCAGGTCATATGTTCATATAAATTCATATAGGGTTCGAAGGGTTATGTATCATTGGTTATTGGTCAGAACCATGAAAAAACAATTTTGGTTCATGTTTAAGGTTATGTTCGGTATGTTGTTGAGTATGGTTCATCATGTCCATTCCATAATTCACAACTCATTATCCCCTTTCATATATATCCATGCCATGCACTTTTTTCCATTCTCGTTTTCCTTTCATATACCCTATTTCATATGTTCCCTTCCATACATTACTCCCTTCATTTAAATATTATATGCACACCCCCCCCCCCCCCCCCTCCCCCCCCCAATACTAAACTCACCTCTCATCATTATCACCTATATCCTTTAACTCATTTCATCATTATTGATATTAGATGCCCCAAAACTCACAACTATCATTTATCTTTCATGACCATAATAACCATAATTACCATTATCTTAAGTTCATAATTATGACCAAGAAAAACAGAAGGTGCACTTTCAAATCCCTTTTCATACTGCCCTAATTTATCTCTCCACTATAGAATTCATGGTCTTCTATGTGAAAAATTGACAGTCACATAGTAAAGCCCGAAGGTAGTTTGACAAAGGTTCGAAGGCACATTTTTTTACAAGCGTGAGCGTTGCAGAACTGTTGCGCAAAGTGACTATTTTATACATCATTTTTAAAAGTTGTTTCCGGCCAAATTAAGATAAATTTTGGAAAAGCCAAAGACATTTTGTCAATAAAATACCAAATAACAAAACAATATTTCCATTTGTGCATAGGTTTTATGGTTTAGGAGATAAGCAATGCTCTTGGAGGCGTAGTCTTCAAAAAATAAAACTCTGCATTTTCCTTCTGTTCAAGTCATTGTTTTTTTGGTGTGTTTTTCTAACAGTTGGAAGTGAATTTTTTAAACATAAAAGATTTTTGTATATAATATGCCAAATAACAAAAAAAATTCTTATTTTTTGCACAGGTGTCATATATTGGGAGATTCAAATTCATCGTCAAATCCTATTTTTTAGACTATACAATTTACTATTTTAGTCAAGATTCAGGAACATTTCTTGAGAATATGGGGAAGAATATGAGGAAACTGAGAGAAGTTTCTATCAAAAACAAGTTCATCTATAAAAACCTATCTTATTTTTTACATATTTATTACGGTTTTGGAGATACAGGTGTCGCTTCGAGACTCATTTTAATAATTCTCGCTGACATAATTATGAAATTTCTGAAATTCGATTTGTAAATTCGAATTTTGGTAGGAACTTGGGCATAATATGGGTCCTAATCCAACTTCACAGCCTTGTCATCATCTCCATCAGCTTGTTTTCAGTTGGTACAACATGTGTCTATGTTGAGCTGGAGCCTACTGCACAATTCCTCATCTGTTGCACAACTCAGACTTAATGGTGTTTATGGTTTTGTAATCAATCTCAAACGTAGTTGTTATGATGTTAATTATTTGGATAAAAATGAATGGATATATATAAGGTTATTAGATAGGATATAATTGTTTTTATTCAAGGATAATGTTGCAGTTTTATCATAGCTTTCGTTTCTTTATTTAAAATTTAGTTTAAAGGCTTGACGTTTCCAAATTTAGCTGGTTTCGATCCACTCAGTGAATAGTAGATACAGTGCATTTGGTCATATTTATTTACTTTGCTGAAAATGCATTTAAAACCAAACAAAATATGGAAGAAGGGTTGGGATTTGGAGAAGCCTTGTGCATATTCTTACTATTTACTGAATAAAATATCAATGAAAAGTTTTGTCACTTTGATTTCATAGATTCATGTGGTATGTGTTTTGAGTTTTGTGCTCCTTCTTATATGTTATGTTAATATGAAATTTTTGTTACATTTTCTCTTTGAAATTGGTACTCTAAAGAATTTTTTTAGAATTCAGTTATCTGGATGCTCTAAATAATTGTTTCTTTCTTAATTGTGATGGAATTCACCCTCATTTAGGTGCTCCATCATTTTTTCTCTTCCCGATATCTGGTCAAAAATGTATGTTGCTAAATTCATTCAGTGCTTTGTTAACATGTGATCAGATATTGTTGTGTATTTTCTAGTTTCTTCCAAAATATATCCACTATGCTACAACTGATGTTATAACTCTGAAATATATACCTACCATTCCTCTATTTTTACAAGTTTCTTATGTAAACACTGATATTTTTGTCTATAAATTTGAATTATGGTTTTGGTTTCATGCACAGTGGACCTTTTTCTTAAATATTCCAACAACTCTCATTGAATATTATTTCCCTTTTTTAAATCTGGTCTCTATAGGGTGTCCTTGAGTGCCAGTGTTATTTACCTTTAGACATTTTTGTCAAGTGAGGGATCCCCCTTCGATTAGAAAGGACCAATTTCTAGCCTAAAGAGGTTTTTCATTACCCCTATGATCCTTTTTCATCCTAGAGGTTAATTAAATGGTGCTAACATATTGGCATCATTGCCATGGAGAGAAAGGTTTAATATTCCAAGGGAAAGATCATCAGAGTTTAGATTTGATTGATGATGGTGGACAACAGTCAGACACAAGAAGACTGAACCATTCACCTGGCGACTCCAATCAAGCAAAACCTGGATTTTCAAGTTCCCCTGGTCTCTCCACATTTTCAAGATGAGTTCTCAATCTAGAAAGTATTCTCCCTTGAATCGAGATCATATTCCAAGATTTCCAAATTGCATGCCTTATGTATATTATCATACCTATCTGCCAAGATTCAAATATGAGGACAGAGAGGATGTTGCTCTGCATCTAGTTAAATTTCACATACATGTACACAAGCTGAGGGTTCAATTTCCTGAAGATGTTCATGGCTACTCTGGAAGGGAAAGCATGGTATTGTTATGAAGGTTTACCACCTAGTAGCTTGTATTCCCTTAAATATTTTCATTTAGTACTTTTTTAGAAATACAAAGAGTCTCATCCTTCTTTGTATTTGGTTGAAAATTGTTGTGAAAATTTTGAGGTTTTTATTCAAAATATTGATAATTATTATGGTGACAAAGAGTTCATAGATGAAGAAATCTTGGAGGCTTTGTATGAAAACCCTTTCCATCACCAAGAAGAAAAGGTGGTTTCTCCCTTGGATGAAAGTGAAACCAAGTGGGATCACTATAATGTCAGCCATGTTCCATCCTCTGAAGTTGATGACAATTTGCAGCAATCTTATCTATATGAAGATGATTGTTCCATATGCCCTTCATTCTATTTTGTTCCTGGGTTTTCTATTTAGGAAGAAATTTGTGATAATCGGAATTTTGAGTTTGCTCGCATAGAAACTCTAGAGAGTCATGGTTCATCCATTGGGTTTAACAACAAAGTATAATAGGTTGGGTTTCATGAGTTTGATGAACATTTTTAGTAGTTTTAAAATTCCCAAGAAATTGATAAGGATAGTAGATCAATTTTTTCTTCATTTATTTCATTTTCTCAGTTATTGTCTCATGAAAATAATTACCCATAGTTTCAAGGAAATAATGAAGAAGAGCAGGTTGTTTTATACCCCGTGGATGTGAATAATTGTTTCTTTCTTAATTGTGATGGAATTCACCCTCAGTTAGGTGCTCCATCATTGTTTGTCTTCCCGATATCTGGTCAAAAATGTATGTTGCTAAATTCATTCAGTGCTTTGTTAACATGTGATCAGATATTGTTATGTATTTTCTAGTTTCTTCCAAAATATATCCACTATGCTACAACTGATGTTATAACTCTGAAATATATACCTACCATTCCTCTGTTTTTACAAGTTTCTTATGTAAGCACTGATATTTTTGTCTATAAATTTGAATTATGGTTTTGGTTTCATGCACAGTGGACCTCTTTCTTAAATCTTCCAACAACTCTCATTGAATATTATTTCCCTTTTTTAAATCTGGTCTCTATAGGGTGTCCTTGAGTGCCAGTGTTATTTACCTTTAGACATTTTTGTCAAGTGAGGGATCCCCCTTCGGTTAGAAAGGACCAGTTTATATCCCAAAGAGGTTTTTCATTACCCCTATGATCCTTTTTCATCCTAGAGGTTAATTAAATGGTGCTAACATATTGGCATCATTGCCATGGAGAGAAAGGTTTAATATTCCAAGGGAAAGATCATCAGAGTTTAGATTTGATTGATGATGGTGGACAACGGTCAGACACAAGAAGACTGAACCATTCACTTGGCGACACCAATCAAGCAAAACCTGGATTTTCAAGTTCCCCTGGTCTCTCCACGTTTTCAAGATGAGTTCTCAATCTAGAAGGTATTCTCCCTTGAATCGAGATCATATTCCAGGATTTCCAAATTGCATGCCTTATGCATATTATCATACCTATCTTCCAAGATTCAAAGATGAGGACGGAGAGGATGTTGCTCTGCATCTAGTTAAATTTCACATACATGTACACAAGCTGAGGGTTCAATTTCCTGAATATGTTCATGGCTACTCTGGAAGGGAAAGCACGATATTGTTATGAAGGTTTACCACCTAGTAGCTTGTATTCCCTTAAATATTTTCATTTAGTATTTTTTTAGAAATACAAAGAGTCTCATCCTTCTTTGTATTTGGTTGAAAATTGTTGTGAAAATTTTGAGGTTTTTATTCAAAATATTGATAATTATTATGGTGACAAAGAGTTCATGGATGAAGAAATCCTGGAGGCATTGTATGAAAACCCTTTCCATCACTAAGAAGAAAAGGTGGTTTCTCCCTTGGATGAAAGTGAAACCAAGTGGGATCACTATAATTTCAGCCATGTTCCATCCTCTGAAGTTGATGACAATTTGCAGCAATCTGATCTATATGAAGATGATTGTTCCATATGCCCTTCATTCTCTTTTGTTCCTGGGTTTTCTATTTAGGAAGAAATTTGTGAAAATCGGAATTTTGAGTTTGCTCGCATAGAAACTCTAGAGAGTCATGGTTCATCCATTGGGTTTAACAACAAAGTATAATAGGTTGGTTTTCATGAGTTTGATGAACATTTTTAGTATTTTTCAAATTCCCAAGAAATTGATAAGGATAGTAGATCAATTTTTTCTTCATTTATTTCATTTTCTCAGTTATCGTCTCATGAAAAAAATTATGAAAATAATTACCCATAGTTTCAAGGAAATAATGAAGAAGAGCAGGTTGTTTTATACCCCATGGATGTGGACATTTTTGTTGTTGATAATGTGGCTGCATCAATTGCATATTTTCAAGAAAACACTATCACTTTCCCTGATTCACATATTGTAGTTTTCTTTCATTCTAACAAAAATCTTGCATTGGACAATGTAGAACAACTAGCAGCTAAAAACAAAGGGAGTGCTTGTCTTTTTACTGACTTTCAAGATAGGCTAATGTTGCAGATTATTGAATACCCTTTTTTCAATTTGTTGCAGTTGACATCAAGGAAGATGGATTTTCTTGAATTTATGGACCATGACCATATATTCAGTGGCAAGTTTGAGTCACCATTTTCTGGATTTTTCTTTATGCCTTGTGCAACTGAATATAAGAATAAGTCAAGTATTCATTTGCATGATTGGATACACTGGATGTATAATTTAGAATAAGTGTATATATGTCTTCAGTAGGTGTTGAAAACTATCATAAATGTTTGAAGCCAGAGAAGAAGGCCCTAAGACTTTGGTGAAGTGTTGTTAATTTTATTTTTATATTATTTAAAAGACAAAATCAGCTATGTAAGTCAGTCAGTCAGTTAATTTTTCAGTCCTTAGTGTTTGACTCCATTTCCCAATGGTTAGGCTAATAGTTTATGGTGTTATTGGAAACTCAATAGGAGGTTTCCATCCCCATTGGAGCCACAGTTAGGGTCCTAGTTTTTAGGGTTCAAATTTCTTTGTCTCTTCTATTCATTTCTAGATTTGGTATAATAGTTTAGCATATGAAATGTTGTTGGCATAGTCTACAAAGTCACTAACCGACACCATTATAAGTTTTTCATAGAGGATCCATGAATATAAGACAAATATTGAGAGAGTTTGAGTTTATGAGAATTTCAGCAGGTCATTTGTTCATATAAAGTCGTATAGGTTTGGAGGGTTATGTATCATTGGTCATTGGTCAGAACCATGAAAAAACAATTTTGGTTCATGTTTAAGGTTATGTTGTTGAGTATGTCTCATCATGTTCATTCCATCATTCACAACTCATGATTCCCATTCATATATATTCCTACCATGCACTTTTTTCCCATTCTCATTTTCCTTTCATATAACCTATTTCATATGATCCCTTCCATACATTACTCCCTTCATTTAAATATTATATGCACACCCCCCTCCTAAACTCACCTCTCATCATTGTCATATATATCCCTTAACTCATTTCATCATTTTTGATATTACACCCCCCATAACTCACAACTATCTTTTATCTTTCATGACCATAATAACCATAATGACCCTTATCCTAATTTCATACTTATGACCAAGAAAAAAAAAGGTGCAATTTCAAAATCCCTTTTCATACCGCCCTCATTTCTCTCTCCACTATACAGTTTGTTCTCTTCTCTATGAAAAATTTATAGTTACACAGTGTTACACAGTAATTTATCACCATGCTCACTTCCCATCCCTGATCATGAAGTGCCCCATGACAGACCCTGTGAAATGTTTCCACTATGAAGAAATATGTAAACACGTCCCTTGAAGACTCAAATAAAACTACCTTGGAATATTACTGAAGGAAATTGGTCAAACCCTATCTTTCTGGGTCAGTGCATTTCCTAGTTTCATGCTCGCGCCGATGTTAGATTGACAGTTCTGGATTAGTGCTGCCAACACCCTTATTTCTTAGAAAACCACATTGATCCCTTTTTGGTAGTGTTTCCTCAAATGGAGGAGAAGTTTCGACCTCTAGAAGTTCCAGGGTGGCGAGTTGGTTGTTAAATGGTGGTGATAGAGTCAAGCTCTTTGATTTTAGAGCATTGATATCATCCATGGGGGTTTATACCTTAGAAATTAGATGTTCCTCCTCCTTTCCTGGGCTCCCAACCTCTTCTCCTTCCTATAAATTGGTCCCCATCCTTCCACTACTAGTTTTGTTGGGCTAGTTTGAACTCTCATTCCCTTTACATTCTTGCATTGTGATAATGCCTAAGTTGTTCGAGAGAAGGAGTGCTTTAGAGCTTTGGCGAAGGACTTGAATTTTCACCAAAGGGAGGCCTCCAACATAAATAATTGGGTTTTAATCTCTTCCTTTAATATTTATTAATAAAACATCTAATGTTTTCTTTCTATATTTTTTTAATCTTTTATGCAAATATTCTCATACTTCTTCATCTGCTAGATAGCTAATGTTTAATGATTATTATGTATTGGATTACATTTGATGTTGCCTCTTGATAATATACAAGTATTCGTGTGCCACTAGTAGCAAGTAGCGAGCCTAAAAGGATCGTGTATCATTGTCATCATCAACAGGTTCGAACATAGCATCAGGAAAAAAGGTACCTCTATCTCTTTTATTGTCGCATTTTGAATATTAGCTAAGAAAGCTTTGCATTAGAAAGTATCTCAAGTTGCTAGAACCAATATAGGGCTATAGATATTGCCTTTGTATGCAAAAGGGATTTATCTTGAAAACACACAGTAAAGGCCAAAGGAATTTTGACAGAGGTTTGAAGGTAGATTGTTTTACAAGTGTGAGTGTTGCACAATTGTTGTGAAAAGTGACTGTTTTAGACATCATTTTCAAAATCGGTTTCCAACCAAATGGAGCTAAATTTTCGAAAACCCAAATAAAATTTTCTCAAATACACACCAAAGAACAAAAACTTCTTTAAGTTTGTGCACAAGTTTTATTTTTTAGGAGATATGAAACGCTCTTGGAGGCTTAGTTTTCAAAAAATAAAAATCTGCATTTTCCTCCTATTTTATTCATTATTTTTTGGCGCGTTTTCCTAAAATTTGGAAGTGAAATTTTCAAAAATAAAATATTTTTTGGTATATAATGGGCCATAGAACAAAATATTCTCTAATTTTTTGCACATGTGTCATATATTGGGATATTCAAAGCCTATTTTTTAAACTATACAATTTACTTTTTTAGCCATGATTTTGGGGAACATATTCTGAGGAGATGGGGCAGAATATGAGAAAACTGAGTTTTCTCTCAAAAAAAGTCATATACAAACACCTATCTAATTTTTTACATAGGTGTTACGGATTGGGAGTTACAGGTGTCGCTTGGGGACTCATTTTCACAATTTATTGCTGACAAAATTTTGAAAATTTTGAAATTTGATTTGTAAATTCAATTTTTGGTAGGAAAGGGGCATTAGATGGGTCCTACTCCAACTTAGCAACCTTTTCATCATCTCCATAAACATTTTTTTAGTTGGTACAACACATGTCTATGTTGAGTTGGAGCCTACTGCGTAACTGCTGCGCAATTCATCATTTGCTGCACAACACAGACTTCATGTTGCTTTTTCTTTTGTAATCAATATTGAACCTAGTTGTTATGATGTTAATGATTTGGATAGGAATGAATGGATAGATACCAGTTTAGTAGATAAGATATGGTTGTTTTTCTTCAAGGATAATGTTGTAGTTTTATCATAACTTTAGTTTCTTTATTTCATCTTTAGTTTAAATGCTTGATGTTTCCAAATTCAGTTGGTTTCGATCCACTTAGTGGATAGTAGATACAATGCATCTGGTCATATTTATTTACTTTGCTAGAAATGTATTAAAACCAAATAGAATATGGAAGAAGGGTTTAGATTTGGATAAGCCCTTTGCATATTCTTACTATTTCTTGAATAAAATATCAGTGCAAAGTTTTGTCACTTTGATTTCAGAGATTCATGTGGTATGTGTTTTGATTTTTGTGCTCCTTATATGTTATGTTAATCTCAATGTTTTGTTACATTCTCTCTTTTAAATTGGTCCTATAAAACAATTTTTCAGAATTCATTTATCTAGATTCTTTGAATAATTGTTTCTTTCTTAATTGTGATGGAATTCACCCTCAGTTAGGTGCTCCATCATTGTTTTTATTCTCGATATTTTGCCATAAATGTATTTTGCATAATTCCTAAAGTTATCTGTTAACATGTGTTCAAATATTTTTGTGTATTTTCTAGTTTCTTCCAAAATATATCCACTATGCTACAACTAATGTTATAAATTTGAAATATATACCTACATTGCCACTTCTTTTACAGGTGTCTTATGTAAGCACTGGTATTTTTTTTCTAGAAATTGAATTATGGTTTTGGTTTCATGCCTAGTGGCCCTTATTCATAAATCTACCAACAACTCTCATTGTATCACATTTCCCTTTTTCAGATCTGGTCTCTATAGGGTGTCCTTGAGCTTCAATTTTATCTACCTTTAGGCATTTTTTTCAAGTGAGGGATCCCCCTCCGGTTAGAAAGGATCATTTTCTAGCCCAAAGAGGTTTTGGTTTACCCCTATGATCCTTTTTAAGGCCTAGAGGTCAATTACAGGGTGCTAACACGTTGCAATACTTGCAATCACAAACCAAGCTACAACAAGCGAGGCACTTCAGATGGATGGGTTTCTTACAACAATTCAACTTGGTGATATTAAGGTATAAGAAAGGTATCTATAAAAAAAAATTTGATATGATATCTAGAACAATTGTTAGTGGATTCATTATTCTTAAGCATAATTCTATCATGCATGAGAGCTATGTTGAGAAATATGCTTTAGATGAGGATTTTAAGGATGTATATGCAAATTTTTGTTAAGACAACCAAGTAGAGTAATTATATTATCATGTTCATGATAAATTGTTGTATCATCTTGGCAAGCTATGTAAATTTCCACAGGGGGGAAGAGCCATCGTCATAAGGGAAGCACATACTTCTCTTATTGTTGGCTACTTTGGTGTAGGAAATACAATGGCACAATTACAGAGGTATTATTATTGTCCTCGTATGAATGAAATTATGTCACAATATGTAAGAGAATGTTCTATGTGTGTTATCAGTAAGCCTAGAGATATAAAGTTAGGATTGTATACTCCACTTCTTGTTCCTTCTCGTCCTTGGGAAAGTGTTTCTACAGATTTTGTGGGAGGTCTACCTATGTCTAGGAAAGGTCATGATTATCTTTATGTAGTTGTGGACCATTTTAGCAAAATGTGTATTTTGATGCCTTGTAAGAAGAAGGTTATAGATGAAAAAACTGCAAATATTTTCTTTCAAAATGTATGGGTGAATTTTGGGTTTCCAACATTTATTATTTCTAATCGAGATTCTCAATTTGTCGGGAAATTTTAATAAAGTTTATGGGGACTCATGGACACCAAGTTGAAGAATATCACAACATTGCATCTGCAAATCGATGGTCAAACAAAAGTGGTGAACATAACGGTAGTACATCTTCTTCGTGGTTATCACAGAAAGCATCCTAAACTTTGGGATGAACATTTGCACTAGATTCAGGATGCTGAAAACCAGGCCAAGCATTCATTGACTCAAACATCTCCATTTGAGGCATGATTGTTATGCTTACCAAAATACCCTCTAGATTTTATATTTGGGAAAGATGTTGTTATCGATGGACATAGTGACATAGATAAGGCCAAGTGATTCATTGAAAAAGTTTATTTTGTGCATAAAATGGTTCAAGAACAATTGGAAAATAGTCAAGCCAAGTACAAGACAAGACATGATAAGCATCTTGTTGATCCCAGTTTTCAAGTGGGAGATGAAGCTTTTCTTTACATTAGCAAGGAAATACTTCAAGGAGAAGGTAAAAAAACTCAAAACGATTAGATATGGTCTATTAAATATTTTAGAAAATATTGGTAATAATGTTTTCCAGTTATATTTTCCTCCATATATGAAATTTTATGCAGTTGTTAATGTTGCAAATTTGAGAATATATGAGCCTCCTTCGATTTAAGATCAAGGAGAGAATGTTCAGATTCATTTAATTAAATATTTCTCTCCTGAATATCTTGAATAATTGCAACAATATACATCCTTGACAAGAGAACAAGAACTTCAAAATGAGGGAACATGGAGTACCTTTGTGTCAGGTTCAAGGGTACTAATCCAAGCAAAGCCAAATGGATTGAGATTGGAAGGGTGAGGGAACTATACACTCATCTGTTTTTTGACTGAAAATGATCTTTTGGAGGTCCAAAAGCTTCCAGTGGGGAGGGATGAGCTAAGGGATCAGTAAAGTGCTAAAAAATGAAAGTGTTCAAAAGTGCTTGAAATCGGTGCCAAAACATAGAGCTTTTTGTCCTGAATCCAACACAACTTGAATCTCTCAAAATTGACATTGTATGCTCCAGATATCATGTTCTAATCATTTTCCTAAACATTTGAATTTTTTGCAGGTTGAAACTTGAAGTGGAGGAATGTTGACTGGGTAGTCCGTATGATGACTCAGCTGGTTGATTATGCAGGTTGATGGTGTACTTTAGGCCAATGGAAGGCTGCCAAGTGGCCTTACATGATTGGTTCAGAATTGGCAAAATATGATTAGTTGTGTTTTATTTTATGTGGAAATATAAAAGTGTGCCATGTGGCCCAATCACGGGCTTCCACTTGGTACCTTGAGATTATCTCAAAAAAAATTTAAGGGTCAAACTAGCCTCCACGAGATTTGAACTCACAACGTCAGAGCAAACATGGCATCACCTTACCAATGAGCTGTGGTTGGTTCTTAATAACCATAAAAATGAACTTGTATTTAAATTTGGCACAAATTTTGATTAGGGGAAGGGTTCAGGATAAGCCCTTAGCCCCCGGTCACTACACACCCATAAGACCATATGTGGACTAACCAAGGGCTTGAGGCTTATCACCAGCCCGAGGTCTTACCAGATATTACATGAACAAAAAAAAATCAGAGCAGGCTATGGTGGACAGGTGTGAATATTTGAGGGCCAACCCAAGGTTTTATGCTCTGGTTGGAACCGTGGCTGAATACTAGGGTGTTATGCTAATGGGGGCGTGCAGTTAGCCCCAGCCCTCGGGCGCATGGCCCCATTATGCCCTGTTTCCCCCCTATAAGGATCATTATGAATTTAAATGATCCGACAAATTGCATCCGAATCGATGAAAATCTCACTAGCGTCAGGCGAAAATGGTGCTTGATGGTCCCTGGAATGGCGGAATTCATAGAGCAGTTAGCAATGGAGTCCAGTTTGTAGAGAACTTAGCAATAAAATTTCTCTAGAGAATAAATTTTTGAGTTTTTGACTAAATTGAGCCCAACAAGAGCCCAACTTGGGGTTTTTGACTATTCTGGAGTCATTGGAGACATTATTTTTGCATTTTGAGCACTATAAATCCATGAAATCAAATATTTGAGCACCTAATGAAATATTCCCAACATTGGAAACTGGACCAGGAGATGTAGCTCAAGAGGGATGAACTCCTTTATCATTTTGTTGCATTTTTTTGTTGTGTATGGTATATTTTTCTATGTTTTTATGCTAAAAACTGAGTTAAAAACCATTAATTTTTGTGCTTTTGAAAATTGATCAATTTCCTAAAGATATAAAATTTAACTTGCACATTTCATAAAAGCATCAAATTTATAGTTACAGGTCATTTGGATAAAGGAATCGTATATATCATTCTTGTTTCGTGATGAGTAGCTCCCAGGTTCCATTTTGAATATCATATCGCGAATCATGTTCTTAATTGCACCTAAAATCATCTTGTGTGAATGAATGCATAAGTTATTGTGCGAATCAAATTATTTTTCATTCATTGCATCTTGACTAGTGTCATGTGACTACTATACTGGAATTCCTTCCACTTATTCCAATGATTACGATGCTAGTGTAGTATGTTATCAGTTACAAATAAATATATTTTCATGTTCATCCCGTGACGAAGATGATTATATTATTCAAAGCATTTGTGAAACTTTTCAGATTTATTTATCTTCATTTATTACAAATTGGGAATCTGATGCTTTGATCATCCCTCCTGATCATTATTCTATCCTTAATGACTTTAATTCATTTTATCATTTTCCCACCAGTATATCCAATGATAGTTGGTTTACATCCTTCGACCTTCATGGTATAACTTCTCACCATTCAGATTTTTGTCAACCAGTTGAGGCACTATAACCTTCATTGATGGTTATGTCAGGTCTTCTTTGTCTTGACATGACTGCTGAATATGATCAGATCTATTTTCCCTCACAAGATTCCAATTGTGATCCCCTTCCTTTAATTAAAAATTCATATTTTCAAATATTTCAGGGATTTCAAGAGGATTGTTACAAATTGTACAATCCAATCACTGAATGGTTGGAACAGTCTTACTTGGAAAGCTCTGTCACAAATAAAAATTTGTAATCTCTCCTCACACTTGCTAAGAAGTTTGGTGTAGATGGATACATATTCGCAAGAATATTCCAAGGTTTGTTGGAATATGGTATTCATCGAAAAGGTAAGAATGTGAATTGGATGGAAGTAGTGGTTGTGACACATATTACCGCCCACAAGAAAGACTTTCAAAATTTTGTGCAATTTATTCAATTTTTTATCTCTTCTATTTCACATTACCTTATATCCATTTTATTTGTTTGTATCTATGTGGATGCAGGTCAAAAACAATTATGTTGGCTACATTGGAAATTCCATTATACGTGACCTCGACCCTCTAGCTGGTTAGGTAATTCATAGGTCTAAGTGCATTGTAGTTTACCTACACATTCATCCTGCATTTGTTTCTTGTAGTTTGTCCTATGTTTTCTATTTTTTGTTTCACACCATGTTTTGCTTTAGCCATTTTCTATCTTGTCTTCTGGTTTTTTTTTTTTGTTGTGTTTCTTCTTTTCCTTTTGTTCCATCAATAATACCTTGCATGAATATGTTTAGTTGGCTCATAAGGGAATGTGGAAAAATAGAAAAGGACTTTGTAACACTGTAACATTTGGCTAACTCTATGTCCTTGTTCCTTGTCTAGGTTACATCTTTTGGTCAATGATGATCTGATGGAAAATACAATCCTTCCGTTACGAAATCCTTATGTCAAACCATCACCTCCATGTCTATTCTGGAAACCTCATGCCTGCACTCGGGTTTTTATGTTTTGGTGTTCTCAAGCTGATCCAATAAAGTAGAGAAGGACAAGGGGAAAATATAATCTAGCAAACCAATATCAAAGGCCTAACATATGCTTCTTCGAAGGAACAACCTCTCCTACTCTAAATAATTCAAGATCCCTCCTAGTATTGATTCATGGTATTATGAATGATGAATATATCCATGGTAAATAAATATCTTCATGAATGCATAATCCTCTTTAAATAAATAATAGATGAAAAATAATAGAAAGGCATCCTACGTGGAGAGGTGAAGCAAGCAACTCTGCTGGGGTAGTGTCCAACCTCGCTACCAGTGGAGCAATGTTTGTGTTCATGAAGTGACTTCGTCGGGGTTCCATTGAGTCTTACTGGCATTAGAGCAACAATAAATATGAAAAACTATACTCTAAAAATTTTAAGCTCGCGAACTTAATTACCCTTTCCTAATTCGAAACATTGTGTCATCATTGATCTTATGTTTTGTTTTAACAAAGTAAATAAATGAAGGGGAATCCATGGTAATATGAATGATGAATCAATACTTCCTGAAGAAATAGACCCCGCACGAAATAATAGACTAAGGTAGAGAAGCTAGAGTTCTACCAATGTGCTCCAATGTTGTTGTTGCAACAACACCCTCCAAAATTTTTCTCATTCTCAAATTTTGGAGCCTACCGTGGATCTTATGATCGGTGGTTCCATAGTCACTTCTTGGTCAGTTGATTATTTTTTGAGCTCCCTCTTGGATTGGAAGTGTTGAAGTCACTCACACACACATTCTCAGTCTATAATAAGTTCATAAGCGTATTCTTCTATGCAAGCTTGGACACGCATAACACATTCCATCGGGCCTATGCCTGTGCAATGTCCCATTCATGTCGACAATAAGTGCACACTGACAATGATAGTTTCTCACATTCTAGATGCGTTCATACTTCCATTTCGAAGATTTTTACAAATTTTCTCTTTTGCGCACCTTTGTTTTCATGAGTGGCATTTTCATGTTACCTTTTCTCTGGCATGTGTTAATTTCACTAGAGTCCACATATCGCAAGATTCGTTCACACTTTAGCAATTTGTGACTTTTCACATGTTAGTTGTTGCACAATGTATGCATTCATTTTATAGTGGAAGGGGTTATCTTTATGTGAATTAGTTGCTCTAACCATGTAAAAATCAATCACAAACATTCCAAGAGTTTTAAGCATTTTCACACAAGTTTCATCATGGTCGTCACAAAGTATATATTTAGTGTCGCACTTGTTGTGAATTCATCACAAGGTTGTTGCATTAAGGGAAGTATGTTTTCAACATGTCCAGATGATCTACATTATTGTTTCATCAATGTTTTTGAAGGGTGTGATCACAGCCAAGTCATATCACTGTTCACATCAGTCTCTTTGGTCCCACCCTTACCCAATTTTCAGAAGTTCCCCAACAACCTAGCCTCAGCCAACCTTCCTCAACTATGAACTACACAGTTCCAACCCTCAAGCTACATCCTTGTCCCTTGACACTCCACAATGCACAGTTCCTTCTTTCTAGTACTGCGTGCTTCAATATTTCAGTGTTCAAGCCCGACCTTGCCTCCTAGAATTGCGCAATTCATATTCCAATCTTGGCCTCAATTGCACACTATGAAATATCTAGCCTAAAACTCATCCCTTGAGCTCGTGAGTTGCATAGCTGCACATTGGACTATCCTCCTCTGCCTCCCAGAACTTTGTTGTTTTCCCAAGTAGTGCCAATCCCCGCAGCTAAGCTCAGTGAGTCCAAAAATTACACATTTTGTTTGCCTAGTCCTACCTGAACTACGCACTGTGCAATCTCAATGCTAAGGCCTCATCCTTGATCTCTTGAACTATGCAATTTCATAATCACCTAGGCTCATCTTCCCTCCAAAACTATAATTGGCTGAAACAGTGAAAAATCCCTCAACCTGCCACCCTGAGCTCTGAAACTGCACAATATTTCTCCTCAGTCTAGCTTGAACTGTGTGTTACACAGTCTTAGAGTCCAAGATCCACCCCTAACTATCTAATTTTCACAACTGTGCATTCACTGAGCCTATCCATTGGCCTACCATACGGTTTATCGGATTGAGGATGTCTTTTCATGAGTGAATTGCAGATGTAGGAACTTTATCATGCTATGACAAGATGATGATGAAGAATATGGAGAAGGAGGACATGTTATAAGACACACATGAAGATGAGGAGATAAGATGATTATAAGGTGAGAAGATGACAGAACACAAGACTATAATAGAATACCAATATCAAGATCACATGGAACACTCCTCATCTTCAAGTCATAAGGATGTGGAAGAAGATGACATGTATCATATTTTTAAGACACAAATAAAGAAGTAGCAAAACAGACAACTTGGCGAGGTCACATAATCATGCAGTCCATGTCATTAGTTTCATGTCATGTCCTGTCATAAGTCATCATATGCCACATCATTATTTTGGATCATGTAAATTGTATTCAAATGTATTGTAAAGTGGAAGTCCAAAGGACACATATGGAATATGAATATTCGTGTAAGTTGAAAAGTCATAGGAATTCAAACAATAATGAGGGTAGTCAAAGAGTCGCAAGAAGGGTGAAGCATCACACCTTGGTTATATATACACACTCATTGTATGAGTGGAGGAATTTTCACCTTGGCTCCACCCACAAAGCATAAGAGAGATAAGCTAGTTATTTTGTGGAGTAAGGAGTGGCTCCCATGCTCCACTATTGGAGCTAGTGATGTTTATTGTATACACGTGTCTTGGGAATTTTACTTAATAACGTAAGCCTTCAAGGAAAAATTTTTATTCATGCATGAATTATGAATGTTTTTAAGACTATTTTGTGGATTTTTATATTTCATGCATGAATTATGAATGTTTGTAAGACTATTCTGTTTGCTAAGGTAGTTGAAATATTTCAGTTATTTTAGTACTTATATTATTGACAATGTTTTTTAATGGTTATTATTTTTTTCCCATCCTTGTGGAATATTCTGCGGGATATTAGAAAAACCTTTCTCATTCATTAGTTGCAATGACCGTCACATCCCTTGTGGACTATTCTGCTAGATGTTAGACAGATTTTGTTGTTTGTGTGTGTCTCTTCTTGGGTGGTACTATTACCTCGCTCTTAAAGGCTCACCCTTTTCTCTCCCCTGAAGTAGAATAATTTGACACACATACGATTGAACATTCACCGGGCACACCCCTAGTTATTTCAAAGGTGCATTTTCACTCCTCTCTCCTGTTGAAAGGTAGAGCCAAGGCATATATATAAGAATACATGGAAATCGGGACGATTTTCTAGATGGGAATCCTACTCTAAATGGTGTGAGGTATTATTGGTACTTCACATTGGGGATACCCCTTGGTTTATGTATTTCCAGCACTGGCAAAAATTGTGTTAGAAGAGGGCCAAATGACAAGTTGAGCCTGTTGAATCTAGTTTGAACCTCTTATCTAAAATGGCTCATCCTCAAATCTTGCCCCTGGGGTGTTTCTCTAATTTTTCCATTTATAAATTTTCTATTCCCAATGAGCCTCTCTATCACTTGTCTCATTTAAATTTTGATGGTGAGGATGGAACATCCATAACCAAGCACATTTATGATTTTCTTAAATTTTGTGAATCTTATGAAATGGATGATGACAAATTTTCTTGTGTGATTTTATTCCTCACCCTTGAAGGTCATGTTAATCGATGGTGTCATACCTTTCCATATACTTCCATTCATTCCCTTCGTTATTTACTTAGGGAGCTTCATCAATCCTATGATAGGCATACTTACCGATATGTTTTTAAAAGAATCATTCTCTTCAGAATGAAGCGTAATGACTCAGATGGGGATTTTTATGATCAATTCCTTCACCTTTGCTATGAAATTCCTAAAGTATATATGAATTGGGATTTCTTGAAACAAGATTTTGAGCACTTGGTCCTAATCTCTTTACACAGTGAAATTGAACCCCCCTGATTTTCCTACTCCGACAAATCTTTTGAATCATGAGACACCTCTAATTTCAGAGGAGGAATTTATTGCTCCTTTGGTTCTTTGTCCTCCTCCTTTTCCTATTCCAATGAGGGTGCCTTCATGCGATGGAAATGTATTTGAAACATATTAAAATAAAATTCCTTATCCATCTTCTCATTCTTCTTCTTCTTTTCATGATTCAGATTCAATGGAGGAAATTCCAGAATGGCTCATTAAGCCTATGGTGAAGACTAATTCTCCATTCTTCAAGGTCATGTTAATGTTTGTAATTTTAGTCTCGAATATGATTTTGATTTTTGTTATCCTAAATCACCTATAGGCCATGACTCTTTGTACCATAATCTTGGCGAGCAATATGTTCCACCAACTAGTTTTCCGCACTCTCTTGATTTTCATGTTGTTGGTTCAAATTGTGATCAGATACAAGGTAGTCACACTACACAAACAGAGGATAAGGAAGGTGAAGAGGTTTTCAATATTTCTTCTATTTTCCAAAATCTCCCATTTGAAGATGATGTGCTTCCATTATTAGATGATTTTAAATCTACTAATCTCGGTAGTAAATCAAATGTAGTCAATTCTTTCAATCAATTTGTAGCCCTATGCAAAAATCATTCCAATGATGATGAATCTATTTTTGTATGCAATCATGAATGCCCAAGTGTATCAGCTGATCTTTTAGTTTCTCATGAATATTTTACTTTAGATCCATAATCTGATTCGGTCAAAAAAGATGTGCTTATTGAAACTTCCTCTTCATCTCACTATCCCTTGTTCTCTACCATCTGCTTGTGATAGAGATACTCCATGTGTATAAAATATACATAGATTCAACTGATCTTGTAACATGCTAAAACAAATAATTGAATAATATACAAATTGCGGAAACGAATTTAGATCTTGAAATCACAAAAAATGAAAGAGATAATTTAAATTTCACAACACAAATATTTATCTGAGTAAAGCCTCAGCTAAAAACCTTGTTATCTGTATATTGCATAATCTAAATAATATTAGAAGATTACATTTATTTTCTCAAAGATCAAAAACCTTTGCACTATCTCTATATGTCTCAATGATTCCTAGACAAGCCTGGTTCAATACTTAACGAATTTATGGCTTTCCCAAGTCCATATTTCCTAGAGTAGTTTCCTTGGGTAATTAGGCCCTATTAATTAGGGAAATTCCAAATCCATACTACGCAATCAATTAGGTGCCTTCCTTTGACTACATGCACCACCTATACAATTCAGATAATTATACAACTTATAGTACATTTCCCTTGAACGCCAATCTCAACTGGGTCTTTCTCATAACTGAAATGCCTGAGTTATTTGTGAGTGAATTATCAGTTATCTGATTGATCACTGCATGTGAATTAATTCTATTTTCACAATTTTACCTCTCTCTAGTTCCTCCTTGAGTTAGAAATAGTTAAACTTACTTTAATTCATATAAAATTAGTTAGTTAATTACAATTCAAAAAAAACTCAACCAGGTCTCCTATAATGTATGTGATGTTATCACTCTCCCCAACTTGCTGAAAATGGGATTGAAGAAAGGTAACCTCAAACCAAGATTTAGGTCAGGTAGCTAGCCCTACTAGGACAAGAGAGGGCTCTCTCATTATCACTTTTACAGTCAAAGGAATGAATGAGTATATAATGATCTTAGGCTAGGTATGTAAGCTCAGTAAATAAGATTTGTTTGATGTTTTTATTATTGGATAGAAAATTCAGTGAGTAGACTGTGTATAAGGTTTTTAGGTCTGAACTCCAAGGTGAATTTGCAGAGAATATGTGAGGCTAGATAGGTAGTTTTAAATAATTTTAATATTTCATTAAGTATAGGGTGAAGTGAAAGAGATTTTGAACAAAGTGAAAGAGATTTTGAACAAGCACTTAGGTGAATTCATTCATTTAGAAGAAAATAGACATAGCAATGCAAATCTTGTCTAAAACAAAGCATGAACAAACACGATTTTTGCTCATAAAATTACAAGATAAACATATATGAAAGAAGAATTATATCATTAATAATGAATAGATAAACATACATAAGAATAACAGATGCTCCAATGCATACCACAAGTATCTCAACACAATTTCTGCAAACTTGTCTCTGATTTCATTCCAAATTGTTGATTACAAAAGCTCCACTGTAATATGAGACTATCGACCCCGAAAAAAAGACTAAAGAGAGTCTACTTATAGAAAATATGGACTATGACACCTCATTAGGTCGAAATCCCATTCAAAATGGATCATAAATACACAAGATGAGTCATTTCCTAGATTCTAGGGAGGTTAGAAACCATTCCCTGAATTTCAACTATGAATTAGGACTATTTGTATCTTACATTAAGTTACATATTCTCTCATGATAGGAGGAAAAACCAACTCAATAAATCTAATTCCAACTCATAGGAGAACAAAACCTTGAATTTGTGAAATTTTCTAAGTTTGACAAGTGTCCTAAGGAATTCAATGTTGATTTGTAATATTTCTGATAGAAGGGTAACAAAAGTTTACAGAAGAGTAAGAAAGGTTTACATGCCCTTTTGAGGCACTTTTAGGAGTCCAAATGCACTTCTGAAAGAATGGTCAACTAGACCTGTGTGTCTAGTTTCTAGAACATCTTGAATTTTTCAAAATTACCCATGGGAAGGCCTCCAGAAATCCATTCTCCCAAGGTTACTCCAAAAGCGTAGCACAAGCTCCAAAAAGGTGGCAGAAACATGATAAATGAGTGGTTTTTTGGCCTTTTATTCAAAGTTAAAGCCTTTCATGCCAAGGGGGTTCCTGATATGTAAATTACTCATCAAAATGAATCCAAAAATATAAATAAATCATCATTTGGATGCCCCCAAAATAAGCGTAACAAAATTTTTCCACGCTTTTGTGAGGAGGAATTTCTAGAATTGTGCAAAATTCACAAAAAATACCAAAATTCTTCAAAAATTCTCAAAATTGGTTTTGTAGCACCTGTGAGTGATGGGATAAACAACCAAGGAAGCTTTCAACCAAAAATCTAAGCTATCCTTCTCTTTAAGCTTCATTTGATCTTCTCACAGAACCTCAAACATCCAATCCTCTCAAAACATCTTTTGGCCAAGGGTGAAGCATTGATTTCATGCATTGTGAAGGGTTCTAACTTGAGGTGGAACACTCCCTTGAAGTTATTATTCTCACTCTCCATGTTTTTTATCACTGAAAGTATGAAACCATAGTATGTTTATGGGATGGGTATATGTAGTGAAATCTGGAAAAATAGTGTAGGGATGGTGTAGGTTTAGAGGGTGAGATGGAGGGTTATGGAGCTAGGGAAAATTCTACAAAAAATTCAGTAGATAGGGTTTTATGTTAGCTCCAATTTGTGAGTGGAATGAAGTTAAATGGATATGAGGAATGTGGTTAAAACAAGGAAACACCATAAATTTTCAATTTGTCACTATGTAAATTAGCTAGAAATTAAGGTTTCATGAAAATGGTTGTTAGGGATGATATGGATGGTGGGAGATGAGAGGATGAGTTAAATGAGAGGTGTAGGATAGTGTTTAGGTATTAGGCTTAGGGTTTATCTAACTGGAGTAGGTTAGGGTTTATCAAATGGAATCTTTCATTGACATGGAGAAGTGATGATATGGTGTAATATGGAGTGAGCATGAAAATGATTTTAAAATCAATAACTTGACCAAGGGAGGGTATGAGAGTATTAACTTAGTGTTTGTGAGAGGTCGAAGGAGTAATGGTCACAAGCCTTGAGCTTGTTTGAAGATATTTGAAGCTAAAAACCTAATTATTGAAATTTTCTAGAGAGAAAAACCAAATTATAGAAGCGTAACAACACTTCCCAGAAGCGTAACAACTTATTCCACAAACGTAACAAAGGAATTGCCAAAAATCTGGAATTTTCCAAAATAATTTCTGCAAAAATAGGGCTTAAATATGGATCACTATCTCTTTAGATATAGCGTTATTTGTAAAACTGAGAGAGGTTTTTGTTCTTTGGCATGTTATGAACACAAACCTCCTCCATTTTTCCAAAATACTTCCCCATTTTCTCAGAATATAAGTTTTAATTTTATCACTCAAAATTTACAAAAGCGTAGCACCTACTTTGAGAGGGAGTTTGGAGGCCATCCCAGAGGCGTTTTGGGATGAAAGTGGTATGGTTATAAAGCTTAGGATATTTGATACAAAATGGAGTCATAAATAACTACAAACACCTACTCCAAACCCCTAAAAATTTGATTTGAAGACAACCTCTCCAAAAGTGCAGAAAATGACCTGGAGCAACTGTATTTTGATAATTTCTCTCAAACCATAACACATGTGCATAAAATGAAGGAGGTATTTTTTCGTTTTCCTATTATTGACAAAAATGTATCTCACTTTTGTAAAATTCATCTCCATTACTTCATAAACTGATTTTGAAGCCAAACTGTCCCTGTATGCAATGTAAAGACTGACTTGATCATGAAGCTCTAAAAATGATGCCATGGGTCTGAGTTGGATAAAAAATGAAATGGTGACCTCCTTTATGGACCTTTTTCTCACCCTCCATGAAATTTTTCAACAAGGAAAGCCCTAGCTTGATGTAGTGGATAGGGAAGGTGGAAAATTAGGAAAACAGGGGATAGTGGTAGAGTGGTTTTAGGAACAGAAATGAAGTGGAAGGAAGTTAGAGAAAAATCCATAAAAATTTGGGGAGGTAGGGTGATGAGTTGGATACAAGATTCAAGTGGAATTTTTTGGAATGGGCATGTGGAATGTACCCAAAAGGTCAAAACACAGGGTTTCACTAATTTTTCTACCAAAATGTAGTGAAAATTAGGGTTTTAATGAAATTGATGGAAAATATGGTTGTGAGTGATAGGATATGTTAGGGTATTGTGTATGAAGGTTAAATTAGTGTTGTAGATGGTTATATTATGGTTTTATTAATTGAAACAAAAAAAATAATGAAAAACACCAAAAGCATAGTGGAGGTAACCTAATGAAGGAAACCACTCATTTGCTGATGAATTTTGACTTGAGAGAGGTATGGAGGATTTCCACTTACTGTTTAGGAAGTGTATGAACCTCTGTGCAATGGTTTTGAACCTTGGAGAACTGATTTGGAGCTCAAAAACCAAAAGTGTAGCACCTGCGCAACACACCCAGAAGCGTAGCACAAGTAGTGTTGGCACAAATTTGCTTATTTTTCTTCAACCCGTGGAAGCTATGGAGTATGATGGTGAGAAGAGAGGAGATATTTTCTTATTCCATATATTTTCTAACTCCCTATGTAAATGACTTGTATGGTTAAAATGATATTTGTTCGCTTTCTTTTATAACATAATTGACTCTTATGGTGGCGAAACAAATGAGACCTAGAATCTGACCTAAATGAAGGTATGTTGAATGACCTCAAACCCTAGATGATTGATGGATGACATGAACTCTGAAACAATTATGATCATGAATGGAGTGAAGGGAGTATCATTTCAAAACTAGACATATTCAGTGAATAAAATTTTATTTGAAAACTGACTTGAAACTTGAAATTTTGACCTAGGACCACTACTAAGTAAACCTGAAAGAGTACAATTTATCACTAAACATTTGGACACTAACATTGGCTCCAGCTGGGTATGGAAGCGTCTTCAGGAGGTGTCAATAGCACCATAGAAAAAGTGACCTCATCCTTTCGACAATGGAGTCACTGCAGCTACAATCCTCAAACTGATTCAAATAAAAAATAAAACTGAATTGTACATCATCAACTGCAAAATCTACTCAAAACTGACATTAAAAAATATGCTCATAATGTTGAGCTTATTCATCGCACCTTACCGACTGTAACTGATCCATAAATCACCTGGTCAAGTGAATTTGAAGATCCAATGCAACTATGAAAGAAAATGTATATTTGATTTCTTGCTCCTCCTACTTTCCTCAAAAGAAATCATTGTGGTAATGACAACCCCAACTGAAAACTAAACCCAATCTCTATGTTGGAAAAGAAAAAAAATCCATCTTTTCTAATGCTTGAAAAAGACGGCCCAAGGGGTCTTGAAAATCATGAAACATTACCTCTTGTTGATCAACAAAAAGAAGGGAAATGCTTTCAAATATAATGGTTGATTTTTCTTCTTCATTTGGTTGATCCCTCTTAAATAGAAATGTAGTAATGTGATCTTCCATATCATCCATATTAGAGACAATTTTTTTATGTTCTTGCATATCCTCAATTGAGGTAGCCAAATCAGCATCAACACAAATATCTACAAGTGGATTTTCATGTATATCAGAAAGAGAATTGTCTTGGCTCTGAAAAAATTCTACATCTTGATACTTTGAAGGCTGCTAAACATGTTCATCGAACTCAAGACAACAAACCTGTTGTACATTGTTTTTGACCTCAATGGATAAATCATGACTCTTTAGAGTTTATTTACAAACAAAAATCAAAATATGATCTGCACATATTTCTTCCTAAATCAAAAAATCAGAAGAGGATAGGGATGAAGGGTAGCTAGAATAAACATCACATATATATCTTGATTTCTTGAATATTGGCAATACTGCTGCAAATTATCATCAAATTTGAAAGATGGAAGATCAATATCATCCTTTGAAGAATTCTGCTCAAATTTGTTGTCATCCAGAGTAGAGTCCATGATATTCTCATGGCGGTGAAAAGTGTTTTAATTCAAAGCATCCAAAATTTCATCATCCATAAAATCTTCATCGCCATAAGCACTTTCTATCTCTTGAATAAAATTCTCAAAGAGATCACAACAATCCTCAGTCAAAAGCAAAGAAGGATAGGTTTCTCTATACTTATCAAAAAACATTGACTGAAAATCCTTGAGAGAATAAATACAAGTAGGAGGCAAGATTTCATACCAAAACTGTGTTTTTTATTCTAATTTGATCGTGAACATATTCACTAAAAGGTCTTCTTGAAAATTAATCTTCAGCTTACACACATGCATATGAAATCTTATTAAATGAAATATAGCATTATCACCTTTTCCATCTTTGAATTTTGGTAAGTATGTTTGTGAATCTACCCAAGGCATAGGATTTGGAAATCCTGGAACATGAACTCAATGCATAGGAGCATACCTAGCATTCCTTCTTTCAATTGAATCCATCTTGAAAATAGTGAAGTCACAAATAGTTCTTGAAGCAGAGGCTCCAAAAAGATGGTAGAAACATGAAAAATGAGTTGTTTTTTGGCCTTTTCTTCAAAATTAAAGCTTTTCATGCCAAGGGGGTTCCTAATATATAATGCACTCATCAAAATGAAACCAACCATGTAAATAAATCATCATTTGGATGCTCCCAAAATAAGCGTAACAAAAGTTTGCTACACTTTCGTGAGGAGGAATTTCCATAATTGTGGAAAAATCACAAAAAATACCAAAATTCTTCAAAACTTCTCAAAATTGGCTTTGTAACACCTGTGAGTGATGGGATAAATATCCACAGAAGCTTTCAGCCAACAAATCTAAGCTATCCTTCTCTTTAAGCTTCATTTGAGCTTCTCACAGAACCTCAAACATCCAAACCTCTCAAAACATCTTTTGGCTAAGGGTGAAGCATTGGTTTCATGCATAGTGAAGGGTTATAACTTGAGGTGGTGCCCTCCCTTGAAGATATTGTTCTCACTCTCCATGTTGTTTATCACTGAAAGGATGAAAACCTTAGTATGTTGATGGGATGGGTATATGTAGTGAAATCTGGAAAAAACAGAGTGTAGGGATGGTGTAGGTTTAGAGGGTGTGATGGAGGGTTATGGAGCTAGGAAAAATTCTACAAAAAAATCAGTAGATAGGGTTGTATGTTAGTTGCAAGTTGTGATTCGAATGAATTGAAATGGATATGAGGAAGGTGGTTAAAACAAGGAAACACAAGAAATTTTCAATTTTCCACTATGTAAATTAGCTGGAAATTATGCTTTCATGAAAATGGTTGTTAGGGATGATATGGATGGTGGGATATGTGAGGATGACGTATGTGAGAGGTATAGGATAGTGTTTAGGTACTATATTTAGGTTTTATCTAGCTGGAGTAGGTTAGGGTTTATCAAATGGAGTCTTTAATTGACATGGATAAGTGATGATATGGTGTAATATGGAGTGAGCATGAAAATGATTTGAAAATCAATAACTTGACCAAGGGAGGGTATGAAAGTATTAACTTACTATTTGTGAGAATTCCAAGGAGTAATGGTCACAAGCCTTGATATTTTTTGAAGAGATTTGAAGCCAAAAATCTAATTTTGGACCCTTTCTATAGATGAAAAACCAAATTGCAGAAGTGTAACAACTAATTCCAGAAATGTAACAAAGGATTTTCCAAAAATCCAGAATTTTCCAAAAACAATTATGCAAAAATAGGGCTTAAATATGGATCAATATCTCTCTAACCATAAATTTTTTTGAAAAATTGATAAAAGTTTGTTCTTTGGCATGTTATGAACAAAAACATCTTCCATTTTTCCAAAATACTTTCCCATTTGCTCATAATCCAAGTTTGAAGTTGATCACTTAAAATTTGTAGAAGCGTAGCACACTCTGAGAAGAAGCGTAGTGCCTACTTTGAGAGGGATTTTGGAGGCGTTCCCGTAGGATTTTTTGGATTCAAGTGGTATGGTTGGAAAGACAATTTGATTTGAAGACAACCTATCCAAAAGTGCATAAATTACCTAGAGTAATTGTATTGTAAGAATTTCTCTCAAACCATAATACATGTGTATAAACTGAAGGATGTTTTTGTTCTTTGGCCTATGATTGAAAAAAACCTCTTTCAATTTTGTAAAATTCATCTCCATTACTTCAGAAACGGATTTTGAAGTCAAACTATACCTGTATGCAATGTAAACCCTGGCTTGATCATGAAGCTCTAAAAATGATTCCATGGGTCTAAATGGCTCAAACATGGAATGGAAACCTCCCTTATGAACCTTTTTCTCACCCTCCATGATATTTTTCAGCAAGGAAAGCCATAACTTGATGTAGTGGATAGGGAAGGTGGAAAATTAGGAAAACAGGGGATAGTGGTAGAGTGTTCTTAGGGACAGAAATGAAGTGGAAGGAAGTTAGGGGAAAATACATAAAAAATTGGGGAGGTATGGTGATGATTTGGCTATAGGCTGCAAGTGGAATTTTTGGGAATGGGCATGTGAAAGGTACCCAAAAGGCTTAAACACAGGGTTTCACTAGTTTTTCTGCCAAAATGTTGTGAAAATTAGGGTTTTAATGAAATTGATGGAAAAGAGGGCAGTGAGTGATAGGAGATGTTGGGGTATGGTGTATGACGATTATATGAAGGTTTTATATGGTTATATTAGGGTTTTATCAGTTAAAACAAAAAAAATTTAAAAAACAAAAAAAAGGTAGTGGAGGTAACCTAGTGAAGGAAACCACTCATTTGTTGATGAATTTTTACTTGAGAGAGGTACAGAGGGTGTCCACTTACTTTTTAGGAAGTGTATGAACCTTTTTGTAGTGGTTTTTAACCTTGGAGAACTGATTTGGAGGTCAAACACCAAAAGTGTAGCACCTGCGTAGCACACCCAGAAGCGTAGCACATGTAGTGTTGGCACAAATTTGCTTATTTTTATTCAACTCATGGAAAATGTGGAGTATGATGGTGAGAAGAGAGAAGATATTTACTTATTTACCTATCTTTTATAACTCCCTATGAAAATTACTTGAAAGGTGAAAATGAGATTTGTTTGCTTTCTTTTATGACATAATTGACTCTTATGGTGGCGAAACAAATGAGACCTAGACTCTGACCTAAATGAAGGTGTGGTGAATGACCTCAGACCCTAGATGATTGATCGATGACATGACCTCTAAAATAATGATGATCATGAATGGAGTGAAGGGAGTAGCATTTCAGACCTAGACATATTTAGTGAACAAAATTTTATTTGAAAACTGACTTGAAACATGAAATTTTGACCTATGACCACTAAGTAAACCTAAAAGAGTACATTTGATCACTAAACATTTGGAAACTAACAAGAGACACTCTACATGCCTCTAGTTTGAACCCCAACTCAAATTATCTGAACCAACTAAGTAATCCTAACTTATTTAATTCGTACAAGTTGTCATGTGATGTGGAATTACAATTTTATTCTAATATAATTGAAGGGAAAATTAGATTAAAATCCTTTTTGATGTCATTTTCAAGATTTGTTGTTTCCATTTTCAACACTCCCTCTCAACAAGAAAGGAATTCAATGCTATCCCAATCTGATACCTTTGGAATGTTTTGCATGCAACAATTCTCTCTATTGTTATTGTTATTGAAACATATACAACTGAAAAGAATCCAAAAATAAATAAAGTAAATTGAATCAGCTGTGATAAATTTGATATATTTGTAACTCAATTCTATGACTGCTAGTATCTGTTTCATTGTCTAATAAAAGCTTCACGCAGCTACTGACTCTGCATTGTTCCATATAACTATTTCCAACTCTGTGCTGCCTAGTATTTGACTGCTACTAGTCTTTGTATTTTTCACTCTGGCATCTGATTGCATCAACTTCTATTGATCCATCCTACTACTGTATACTTTCAGCACCTGTAGAAAGGTAATAATCAATGAGATAAAAAATCTCTATGGACCCTACCCATTTTTCTACACTCTTGGGGTTGTTGCTTCACATCATCCCACCTCTCACCTAGAGGTATGGTTGCATGTGCTCCCTCTATCCACTTGGCTCAAAATTCCCGGCTACTGCAGGTCTCTTCTTGAGTGAATGTCTCCACTTGTCCTGCTCTCTACTTCTCTGATTATGGTTTCTCCACAACTTGCTGAGGCTTCTTATGAGGCTGTAAGTTGAGAGGTAGTTTATGCTCCCTCTCAATCACCAAGTCTCTAACCTTTTCCTTGTTCCTTAAGGCTTTGCATGAATATTTGACCTCAAGAGCATACATGTTCTTGACTCATACACTGATATGCTTCACCTATCCCATGGTGATGTATCTAAGGAAAACCTTTCCTTTGTTAGATATCATAGCATAGCCATGATCTTCCAATACTGCGATTGAAACAATATTCTTCTTTAGTCCTGGAACAAGAAACACATATGTGAGTTTGATAGGGGAGCCAGACTCCCTCTTAAAGGTAAGAGTACCGATGTTGGTCACGCTATACTTCCCATCATCTCCAAACTCTATGTTCTGCTTGAGGTATTTCTCCTCCAATTCATTGAAGAGATATATATTCCCTGTCATATGGAACAAGGCACCGCTATCGAGATACCAAATTGTACCCATCATAGTGATTTCCATGCATGTGATGAGAGTGAAATCAAGTTCAAATTGTGAAGCTAGAGCTTCACCTGTTGTTCCTACTGCAGGCTCCTTCTTGCTTGCCTTCTTTTGTGGAAATTTCATGGCATAGTGCCTGAACTTGTGACGGTGAAAACACTTGATGTTGGATAATTCTTTCTTATTTCCCTCTTTTCCTTGGGACTTATTTCCCTTGGATTTATTTACTTTACTGACTAATGCAAAGTACTCTTCTTTGGAAGAGGTCTCCTCTCTGGTGTTCCTCCTAATCTCTTCCTGCACCAAGTAGTACCACAATCGCTCCAACTCTGGTAGCTTATCCCTCCCATTTAACGAATCCTGGTAGTTGTGCCAGCTCTTGCGAATGCCTCAAAGTTCTAGGCTCAATAGATCATCCTCAGAAATGGTAACACCAACACTTCCAAGCTCATCCCGACATTGGGTGAACTTGGTTAAGTACTTTGGTATTATGTCGCCATCCTCCATCTTGATTTTTCTAAGCTTTTCCTTCAATGCCAATTTCCTGTGGTAGTTGTTGTTCTGAAAAAAATATGTTAAGGCATTCCAAATAGAACATGGAGTTTCCTTTCCATGGAATTTCAAGAAAATATGATCTCAAACACCTTCCAACAAAATCCTTCTTATCGTTTTTATGTTATTCTTCCATGTCGTTGGATATTGAGAATTTGTTGCTGCAGTATTAGGAATATCACTGTTTATGAATTCCTTCAACCCATTATCTTCCAACATTTATTCCATCCTGTCTCTTCGAGATATGTAATTTGAAATACCCTCAAGGGAATATTTGAGTCTGAATCCAGATAAAGACTTCATCATCATGCTAGCCCTGAAGAGTAGATTTGTAAATTTGATTCACTTTCATATAAAAAAATCATATTCTTCTCTTCTAGAGTGATTCCTTCTCTGATACTATGTATAAAATCCATGTAGATTCAACCAATATTTTAATATTCTAATACAAAATACTTGAATCTACTCTAAAAATTCTGGAAACCAATTTAGATCTCGAAATCACAAAACATGAAAAAAAATCATTTCAATCGCATAACACAAATATTTATCTAGGAAAAGCCTCAACTAAAATCCCAGCTATTTGTATATTTCATAAGAAAAATAATATGATAATATTAAAAAAAAATTTCTCCAAGCTCACAAACCTCTGCACTATATATATCTGTCTCAATTATTAGACAAGCTTGGTTCAATACTTAACCAATTTTTGGCTTGCTCAGGTCCCTATTTCCTAGTGCAGTTTCCTTGGGTAATTAGGCCCTATTAATTAGGTAAATTCCCAATCCATACTGCGAAATCCATTAGGGGACTTACTTTAACAGCATGCACCACCTGTACAATTCAAATAATTATACAACTGATAGTACACTACCCTTGAACTCCAATCTCAACTAGGTATTTTTTAGAACTCACATTCATGAGTTATTTATGAGCGAATTATCAATTATCTGAGTGATCACTTAATGTGAATTAAATATAATTTTCACACTTCAACCTCTCTCCAGTTCCTCCATGAGTTAGAACTAGTTAAATTGTCTTTAACGCAAATAAACTGAGTTAATTAATTAAAACTCAAAATAAACTCAACCATGGCTCCTATAATGTAGGAGACACTCTACATGCCTCTAGTTTGACCCTCAACTCGAATTAACTAAACCAACTTATTCATCCTATTAGTTAACTCGTACAAGTTTTCATGTGATGTGGAATTATAATTTTATTATAATTTAATTCAAGGAAAAATTAAATTAAAATCCTTCTTAATTCCATTTTCAACACCATGTTCTTCAAGTCCGTCATCCGATGAATTAACCTCTCAATTGGCACAAGTTGGTGATATCATCCATGATTCAAATGAAAAAAATCGAATCATTGAGTGCCCTTCCCTTCCCTCGCCTCATCATATCTTCTCTTGCATGAAGACACTCTTCAAATCAACTTGCTCACAAAATTTCCCTAGCTCATTCATCTTTGAATTTTCAACCAGAAGAATCTTTTGACTTGAGCAATATGGTTGTTGAAGTTGAAAAATATGGTAAAACCATTGACAGAGATGGCTTCCATCCAATGAGCAGTGGCCTTATTGAAACCATTGCTAGGAGCTATCCTCAAACCATGCATGATCTAGTTCAAGCTTAAAAATACAATTGTACAATCTTGGAAAGTTTCGAGACCTACCAGGGAGTTGAGGCACTTCAACTTTCGTTGATGGTTACGTCAGGATCTTGCAACTTTATTAAGCCCCCTGAACTAAATAAAAAGTGATTTATATCAAAAAATCATTCTCTTTTCATGGTTTCACTCGATGTAAATCTCTTTCTAAAAGATGTTTGGTATTTCAAATGTAATCTCTCAAACTTTCGAGATTTTACTTATCATTGGATTCAAGAATATTTTTCAGTTCATTCATATTCATGCAAATATCTTGCATCATACTCAGGTTTGGAATGTGTATCTCTCATAGATTCATGGAATTGTGAAGTTTATCATTCCAGAGACCATCTTTGGTGATATAGGGGATCATTAAAGTGCTCAAAATGAAAGTGTTTAAAAGTGCTCGAAACCAGTGCAAAAATGTAGAGCTCGTCATCCTAAATCTAACGCAACTTGAATCACTCAAAATCGATATTGTGTGCTTCAGATATCACATTCTAATTTTTTTCCTACAAAACTAAATTTTTTGTAGGTTGAAGTGCAAAACTTCTAACTGGGCAGTCCGTACGATGACTCAACAAGATGATTGTGTATTTTGGGTCAATGGCAAGCTTCCAAGTAGCCTCACGTGATTGGTTTAGAATTGGCGAAATTTGATCGGTTGTGGTTTATATTATGTGGACCTATGAAAGGGTGCCACGTGGCCAAATCACAGGCTGCCATGTATCACTCTGGAATTGTCTAAAATTTTATTAAGGGTCGAATTGGCCTCCATAGGGTTTGAAATCGTGACCTCAGAGCATAAAATACAACACCTTACCAATGCGTCGTGGGTGGCTCTTAATAACCACAACAACAAACTTGTATTTAAATTTTGCATGGATTTTGTTTGGGAGAAGGGGTCGGGGCTAAGCCCCTGGCCCCCGATCACTACATGCCCATGAGACAATAAGTGGAGGGATCAAGGTCTTGGGACTTAGCCCCAAACCATATTGCATGACCAAAGGAAAAGTGGAGCGGGTTATCGTAGACATGTGCAAATATGCGAGGGATAGCCCCAATTTTTATGCGTTGGTTGGAACCGTGGCCAAAGACTGGGGGGCTATGCTAGCAGGGGCAGGCGATTAGCCCCAACCCCCAGGTGCATGACCCCATGTGGCCCTATTTTTCTACTATGAGGGTCATCATACATTTAAATGATCCGACAAATTTCACCTGAACCAGTGGGAATCTCGTTAATGGCAGGAAAAAATGGTGTGCGGTGGTCCTTGGAGCGACAAAATTCATAGAAAAATTAGCAAAGGAGTCTAGTTTTTAGAACAATTAGCAGTAAAACTTCTCTAGAGTGTAACTTTCTCATTTTTTGACCAAATTGAGTCCAAGAAGAGCCCGGATTGGGATTTCTGACTGTGATAAAGATCCTGCAAAAGGGAATGGAGGAAATGGTGACAAACCAACACCTCTACCTCCACCTTTTCTTACACCTCCATATTCACGCTCATATTCTTCTACATCTACCCCTTCAAAAAATCCTCCAAGATCTCTAAAGGGACATGGTAAAACTCCTCTGTTAAAGCTTGACATAAAATTTCAATTGCCTATGTATAATGGAGAGGTACAACGAAATTCAACCTGCTTCTCTAAGGTTGGAAAGTGAAACACTTATTTTGTGGGAGGCCAAAACTCAAGAAGACCTCAAGAAAAGTGGTAATATTATTACTTCTTGAAATTATTTTGTAGTTGCATTAAGAAGAAAATTTTATCCATTATTATACATACAAAAATATATAATGGATTGGAAATACTTTAGGCAAGCTAAGGGTCAGAGTGTGCAAATTTATACCCAAGAATTTAGAAGAAGAGCTTTTATTTTGGGTGTAGATTTCTCATCTCAAGACACTCTACTAAAATACATTGGAGGTTTACATACTTATTTGAGACGCACAATTCTCATGTTTAACCCTACAAATCCATATGAAGTATGTGTGCATGCAACTCATTTAGAAGCAAAAGGGAAGAATGTTCCCCAAGAGAATAACTAGGATACATTCAAGAGTGGAGACAAAGGAAAGGGGAAAAAGAATCCAAGTGGAAAAAGAATGCTTCCATCAAGAAAGAGGTAGAGAAACTTGCATGTAAACATTGTTCAAAAGAAGGCCATGATGAATATCATTGTTGGAAACTTCACCCTGAGATGATACCCAAAAAATTTAACAACAAAGGGAAAAAAAATATTTTTTCAACTCCTCAACATGATTTAGGATCTGATTCCATAGATGAAACAAAGATCATAGCCATGGGATTAAAAGGTAAGGATTCTATTGCAGGTACTAGTTATTCTAGTAACCTCAATGAAACTCAACATGATAAAGAAAGAATCGAGATTTTCCTTATTATATTCATCTCAAAATATAACAAAATAGGTACTTTGTTTGATAGTGGATCACAAGGAAACCTTATCTAAAAATCCATTGTCAATAAATTAAATTTGGAAACCATTCCTCGTCCTAAACCTTATCCTTTGGGTTGGGTATGTGACAATGAAAAATTGCAAGTGACAAGAGAATGCAAACTGAAATTTTCCATTACTGCAAACTTTAGTGATGAGGTAGAGCTTGATGTAGTTCCACTTGACATATGTGGTATTTTTTTGGGAAGCCCATATCTATATGATAGGAAATCCATATTTCATTTCCATGAGAACAAGTATTGTTTATTTAAATATGGGATAAAGTATATTGTTAGAGCACATCGCAAGAAATTGAATCTAACTCTTGTGAATGATGGATAAATGAAGAGGTGTGTTAATGCTAGTAATAATTTTGTAATCTTTATGATAAAACCCAAAGATGAGTTGAAAATGAAGCCTTCCAAGGATGTGTTGTAAAACTAAAACGTGATTTGATTGAGGTTGTTAACAAATATGATAATATGTTTCAAGAACCTAAAGGATTGACTCCTAAAAGAGGAATCCAACATGAGATACAATTGCATCAGGATGCTCCTCTTCCAAACATTGGTATGTACAGAATGTCAGTCATGAGAATGCATAAATTAAGAAACAAACCCAAGGCTTACTTGATAAAGGGGTCACAATACAAAGCACGTCTCCATGAGGGTATCCTATTGTTTTAGTGCCAAAGAGGGATGGAATGTGGCACATGTGTGTGGAATTTAGAGCCTTGAAAAAAATCCCGGTAAAGCATCATTACCCTCTTCCTTGAATTGATGATTTACTTGATCAATTGCAAGATGTTCTTTATTTCACCAAGTTGTACTCAAGGAGTGGCTATCATCAGATTAATATTGTTGAAGGAGATATGTGGAAGACAGCCTTCAAAACAAGGCAAGGTTTGTTTGAATGGTTGGTTATTCCATTTGGGATTTGTAATGCTCCTACGATATTCATGATAGTTATGAATGATGTTTTAAGACCTTTTCTTGATGATTTTGTGATAATATACTTAGATGAAATATTGATTCAGCGAGCATGTAAAACATGTTAGGAAAGTTTTAGATGTCTTAAAGAAAGAAAATTAGTTTTTGAAGATTTCTAACTGTGAATTTGGGAAAAATTATTAGTATATTTGGGTCATATTTTTGGAAGGGGTGAATTGAAGATAGATCCCTCAAAGGTCAAAGTAATTTTGAATTGGCCAAATCAAAAGAATGTAATAGAGGTTAGAAGCTTCTTCGGAGCATCCCAATATTGGAGAAAGTTCATTTCTAACTTCTCATCAATTTCAACTCCATTACATGCTTTGAAAAGTGTGAAATAGGTTTTTCAATGGGGAGGAAAGAAACAAAAATCCTTTGATGCATTGAAAGAGAGAATCAGTACAACACCAATAATTTTACTTCCAGATCTTAAGAAGTCATTTGAGATACAAACCGATACAAGTGAATATTCCATGGGAGTGGTTTTTATGCAACATGGTAAGCTTGTCTGTTATCATTCTGCAAATTTTAAAGGTGTGGTAATTAACTATCCTACATATGAAAAAGAATTGTATGCTTTGGTGCAAAGTGTGAAAAAATGAAAACATTATTTGATGGGTAAGGAAAACATCATTCACATTGACCATCAACCGTTGCAATACTTGAAATCACAAACCAAGCTACAACAAGCAAGGCACTTTAGATGGATGGATTTCTTACAACAATTCCACTTGGTGATAAGGTATAAGAAAGGTATCTATAACAAATTTTTTGATATGCTATCTACTCCAATTTTTAGTGCATCCATTATTATTAAGCATAATTCTATCATGCATGAGATCTATGTTAAGAAATATTCTTTAGATGAGTATTTTAAGGATGTTCATGCAACTTTGTGTTAAGGAAACCAAGTAGAGGATTTAGATTATCATGTTCATGATAAATTTTTGTATCATATTGGAAAGCTATGTATTCCATAGGGGGAAAGAGTCAACATCATAAGGGAAGCACATACTTCTCTTATTGTTGACAACTTTGGTGTAGGAAATAAAATGGCATAATTACAAAGGTATTGTTATTGGCCTCTTATGAATGAAAGTGTGTCACGATATATAAGAGAATGTTCTATGTGTGTTATTAGTAAGCCTAAAAATAGAAAGTTAGGATTGTATAATCCACTTCATGTTCATTTTCGTACTTGGGAAAGTGTTTATATGGATTTTGTGGGAGGTCTACCTATGTCTAGGAAAGGTCATGATTATCTCTATGTAGGTGTGGATACTTTTAGCAAAATATGTATTTTTATGGCTTGTAAGAAGTAGGTTACAGCTGAACATATTGCATAATTGTTCTTTCAAAATGTATGGGTGCATTTTGGGTTTCCCACATCTATTATTTCTAATCGAGATTCTTGATTTTTCAGGAAATTTTGTTCAAGTTTATGGGGACTCATGGACACCAAGTTGTAGAAGATCACAAAATTCCATCTGCAAATTGATGGTCAAACATAAGTGTAGAAAATAACAATAGTACATGTTCTTCATGGTTATTGTAGCAATAATCCTCAACTTTGGGATGAACATTTGCACTACATTCGGCATGCTTACAACTAGGCCAAACATTCATTGACTCAAACATCTCCATTTGAGGCATGCCAAAATCTCCTCTAGATTTTATCTTTTGTAAAGATGTTGCTATTGATGGACATAGTGCCATAGATAAGGCCAAGCGATTCATTGAACAAATTTAATTGGTACATCAAATGGTTCAAGAAAATTTGGAAAAGAGTCAAGCCAAGTACAAGACAAGACATGATAAACATCATGTTGTTCACAATTTTCAAGTGGGATATGTGTTAATTTTTGCAACTAAGGTCAAATTACACATTGGAAAAATCATATTATTAATATAATAATTTAATTAGATTCCTCTTTTTTAGAGGATCAAAATCGACCTATAGATCGACCCAATCAGTTAAGCAGAAGTTAAGTTATGAATTAATTTAATATTTTAATGAGTTCGTTAACTTCATGTTGATTCAATCATATCCTCAAGTGGTCACTCACAAAGTTATAAATAGAGGCAACCTCAAGCTCATTTTCACACATTCACTCATGAGATCTTCTCCATGTTGTTTTTTTTTCTTCGTATTTTCAATTTATTGGCTCGCACAAGTACGTCGAAAGGGGATCGTGCAATGGCACGCAGTGGATCAAGGTTAGAGTCTGGTGCACATTCTAGATCTGAGTCTATTGAAGCAGAGTCGTGAGTAATTAAGGACCTGGTAGTGGCCTTGATGAAGCTCAACCGTGGGCAGGATATCTTTTTCCCATGGCCAAGGTAACAAATCCGCTGTCAGGATGACTTCAGGGTGTGTCCAAGGTTCTAAGTTATTCTGACCCTCAGTCACAGGCACAGTACGTTGTGGTAGTGGCTGAGAGTCCTTCAACCATGGGCTGAGCGTTTTAAGGCCGTGACTAAGATATTTTTGAGAAAATTAGATTTGGTTCATCTTCAGTTGATTGCACAGTTCCTTCAAGGATCAGTTGTTCAATCACAGTTGCATCATAGCAGTCAATAACAGTCTCTTGGATTCAAATCTAGGACATTTGAAATGAGATCACTTGGTGATCTATCATATCATAGTTTTGGTATTATAGATATTTTGGTTTTCAAATCATATGTGTTTGTTTCAGCTACAGAAGTATCTTCAATCTTCATTTCATATCAATCATGTTCATCAGTTCGCTAAGCCAGTGTCAGTGTATTTCAGTTCTCAGATTCAGTTTTCTTCATGCAGAAGTATGGGTATGGTTTTAGTGCTTGTATGCTATTTTTTTCTACATCGTAAAGATATGTACTCATGGATCATTGTAATATTGTTTCTGAACCATTCAATGAAGATCTAAGAAGAATAATTTCCAAGGGTTTTCCCCGTAGTGGGTTTTGCCCTGGTCTAGGACCAATCCTGGTGTCTCTACGTGTTCATGCTTCTCTTCCTTTGATATTTTACTTTCCTCCATTTAGATGATGATGATGATGATGGTTTTGTTCTTTTTGCAATGTTTCATTTTCCGATGGTTAATGATATATATTTGTACAATGGAAAAATTATTTGGGGTGAATGCAACATGTTAATGGTGAAATGTAACTATCAAAGTAAAGAACAATGTTGCTTTATGAAAAGTTGGTATCAGCGCTGGTTGAATAAAATCCATAAGGATCACCCCAAGGAGACACTTCTATGGAAGCAAGAAGAGGATGGTAGAGACCTAAAATAATTCTAGGGTATGAAGAAAACCATATGCATTTAGCGGATAAGGGTTTGAGAGAAACCCTGGTTTATAGTAAAGTCTTGAGATTTAGTTTATGAAACCCTCACATGGAATTTGTAAATATGCTCAAGCACTTGGATCGGTTTGACAGAAATGACCTAGATATTGATAAATTTGTTGATTGAAGGAAACATTATTTTATGATCTATGACTGGCTCTTGAAAGTTGGTTCAAGAGGGAGAGGAGCATCCTTCATTGAAGATAAGTATGCCTTGATCCTTACTCTTTTTTATTCTAATGGATCAAATTTCTATGATTATTCATTACTTCCTACATTTATATTTGAGCACCTAGATATATCTAACCTCCGTGATGAGATGTGATGAGTGGATGCCTCTTGAGGATCTTTGGAAATGAAAGAAATATTTCTAGATCGAGAAATTTTGAGAATGTCTACTTCTCAGATATCTTATGCATACATATAAGAGTGATTGGGATTTATGTTGATGAAATAATGCACCTGGTATTAAATGGTTTGATCATGATGATCTGCTTGATTCTGTGAGAGTAATTGATCTGATTTCCGATCATGGATAGAGTAGCATAACTGTGTGGCTAACATCTATTGCTTTTAAATCCTTATTCTGATTTTAGCGGATGGTACTCTTGATTATTTATACGCATAATATTTGTTGGATCTCTTATGGAAGTTTACCTCATTGATATGGTATTGATAATACTTGTGATCAGCATGATGAAATCTCATAGAGAAGAGTAATTTCACCTTGTTGTTTTATCGATTAACCTAACTTGATACTATTTATTATGATATGCATGGTATTGAAAATCGTGATTATAAAGGCATATTTATGAGATTGATGTTTTAGATATTTGACTATCTATGGTTATAGCATGTGGTGAAATTAAAATGTATTGTTATTGGATCTTAAGGTTGTGTTTTCACATCAACCTGTCGCCCTGATCTTTCTAGTCCAACCTTGATGAAATATGGATGACATGATATTCATGATCATGATAGATATGTGTTTATGATAGATCAAATATTGCTTGATCCTTGTAAAGATATGTTTATGACATGAATGAAGTGGATTCTCACTCAGAGGGAGAACCACTCTCCTAAAATATTCATTTTCATGTTGCGAGTTTATGATCTGTAGAAATATGATTTAAGTATCTGACATTTTTTATCTACAACAGAGGTATGAGCCTCATTCACGCAAAGGAAGGTTCATATATGTGACCATGCCTAGTATAAGCAAAATTGAATTTATGTATAATGAATTCAGTCTATATTCTGAATCCATGGATCTCTAATTTGTCTTGTCGTTATGAACTGATTTTTGGAATTGTTGGATTTGAGCATGAAATTAGATGGTCACTTATAAGATGCCAGTTCTGTAAATGTATTGCAGATGCCAGTAAGATTTTTTAGCTAGGAAAGTTCATATGTGTGAACCGAACTTGTGTGTGTTGGTGACCGATACATTCATATGGATATGTCATTGTGTTTGAGGACTATGCATCATGTTTTTGATGATTGATATTGATAAATTGTGTTTGGTACTTTTGACATTATGCTTAATGATTGAGACATGTCTAGATTTATAGATATTATCGTGATTGCACATTTGGATTTGACATGATTTGATTTGGTGATGGTTGGTTTTCCCAGATGACTATGTTATGTGGACATAGTGACCTTTAGTGTCATATGTGAGTATATAGACATATGGTTCTGTATTGGCCTACTTGTTCCTAGCAGAATGGTTTTTGTGATGTAGTGTGAACATGCATGATTTAAATGTGGTGTGTATGTACTTACATCTAAGGACTGAAATGGCCTATAATGGCATGTTAAATGACAAACTTGAGAGCTTGACATAAAATGAAGTTGATAATTGATATGTGCGTTGTTAGAGTCCTATAATAATAGTGTCCATAAAATTTTTAATTGACTTTGGTAAAGTCTTGTAAATATGCACATACCTTTCTTTCTGCAAGTTGCTTTCCCATATTTTGAAAAAATGAAAAATAATAAAAAATAAAAAAGAGGGTAAAAATTCCTAAAAGTAAGATCAAAGGACTTAGAAAAATATATACCCCAAAAGAAAAGAAATAACACCTGAAAGTGAGAAAGTCCAAATGCCACTACTTTTGCTTTTACTGCAAAAATAATGATTATGTGCAGAGTGTCAATAAATGCCATAATCCATGATCAGTTAAACAATTTAATCTTAACTTTTCATGTTTCAATTTCATGTTTTAGATAGAGAATGAATATTTGTCAAATTGTTTAAACTTGAAAAATCAGTAGAAAGGTAGAGAATAAGGAGGAGCTCAACAGTTTAATCTGAGCCCTAAGATGAAATAAGGTAGATTTAGATTAGTTTTATGCTTTGAAATAAAAAAATTTAAGGTTGAAAGCCTAAATGCACCTGAAAAATAAAGAAAAAATGTTAGAAATACAAGATTGGGTAGGCCGAAAGCAGTGGAGCAATCACGTAAATAATATATAATCGAGAAAAATCACTAATTTCCTCTCCCCCGTGAGTGTTCAGTATTCTAAGCTATCATTCAAACAGGCTCAAAGCATTTCTCTGACTTTTGTTGGGACCGGACCCAAGGCTCTATGATTGGTTAGTTGAAAATATTGAGTTCTTATGTTAAATCCTCATTTATCATCATTTACCTTAATTAATGTACTAAAACCCCTTTTTTCTAAGTAATAACACACTCTTACTTAGTAAAATTGTAACCCTAGAATAATTAATTTGATCCCTTCATAAACATTCATAAAAACCCACAAAGTCACATTTATCCTAAGTATTATTCAAAGAAATATAGAGATGAGAAAATGCTTGATTATTTTATACTAGAGATAATGTGTATTTTGTTTTTCACTCCCCTCTCATATTAATTTTTAACATATTTATTAAATCCCTAAAAAATGCCCTTTTCCTATATTATTAATTCCATTTTATCTAATAAACCCCCAAAACCCACTATTATAAACTTTTTACCAAGGTATATTATCCCATGTGCTTAAACTAAAATCCCAAAATAAAAATCCCTTTGGTCTAAAACATTATCCATATTCAAATATCCTGCCCTATAGTTTTTAAACTATCAAAATTGGTTGAAAACTGTATAAATACAAAGTATAAACCCCGCCCACTTATGTTTTATTAAAAGAATTTATAAAAAATGTTTTAATAAAGACCTTAACCCCGCCATATATATATATACCATGACTAAAACCTACCACTTTGTATATAAATTAAAACATTATCATAACATTTTAAGCCATAATTAATCTCGCCACTATATGTAAACAAAAAATTGCACATATGTTTTAAACCTATACTTCTCTATTTTTTATAAAGGTTTAAATACATATCAAACCATTCCGATTGCATAAAACAACCCGGTCCCACCTTTTTGCTTCGACATAGCTCTCAAAGCAATCCCAGCCCTTCGCTTCAAAGATTTTAATCTGACGGTTTAGAAGTGGTATCGCGTGAACAATATGCATGACCGCTCCAACACAATATCCACGCAAAATAGGTTGTTTCGCACTGACCCCTCCCCTCCACGTGGCCCTTTATGGTTAGATTGTGTGGGTTTGATTAAAAACTGCTTACCACTTAAAATTCACGTGATAAACCACCGATTTTATGCGCCTGTGTAAATTCAAAACCGCTTCCCACCTGATGCGACCTGTAATTAATGCCAAGGGTTAAAGCGATCAAATGTTTTAATAAAACCTTTGTTTATGTATTCTTCCACCTGTATGTCACGTTTAACTGGCATTTTTCTCTCCCGACGTGTAAAGCTTAGAAGAGCCTCTGATAGAAATTTCCTGCTATTTTTTACACCCAGAACCTTTGAAATTGCCCAAGAACCTATAAAAATTGTTGACAAGCCGCTATATCGCTCCAGTCCAACCTCTGAAGAAACCAATTCGACTAGAAGACTGAAGTATACCCTGTTTAAACCTATACCTGTGTAGAAAACAGGTATTTTTCCGAAATTTAAACCTGCAACTCAATTAAAAAACCTGTTAAAAGAAAAAGAATTAGTTAAAAATATAGAAATTGATTAATTTCAATTGCCCAAAAGTCCCATAAACAAGGAAAACACTGGCAAAATTTTTCCAAGAACCCTAGAATCCGCTGTGCACCTTTTTCAAGAAAATTATCATTGTTCCACAGTTTTAGGGTCAATTTCAAGCTCTAAAAGCCATAAATCTTCTGCAGGTGCCCTGTATCTTCTAAAAAACCTTTTTCATCAAAATTTGAACCCAATTTGCAGTCAAGAGACTCAGAAAACCCCCGTTTTCTGTGTTTGACCAGTTTTAGCATCAAAACTTCAATTGAGAGACCTAATTGAGCATCAAATCCAAAGAGACATTCTATTTTGTTGAATTTTCCTAACCAATCCTCTGTCATAGTAAAATTGCATTTGCAAACAGTTTAAACTTGCAAAAGCCTACAAAAATGCCTAAAAACTAGAGTCGAACCAAATCTGAAGGTTCCCAAACTCCTAAATCTACTCCTACCATGACTCCAAATACTACCATTGTAGTGAACCCATTGCGGCCCCAAGTTGTTGATATTGAGCACATTCCTTTAGCAGACATTGATTACAAAATATTTGATCCTATAGTTGAGGTCAATTTGTTAGATATACACAACTGGTGTTTTGAAAAATCCCTAGATGATCAAGAAGATGTTCACGTTTGGGAATCCAATTTGCCCAAATATGTAGTCCCCCTGACTCACACCTGTCAAGAAATTATCAGACTATGTCACCAATACTACATTCCTGAACAGAGAGCTATTTTCAATACAAACAAAGAGGTCCTCTTTACCATTACAGCAGAGTCTAAAAACCAAATGTTGCAGCTTCAACCAGACCCTCAAGCAGTACCATTAGCCATTGAAGCCCTCACTAAGTTATACATTAACTTATACTTTCCTAAAAGATTTATGATTTTCCAAACTTTCATGCCTCTGCATGTTGAAATCCCAAAATTAAACCCCCCATATTCAACTGCCAAGTTCCATGAAGGTTCAAGGCATGTTATCTCCATGCTTTCCTTTATACTTGGGTATTTCACCGATGAACATGCTGATGAGTCAATATTGGGATTTTTTTCTACATTTTCTCCAGGACAGTCACCCTCAATTATATTTGACTATGCTGGTTTTATAGCTGATAGCATTCACTATCAATTGTCTAATTTGCAGCTGGAAGGGGTATTTAGATATACCTCCTATCTTTTCCACTTGCTTCTATTTTTTCAATCAGAGAACTTTCCTATTTCACTTCAGAAATTGGATATAGAAGGAAAAACTCTATCAGTTGTCTTCCAGACATCTATACTTAGAAAAGAAGGGACATAATTCAGTTATTCAGAGTTTTATGAGTTGTTTGTGCATCCATTGACCACCATCTTGACAAAATCAGAACAACCTAGAATTAGTGAGGAAATTAAAAGAATCTTGCAGCTATCAGAGCAAAGCAAAGTAGGAGATTGGTATATAAGGAATTCACTGAAATTAGAATTTTTGGTTCTAACTTGTTGCCCTACAAATTACCTAAGCATCCATCTATGAGGATATTTGCCTTAGAGTACATTAGGCAGATCCTGAATTCAGATTCAATCAATTTTATGGCAGCCAAGAAAAATACCCAATTTAAACTCAAAAATAAAATTGGGCCTTTCATATGCAATCAAACAAAAGCAGAAAAGGAAGCACCACGTCAATTACAGGAATAGAAATTAGAAGAAAGCTTCCCATGGAATTATGATCCACAAGGGATCTTAAGTAAAATAAGGGTAAAATGTAAATTGACACCTTCTATCCATGAGTCAAAGCCAGAAATAGAGAAATTTTCTAATCAAAATGAGTGGGTTGAGAATACTTTAATAGAGGCAGTAAAACAAAGGAATACTAGTCACCCTTTGGAAGTTGCCAAACAGTCAGAGCCATCCACTAAAAGAATCAGAGAAGAAGGAGCTTATACTACAAAAACTACCACAGGGACAAAGTTTAAAATCATTTACAATAAGAGTTTTGGATACATCAGCTAAAGGCAAGGTAACAATAGATGTTGAAGATATACAACCTTTGAATACCAACACTGCACAGACATATACCAATGTAGCCACTGTAATCATTAGTGAACCAAATCAGAATCAAGAACGGTTGAATAATGAAAATGCACAGATAATGGAAATGAAACAAAGTATGGAGGGTTCCTCCTCACATTCAGTTGAGGAGAAGGACTTAGATATTAAGGAAAAATACAAGAAAATCAAATTGAAGAATGAGGAAATTAAAACTGAAATATATTCTCAGTTTTTAAAGAAGAAGCCAGGTAATCAAAATAGATTCTTATCAGCCTTTGATTATTCAACTCAAAAATTGATTATGTCAATTTTACAGCCCACTGTACTAGTGCCAAAGACAGTGGCTGATTTCAAAAAGGTTGATATGGAAGTAGCCATAGATAAATCCATGAGTTGGATCAAATTGAATTTCACAGGAAAACATCAGAGATTCTCTATTCCACAGTAACCACAAAAGATATGAGTGCTCATAGAATTCAAAATACCATTTCTAATATGCAGGACCAAATGAAAATGGATAAAGCTTCACTATATGCAAAGGATCTAAGGATAAAGGCCTTAGAAGAGTTAGTATTGTAGGTAGGATATGATCCTACAAACATCAAAGCAGCTGAATCATTGGTTAAAAAGAAAAATGAGGACATAGTTGCCTTGAGGAAACAACTCAAGCTTCCTCAAGGAGAACATCCTCAAACAAAGGAATTTTTACAGGATCAAAAGGAGAAAGATGAAATGATGAGCTTGATACTTCAACTCACAGCTCAAATCAAAGAAATAGAAGTGCAAATGGACCAAGTTGTCCAAGAAAAAGAGACAGTTAAAGAACCAGTCATTACCACTGTTATCCCAGTCATCACAGCAGTAATACCCTCTACTTTAGGAGAGAAATTGGCACCAAAAGAGCCACTAGCCACTGCAATGCCAGTGACTTCTTCAACTACTTCAGTGACTGAATCTTCTACAACAGTTTTGCCACCTACAAATGAGAGAAGTCAACGAATAAAAGAAATGGAGGAAATGTCCTTGAAGACCAATGAAATTAATATATTGACCAAGACAATTGAAAATCTAGAGAAAACAAGAAAAGAAGCTCAGATAGATGCTAAAATACATGAGCAGAATGAGCACGGATTGAGTGAAGAGGTAAAAAAGCTCCACAAAGAGTTAACTCTCAAGGACCAAATATCATATATTAAAAATTACTTATGGAATAATGTAATTGAAGCCATTCATGATGTTTTGCCATCAATTCAAGTAATTTTTGAGCAGAGAGATTTACTATTGACAGCTTAGGCAGAGATCCAAAAGACATAAGAATAATTGGCAAATAAACCAGAACAGGTTGTTAGGTTAATCAATTTCCTAAACAGCAAGAACAAACAACAACTTGAAGAGTTAAAGATCAATGACAGGACAAATACAACCTAGAAATTAGGAAAGTAACTACCAAAAGGAATCTAATGAGGCAGCTTGAAGAGAAATGTGAAGGAATGAACACTGTTGTCACTAGATTTATGGTTAAATTCACTAACTTAAGGCAAAAGGGACTTCCAGATATTATGGTGATTAATGACAAGCTAATGCCTCAGAATGATTATGACAAAAAGATCAGAGAACATGCCAAGGAGCAAGTAAACAAGCCAACAGGCCAAGGTATTCCCATGGGGAAAGTATTGCTAAAAAGTTTTGAAGATATATTTTATTTGCAGTATGAAATCAAACATTTGTTTGTCATCAAACCTACATTTTCCAGGTACACTAAGGCTGATGAGAATTTTAGGAAACTCAAGAATATTAGAATTCCTAAAAATGAGGAGTGGCAAGCATTGACTGATTTGCTATGAAGAAATAAAGGCAAACACATAAAGAAGAAAATATGTTTGCTGAGTTTTATTGTTAAAACAGATTTTTACAGCAAGAAGGCAGTTTTACTAAAGATAAAGAGTATCAGAAGTGAAAGAGTATAAGTGATAAAGAGTATCAGCAAGAAAGAGTATCAGTAAAGGCAACTAAATTTTGAAAATATCTAAAAAGCTAACAGAGAGGACACATAAGCAGCCAACTGCTTCTTATCTAAAAATTGTTTCTATTTATTTTGAATAAAATAGGACAACTTGTTAGTTTGTTGAGAAAGCTGTCACTATTATTGTTGTAAGAGATTTAATTTTCCTCAGTTTATTCCTAGAAGTCATCTAGGATATTTTGTAAGACATTTTATATAAATACTTCACTCTTGGAAGTATTTGGTGTGGAATAAAATTGTTGGATATTACTATAGATATTTTCATTGACTTGAAGGCTTTGGATTTTGATTTTAAGCAGCAGACTGGATCACCTTTTTGGCATCATACTTCAGGATCCCTGTGATAAGCTATCTGGAGTGAAGTACTCTCTTTAAAATTGTCATTGTTATCTTCTTTTGTTTCATACATACATCTTTGTTTTAATTCTAAACCTGAATGTATAACTAGGAGTATTACTACAAGATATGTTAATAGCACCTTGTTTTTAACTAGTTATCATTTCTTTGTTTTCTTCTGATATGCAAGGAATTCTTAATTGCTCCCTCTCTAGTTTTACCTCTATCTTCTACTTCCCTTTTCTGGATCAAAGGATCCTTAAGTGCCCTTTATCCTGATCATACCATCTCAAAAATCATTTTTCCCAAGATCTCCAAGGGTTATCTACCTTTCCCTGCAAACATATGACATTTTAGGATTTGATCCCAGTTCTGTTAGCTTGACTTAGACTCCATTTCCCAATGGACAAGTATATTTCCCTCTATCTACCTCCAAGTGAAATTTTCCCACCAAATCCAACAAAACAAAACCAAATCTGCACTTTAATAACTAGCCTAATATTCAAAACTAAAACAAAGTTAAACCTTAAAGAGAGAGCCCTCTCGGAACCCTAGGAAGGCTAGATCCTACAGTTTGAAGTATGTTTGTGGTTACCTCTAGTATTCTTTGACTAAAAACCAAAATCCCACAGCTTAAGAATTTAGTGGAGTGATAACATTACTAGCAACCATACTAGGGATATAACCAACCCTCAGTGATAAAAAATAGTCTTAAAGGAATCATTTAAATTATCCTTTTACTTTAATATTATTTTTATAGGTTATGTGTATTGAAAAATAGTAATTCTGGCTTCTAGGAAAACTACTATACCAGGTCTAACCCGGATCCTAAGCCTGCTGTCATAGTAGATAACCCGGACTGAATTGGTAAAAAAGAAAAAACAAACAGAAAACTTAGAGGCTGAAATATCATTGATAAGAGTCATTTCACTACCCAGTGAATTAGAAATTCTTCAAGACATTGATTTTGATCTGAAATTTGAGCATTCATTATTTAAAAGTAAATCTGAAAATGATTTAAAAATTGTTGTTTTAGACCCTGCTTTTCTTTCATTTTTGAATGCAAAACAGAAATCTATTGCAGTAAATTCTAAATCTAAGAAAGTTGAATATCAGACCAAAGTTGAGGAAATTAATGTTACTATTCTAAAGGATATTGATGAAGCTATTGAATTAGCTCATTTATTGACTTATGCAAACAAAATTTCAGCTTCCCAATTACATACCACAATAATTCCAAATAAAGATTCATCTCTTTATGTTGTCACATCATTCATAAATCCTACTACCAACTCATCTACAGATCCATTTATCCCTAAACTACCTCTACAACCTAGATTATAATTTCCACCAATCACTTCATTCACTATATCCATTAGTTCACCTTTTGATTTCTTGAAAACATAATCCTCCTTCCCCAGCACTTCAAATACTATCTTTAGTTCATCCACTATCAGTTCTTGCACAACTCCAAGCAGTTCAACCTTACCTCCTAGTCAAGCTAAGCTTCAAGCTATGGCTACTAGATATGCCCCCCTTGTCCTACCACAACAACTTCATGATATGCCACAAGACTATCAAAACAAAATACCATTATCTGATGAAACTACTCAATATTATTCTCAACAAAACATTACTAAGATGTCAGACTTCTTTGAAATTTATTAAATTGATGATTCAGATGTTCAAATGAGATTGTTTGCTCAAACTTTAACAAGAGCAGTTAAGAAGTGGTTTAAAGATTTAGCTGCTGGTAGTGTAACTGATTTGGTTGTCTTTTTTACTTTGTTTTTAAATAAATGGGAAAAGAAAAAGAACCCCCTCCAAATTTTTTCTGAATTTGATAATTTAAAAAGAGCTCCAAATGAGTCAGTTCAAGATTACTACACTAGGTATAACAGTGCTTATAATTATATCCCTGCAAATCTGAAACCTACTCCTTACTCCATTCTGCTCAAATTCCCTGATAGATTTGACACAGATATGGCTTACCAATTAAGGGAAAGAGATGCAGATATATTGGAAAAAATGCAAACTGATGCAGTAAGTGTAGAAGTGAACATCCTAGCTAGAGAAACTAGACTTAGAAATGAAAGAAGAGTTACTATCAAAGAAGAAAATGTAAATTCAGACAAAAAAATGGATGTTATAGCTAAAAATTTAGAAAGAGTGATTGATAGATTAGATAATATGGAAAGAAGACCTCAATGGGATAACCAAAAACATATTAGAAATCCCAACTTTAGAAAAAATATAAATTCTAGAAAAGGAAAAGAAACATCCCCGGACCAAACCATTAGGCCACCATTCCAAGAGAACTATGCTGAAAGTTCTCATAATAACGATGATGATGAGGAGGATACTATTAATATAATGGGAATAGATGACAACAATACTATTTTCCTAACTCAGAAAGATCAGGAATTGTTTGAACTTCAACAACTTAAATTAGATTCTAGTGAATCCTTTGATTACAAGCAAAGTTATGACTATGCAATAAATGAAATACACAGCCAGTATAACCTTAGAAACAAGAAAAATAATGAATCTTCTACTAAGAAACCTTCCCAAAATCAAAATCAGAAAACAGTAGAATCCCCTAAAACAAAAGTTCTACAAATTCTCCCAAGGGAAAATAAGCAAAACTTAAATTCCTCCCAAAACATTTCTAGTCCAAAGAAAGCTTCAAGCCCTAAAATTGTTGACATTACTGATGAAGTTTCTCAAGTTTCAAAAGATTCTCAAAAATCTGCTACTACTAAAGCTTTTAACTCTGTAAAAACAACAAATTTAGATCCCAAAAAGCTTTCTGTTGATCCTAAAATAGTAAACCCTCAAAATGTTGCTTCAAAAGACTCTGCTAAAAATTCTAAGACAGAAAGAACATCTACTACTTCACAAGAAATACCTGAAAAGAAATTTAGAAGTAGTAAAACACAGGAAACACAAACAGAGAATCCTAAAACAATTGAAAATGAAAAAATAACTGTAGAAAAGCAAGATAAACCAACACAAACTACATTTACCAAAGAAGAACTGATTCAAATCAGTAAAGCTCAACCTGCATTCAACGTACAATTAGAAATTGCAAAACTAAAAATACCAATTCCTTTGACTAAATTGGTAAAGAATGACTTATATAAATCAACCATAATTGAAATATTAAATATGAATGATGGAGAAGACTCCATAAATCTAAATGATGATCAGCCAGAGTTGATTTTTGGCCCAGATGTAAATGGAAAACATGTAGATGGTGAAATTCCTCCATTCTATATCAGTTAACCATTCATGATCAAATTCTACATAACACAATGCTAGATTCAGGAGCTTCCCATAACTTAATGCCAAAAGCCATCATGGAAACTCTAAATCTAGAAATTACAAGGCCATACAAAGATTTGTTTTCTTTTGATTCCAGTAAGGTTGAATGCTTAGGTTTAATTAAGGATTTGTGTGTAACACTAGTTCAATACCCTAGTAAGAGTATATTAATGGACATTGTAGTAGTTGATATCCCACCAAAATATGGTATGCTTATTTCTCGCTCATGGGGAGAAAAGTTGCAGGGATCTCTACAATGGGACATGTCTTATGCTACTATCTCGGTGTTTGTCTAGCCTAAAAAGTTATATAGGGAAACATTAATGAAATACATGGTTAGTAGCGCTAAAAGATCTATAAATTACCCCATTTACTCTACGCCAACTGACCTTGATTATTTCATCCTTTGTAACTCTGTAACAAATGAATTCCAAACTGAACTAGTAGATAAAAAGAGATAACCAAACAATGATAACATTTTTCATGAATCTCAATGGCATTTAGACTTTGATGGTTCAGTGAATAAGTTAAGAGCAGGAGCAGGAGTCTAGATAACAAACATGTAAACCAATCATTCTGAAGGTCATGCTTTCAGGCTAAATTTTAAATGTACAAACAATATGGCCGAGTATGAAGCCCTTATTCTAGGACTCCAAATCATTAGAAACTCAGGAGGAAAATTAATTTTAATCATGGGAGATTCATATTTGATCATTAAACAAGTAAATGGAGTTTATTCAGTTTACAATCCTAGACTAAGCAGATATAGAGACACTTTCATAGATTTAACTGATGATTTATTCGAATGTAAGTTTGTTGTTATACCTAGGAAACAAAATATACAAGCTCATTATCTTGCAAATTTTGCTAGTACATGCAATTTACCATTCCAACCTAAGCACGGATATATTGCTAAAGTCAAACATAGGCCAATAATCCCAGATAATCTTAAGTATTGGAAATTTTTTTCTCAGGATGAACAGATTTACAAGTTTATGAACAATGAAGAATAATTTCAGAATTGTATTATAGATACAGATTGTACATTAAATCATGATTTGGATTGTGAAGTAGATTTAAATGAATTATATTTAAATAAAATAAAGTTTGATAAACCCACTAAATTTAGTCAATCTGACATATATAGCTTATAAAAAGTAGAGATTGAAGAAATTGTTGAAGATGAATTAGATATAGTGAATCTTAAAGATAATTGTTTACCTAAAGGTTTAACTCTCTTAGAGGCTCTTTTTGACTCTAATGATGCAGCGAGAAAACCAAAAATGGAGCCAGTAAGATCTGACATAGAAGGGTGTAACATTGGTACAGATTCAAAACCAAAGATAATCAAATTGTCCAAAATTTTACATCAACAAGAAAAGGATAAATATATTGAAATTTTAAAGGAATATCAAGATATGTTTGCTTGGAGTTATGAAGATTTAAAATCTTATGATATAAACATAATCCAACAAAAAAATCCAATAAAAGAAGATCAAAATCCATTCAAACAAAAGTTGAGAAGGATTAACCCTGTGTTATTACCTTTGATTGAAAAATAAGTTAAGAGAATGTATGATGCCTAGATCATTTCACCAATCAGATATTCTGATTGGGTTTCAAACCTAGTTCCTACAAGAAATAAAATAGGATACAGTAGATTATGTGTGGACTTTATAAATCTTAACAAAGTATCTTTAAAGGATGATTACCCTTTACCCAAAATGGACCACATATTACAAAGGGTAGTAGGTTCTTCAAGGATTTCTTTGTTAGATGGTTTTTTAGGATACAACCAGATCCTAGTTCAAGAAGAAGACCAAGCTAAAACAACATTTACCACTCCTTGGGGCACTTTTATGTATGTAAAAATGCCCTTTGGCCTAATGAATGCAGGAGCAACCTTTCAAAGGGCTATGGACATAGCCTTTGCAAATGAAATAAATGAGTTCTTAGTTATTTACTTAGATGACATTACTGTTTTTTCCAAAACAGATAATGAACACTTGGATCATTTGAGACAAGTTTTCATTAAGTGTAGGAAATATGACATCTCTTTAAATCCTAAGAAAAGTCTTTTTGGATTAGAAGAAGGTAAGTTACTTGGACATATAGTCTCAAAAGAAGGAATTAGGATAGATCCTACTAGGATAGAAACAATTTTGAACATCAACCCACCAAGAAACATTAAAGAATTACAGGCTTTTTTAGGTAAGATAATTTTTTTAAGAAGATTCATATCTAATTTAGCTGAGATAATTAGAGAATTAAATAACATGCTCAAGAAAGATTCAGTTCTTAGAAGGACTGTTGAGGCTAAAAAATCATTTTACTCTATCAAACAAGCCTTAACTAAAACTCCAGTCCTAATAAATCCTGATTTTAAGAAAGATTTCATGATTTTTTCATTTGCTTCAGAACACACCATTGCTGCAATTTTATTGTAGAAAAATAATCAAGGATTTGAACAACCCATAGCTTTTTTTAGTAAAGCCCTTAGATATGCCCCTTTGAAGTACAACATTATGGAAAAACAAGCCTTAGCCTTGGTTAAGGCCATTAAAGACTTCAGAGTTTATATTCTCTACTCACACATTATTGCCTATGTCCCAAATTCTATAGTTAAAGACATTCTTACTCAGGATGGTCCTGATGGAAGAAGAGGTAAGTGGATTGCCACTATCTTGGAATATGACATAGAGATAAAACCCACCAAGCTCATTAAAGGTCAAGGATTAGCCAGACTTATGGCTGAATCCAATTGTAATGCCCTAGATATAAATTTTATTGCTCAAGTTTTTGATCAGGAAGAGATGGTGACTCCATTGATCAGTGAAGCCTTTTCACACTCAACTTGGTATACATATATCATATTTTTACTCCAAAACCTACAAGCTCCTCCTAGATTGTCAAGAACCAAAGCTAGATTTTTAAAACTTAAAGCAGTAAGATTTTGTATCTTAGATAATGTACTTTTTTGGAGAGATCATAGTGGGATTTTAATAAAGGAAGAAGCTAACAATATACTTGAATAATGTCATGCAGGTGACTGTGGAGGATATTTATACTAGAAATATACTACTAACAAGATCCTGAGAGCTGGTTTTTACTGGCCTACCTTGTTTACTGATGTCAAAAAATATGTTACTTCATGTCATAAGTGCCAAATTTTTTAGGGTAAGAAGAAATTATTACCTCTCCCTTTAAAGCCTATTTCAACTGAAATGCCATTTCAGCAATGGGGTTTAGACTTCATTGGTGAAATTCACCCTCCCTCTTCAGGCCAACATAAGTGGATTTTGACAACCACTGATTATTTTGCCAAGTGGATTGAAGCCATACCCTCCAGACAATCCACTAATACTGTCATTATTTCCTTTATAGAAAACAACATCCTTTCAAGATTTGGGTGCCCTCAAAAGATAATCACTGATAATGCAGCATCATTCAAATCCAAGAAAATGATTGACTTTTGCCACAAATACCATATTACCCTAGGCCACTCTAATGCATATTACCCTCAAGGTAGTGTCCTAGCTGAATCCTCAAACAAAATTCTAGTAAATATCATCAAAAAATTACTTGAAGACAATAAAAATACTTGGCATAAGAAGTTAGTCAATGCCTTATGGGTAGATAGACTTACAACTAAGAAATCCATTGGTACTTCACCTTACCAACTAGTTTATGGAATGGATGCTATTTTTCTTTCCTCCCTAGGTGTACCAGTGATGAAAATTATCCAGGAATTATAGGTTGAAACTAATGACATCCAAAGAAGGATAAATCAAACTATTCACTTGCAAAAAATAAGGGAAGAAGTTTATGTCAAATCTCAAGTCATTCAGGATAAGATCAAGAAAATATATGATAAAAAGACTAAAGAGGATGATTTTTACATAGGGGATAAAGTGTTAAAATGGGATTCCAGAAGAGAAGACAAAGGAAAACATGGAAAATTTGATTTTCTATGGAAAGGGCCTTATGTAATTTATGGATATAGAGGTAATAATGCTTATTCCTCAAAGAATTGGATGGAACAGATCTGCAAGAAGGACCAGTTAATGGAAAAATTTTGAAGCACTACTACTCACCTGAGTTAACAAATAGTTAGTTTTTATTCACTTTCATCATTATACATATACATTTCAAAGTTTAGATTGTATTATATGTTTCCTTAGAAAAGTTGAAGCTCGAAGAGAAGACCCTAAGCTTTGAAAAGTGAATATCATAAATATGAATAAGTTGCAGATATCAGAAGACATTTACAGGATCATTACAATCAAATTTCAAATGCTAATAAGTCTTAGAGTTCTTGATATTTCACCAGGAAATGTCTTCCCCATGTGGAGCCACTGTTAGAGTCCTATAATAATAGGGTTCATACAATTTTGAATTGACTTTGATAAATTCTTGTAAATATGTACATACCTTTCTTTCTGCAAGTTGTTTTCCCATATTTTGAAAAAATGAAAAATAATAAAAAATCAAAAAGAGGGTAAAAAGTCCTAAAAGAAAGATCAAAGGACTTAGAAAAATATATTTCCCAAAAGAAAAGAAATAAAACCTGAAAAATGAGCAAGTCCAAATGCCACTACTTTTACTTTTACTGCAAAAATAATGATTATGTGCAGAGTGTCAATAAATTCCATAATCCATGATCAGTTAAAAAGTTTAATCTTAACTTTTCATCTTTCAATTTCATGTTTTAGATAGAGAATGAAGATTTTTCAAACTGTTTAAACTTGAAAAATCAGTAGATAGGTAGAGAATAAGGAGGATCTCAACAGTTTAATCTGAGCCCTGGGATGAAATAAGGTAGATTTAGATTATTTTATGCTTTGAAAGAAAATGTTTTAAGGTTGCAAGCCTAAATGAACCTAAAAAATAAATAAAAATTGTTAGAAATATAAGATTGGGTAGGTAGAAAGTGGGAGCAATCATGTAAATAATATATCATCGGGAAAAATCACTAATTTCCCCTCCCCCATGAGTGTTCAACATTCTAAGCTATCAGTCAAATAGGCTCAGAGCATTTCTTTGACTTTTATTGGGATCAGACCCAAGGCTTTATGGCTGGTTAGTTGAAAATATTGAGTTCTTATGTTAAATCCTCGTTTATCATCATTTACCTTCATTCATGTACTAAAACCCCTTTTTTCTAAATAATAAAACACTCTTACTTAGTAAAATTGTAACCCTAGAATAATTAATTTCATCCCTTCATAAACATTCATAAAAACCCACAAAGTCACATTTATCCTAAGTATTATTCAAAGAAATATAGAGATGAGCAAATGCTTGATTATTTTATACTAGAGATAATGTGTATTTTTTTTTTCACTCCCCTCTCATATTAACTTTTAACATATTTTATTAAATCCCTAAAAAATACCCTTTTCCTATATTATTAATTCCATTTTATCTAATAAACCCCAAAAACCCACTATTATAAACTTTTGACCAAGGTATATTATCCCATGTGCTTAAATGAAAATCCCAAAATAAAAATCCCTTTGGTCTAAAAGATTATCCATATTCAAATATCCTGCCCTAAGTTTTTAAACTATCAAAATTGGTTGAAAGCTATATAAATAAAAAGTATAAACCCCGACCACTTATGTTTTATTAAAATCATTTATAACAAATGTTTTAATAAATACCTTAACCCCGCCATATATATATATATATATATATATATATAAACCATGACTTAAACCCACCACCTTTATATATAAATTAAACATTATCATGTCTAGCTTAAGCCATACTCATTCCCGCCGCTATATGTAACAAACATTGTACATATGTTTTTAAACCTATATTTCTCATTTTTAAAAGGATGTAAATACATTCAAACCATTCCGTTTGCACAAACAACCTGCCCCACACTCGTTTCGACAACCCTGACACAATCTCAAAATTTCCTTCGCTTCAAAGCTTTTAATCTGACGGTTTAAGAGCGATATCATGTGAACAATATGCACGATCGCTCCAATACAATATCCACGCAAAATAGGTTGTTTCGCACTGACCCCTCCACTCCACGTGGCCCTTTATGGTTGGATCGTGTGGGTTTGATTAAAAACTGCTTACCACTTAAAAGGCACGCGATAAACTGCCGGTTTTGTGCGCCTGTGTAAATTCAAAACTACTTCCCACCTGATGCAACCTCTAATTAATGCCAAGGGTTAATGCGATCAAATGTTTTAATAAAACCTTTGTTTATGTATTCTTCCACCTGTATGTTGTGTTTAACCAGTATTTTTCTTTCCTGGCGTGTAAAGCTTAAAAGAGCCTCCGATAGTCATTTCTTGTTATTTTTTACACCCAGAACCTCTGAAATTGCCCAAGAACTTGTAAAAATTGCCGATGAGCCACTATATCGCTCCAGTTCAACCTCTAAAGAAACCAATTAAACTAGAAGACTGAAGTATACCCTGTTTAAACCTATTCCTGCGTCGAAAATAGGTATTTTTCCGAAATTTAAACCTGCGGCTCAATTCAAAAACCTGTTAAAAGAAAAAGAATTAGTTAAAAATAAAAAAATTGATTAATTTCAATTGCCCAAAAGTCCCATAAACAGGCAAAAGCCTGGAAATTTTTTCTAGGAACCCTAGAATCCGCTGCGCACCTTTTTCAATAAAATTATAATTGTTCCATAGTTTTAGGGTCAATTTCAAGCTCTAAAAACTAGAAATCCTCTGTAGGTGCCATGTATCTTCTGAAAATCCTTTTTCATCAAATTTTGAGCCCAATTTGCAGTCAAGAGACTCAGAAAACCCCTGTTTTCTGTGTTTGACCAGTTTTAGCCTCAAAAATTCATTTGAAAGACCTAATTGAGCATCAAATCCAAAGATACATTATATTTTGATGAATTTGCCTAACCAATCCTCTGTCATAGTAAAATTTCCTCTACAAACAGTTTAAACTTGCAGAAGCCTACAAAAATGCCTAAAAAACAAAGTGGAAACAAATGTGAAGGTTCCAAAACTCCTAAAGCTACTCCTGCCATGACTCCAAATACTGCCATTGTAGTCAGCCCATTGAAGTCCCCAGTTGTTGATATTGAGCATATTCCTTTAGCAGACATTGACTACAAAATAGTTTATCCTATAGTTGAGTTCAATTTGTTAGATATACACAACTGGTGTTTTGAAAAATCCCTAGATGATCAAGAAGATGTTCACATTTGGGAATCCAATTTGCCCAAATATGTAGTCCCCCTAACTCATCCCTGTCAAGAAATTATCAGACTATGTCACCAATACTACATTCCTAAACAGAGATTTATTGTCAATACAAATAAAGAGGTCCTCTTTACCATTACAACAGAGTCTATAAACCAAATGTTGTAGCTTCAATCAGACGCTCAAGAAGTACCATTATCCATTGAAGCCCTCACTAAGTTATACATTAACTTAGACTTTCCTAAAATATTTATGATTTTCCAAACTTTCATGCCTCTGCATGTTGAAATACCAAAATTAAACCCTCCATATTCAACTGCCAAGTCCTTGATGGTTCAAGGCATGTTATCTCCATGCTTTCCTTTATACTTGGGTATTTCACCGATGAACATACCGATGAGTCAATATTGGGATTTTTGTCTACATTTTCTCTAGGATAGTCACCCTCAGTTATATTTGACTATGTTGGTTTTATAGCTGATAGCATTCACTATCAATTGTTTAATTTGCAGCTGGAAGGGGTATTCAGATATACCTCCTATCTTTTCCACTTGTTTCTATTTTTTCAACCAGATAACTTTCATATTTCACTTCAGAAATTGGATATAGAAGGAAAACCTCTATCAGTTGTCTTCTGGACATATATACTCAGAAAAGAAGGGACTGAATTAAGTTATTCAGAGTTTGTTGAGTTGTTTGTGCATCCATTGACCACGATCTTGACAAAAGCAGAACAACCTAGAATTAGTGAGGAAATGAAAAGAATCTTGCAGCTATCAGAGCAAATAAAAGTAGGAGATTGGTATTTATATAAGGAATTAACTGAAATTAGAATTTTTGGTTCTAACTTGTTGCCCTACAAATTACCTAAGCATCCATCTATGAGGATCTTTGCCTTAGAGTACATTAGGCAGATCCTGAATTCAGATTCAATCAATTTTATGGAAGCCAAGAAAAAGACCCAATTTAAACTCAAAAATCAAATTTTGCCTTTCATATGTAATCAAAGAGAAGCAGAAAAGGAAGCAGCAAGTCAATTACAGGAATACAAATTAGAAGAAAGCTTCCCATGGAATTATGATCCACAAGGGATCTTAAGTAAACTAAGGGTAAAATGTAAATTGACACCCTTTATCCATGAGTCAAAGCCAGATATAGAGAAATTTTCTAATCAAATTGAGTGGGTTGAGAATACTTTAATAGAGGAAGTAAAACAAAGGAATACTAGTCACCGTTTGGAAGTTGCCAAACAGCCCGAGCCATCCACTAAAAGAATCAGAGAAGAAGGAGCTTATACTACAAAAACTACCATAGAGACAAAGTTTAAAATCATTTACAATAAGAGGTGAAAAATGGATACAACAGCTAAAGGCAAGGTAACAATAGATGTTGAAGATACAAAGCCTTTGAATACCAACAGTGCACAGATAGAGACCAAAGTAGCCATTGTAATCATCAGTGAGCCAAATCATAATCAAGAACAGTTGAATAATGAAAATGCACAGATAATGGAAAGACAAAAAATTATGGAGGCCTCCTCCTCACATTCAGCTGAGGATAAGGACCTAGATATTAAGGAAAAATACAAGCAAATCAAATTAAAGAATTAGGAAATTAAAACTGAAATATATTCTCAATTTTTAAAGCAGGAGCCAGGTAATCAAAATAGATTCTTATCAGCCTTTGATTATTCAACTTAAAAATTGATTATGTCAGTTTTACAGCCCATTGTACCAGTGCCAAAGACAGTGTTTGATTACAAAAAGGTTGATATGGAAGTAGCCATAGATAAAATCCATGAGTTCGACCATATTGAATTTCACAGGAAAACATCAGAGATGCTCTATTCCACAGCAACCACAAAAGCTATGAGTGCTCATAGACTTCAAAATACCATTTCTAATATGCAAGACCAAATGAAAATGGATAAAGCTTCACTATATGCAAAGGATCTAAGGATAAAGGCCTTGGAAGAGTTAATATTGCAGGTAGGATATGATCCTACAAAAATCAAAGCAGCTGAAGCATTGGTTAAAAAGAAAAATGAGGACACAGCTACCTTGAGGAAACAGCTCAAGCTTCCATAAGGAGAAAATCCTCAAACAAAGGAATTTTTACAGGATCAAAAGGATAAAGATGAAATGATGAGCTTGATACTTCAACTCATAGCTCAAATCAAAGAAATGGAAGTACAAATGGACCAATTTGTCCAAGAAAAAGAGACAGTTAAGGAGCCAGTCATTCCCACTGTTATCCCAGCCATCACAACAGCAGTACCATATACTTTAGGAGAGAAATTGGCACCAAAAGAGCCATTGGCCACTACAGTGCCAGTGACTTCTTCAACTACTTCAGTGACTGAATATTCTACAACAGTGTTGCCACCTAAAGATGAGAGTAGTCAAATAATAAAAGCAATGGCGGAAATGTCCTTGAAGACCAATGAAATCAATAGATTGACCAAGACAATTGAAAATCTAGAGAAAACAAGAAAAGCAGCTCAGATAGATGCTAAAATACATGAGAAGAATGCTCATAGATTGAGTGAAGAGGTAAAAAATATCCAAAAATAGTTAACTCTCAAGGACCAAATATCATATATTAAAAATTACTTATGGAATAATGTAATTGTAGCCATTCATGATGTTTGGCCATCAATTCAAGTAATTTTTGAGCAGAGAGAGTTACTATTGACAGCTCAGGCAGATATCCAAAAGACACAAGAAGAATTGGCAGAATACCAATGAAATCAATAGATTGACCAAGACAATTGAAAATCTAGAGAAAACAATAAAATTAGCTCAGATAGATGCTAAAATACATGAGCAGAATGCTCACAGATTGAGTGAAGAGGTAAAAAAGCTCCAAAAAGTGTTAACTCTCAAGGACCAAATATCATATATTAAAAATTACTTATGGAATAATGTAATTGAAGCCATTCATGATGTTTTTCCATCAATTCAAGTAATTTTTGAGCAGAGAGATTTACTATTAACAGTGCAGGCAGAGATCCAAAAGGCACAAGAATAATTGGAAAATAAACCAGAACAGGCTATTAGGTTAATCAATTTCCTAAACAGCAAGAACAAACAGCAATTTAAAGAGTTAAAGATCAATGACAGGACAAATACAACCTAGAAATTAGGAAAGTAACTACCAAAAGGTATCTAATGAGGCAGCTTGAAGAGAAATGTGAAGGAATGAACACTGTTGTCACTAAATTTATGGTTAAATTCACTAACTTAAGGAAAAAGGGACTTCCAAATATTATGGTGATTAATGAAAAGATAATGCCTTATAATGATTATGACAAAAATATCAGAGAACATGCCAAGGAGCAAGTAAACAAGCCAACGGGCTAGGGTATTCCCATGGGGAAAGTATTGCTAAAAACTTTTGAAGATATATTTTGTTTGCAGTATGAAATCAAACATTTGTTTGTCATCAAACCTACATTTTCCAAGTACACTGAGGCTGATGAGAATTTTAGGAAACTCAAGAATAACAGAATTCCTAAAAATGAGGAGTGGCAAGCATTGACTGATTTGATATGATGAAATAAAGGCAAACACATAAAGAAGAAAATTTGTTTGCTGAGTTTTATTGTTAAAACAGATTTTTACAGCAAGAAGGCAGTTTTACTGAAGATAAAGAGTATCATAAGTGAAAGAGTATAAGTGATAAAGAGTATCAGCGAGAAAGAGTATCAGTAAAGGCAACTAAATTCTGAAAATATCTAAAAAGCCAGTAGAGAGGACACATAAGCAGCCAACTACTTCTTATCTAAAAATTGTTTCTATTTATTTTGAATAAAATAGGACAACTTGCTAGTTTGTTGAGCAAGCTATCACTATTATTGTTGTAAGATATTTAATTTTCCTAAGTTTATTCCTAGAATTCATCTAGGATATTTTGCAAGAAATTTTATATAAATACTTCACTCTTGGAAGTATTTGGTGTGGAATAAAATTGCTGGAGATTACTATAGATATTTTCATTGACTTGAAGGCTTTGGATTTCGATTTTAAGCAGCAGACTGGATCACCTTTTTGGCATCATACTTTAGGATCCCTGTGATAAGCTATCTGGAGTGAAGTGCTCTCTTTAAACTTGTCATTGTTATCTTATTTTGTTTCTTGCATACATTTGTGTTTTAATTCTAAATATGAATGTATAACTAGAATTATAAATACATGACATGTTAATAACACCATGTTTTTAACTAGTTATCATTTCTTTATTTTCTTCTGATTTCCGGTGTAGGGAATTTTTAATTTCTCCCTCTCCTGTTTTACCTCTATCTTCTACTTCCCTTTTCCGGATCAAAGGATCCTTTAGTGCCCTTTATCCCGATCATACCATCTCAAAATCATTTTTCCCAAGATCTCCAAGGGTTATCTACCTTGCCCTGCAGACATTTGACCTTTTAGGATTTGATCCCAGTTCTGTTAGCTTGACTTAGACTCCATAGCCCAATGGAAAAGTAGATTTCCCTCTATCTACCCTCCAAGTGAAATTTTCCCACCAAATCCAACAAAACAAAACCAAATCTGCACTTTAATAACTAGCCTAATATTCAAAACTAAAACAAAGTTAAAGCTTAAAGAGAGAGCCCTCTCTGAACCCTAGGAAGGCTATATCCTAGAGTTTGAAGTAGGTTTGTGGTTACCTCTAGTATTCTTTGAATAAAAACCAAAATCCCACAACTTAAGAATTTACTGGAGTGATAACATGCATTACCTATCCCTGGTTGGAAGAATTCATACTAGGAATTTGGCTTCTGTGATCCATAGAAATTATAAAAAATATTTCGGTGATAATCACATCTAATCAAATTTTGTCGACGCGTTTCGAACCATCTAGTGTGGTTCATCATCTCGACAAGATGAGAAATTTGATCTAGGAACCAATTTAAATAGATGAGGGGTTGCTCCAGCTATCCATTCTGAACAATGGCTAGTTTGACTGGAATAATGAAAATAATAAATTTAATAATCTAAAGAATTAATAGTTGTATATTATATCATTTTAATTATTATTATTATTAGTATTATTTATTTATTTATTTATCTTAGTTTTTTAATATTTATAATAATTTAAAAATAAATTAATTAATTAGTAATTTTAAAATGTTGAATTATAATCTAATAGCTACATTATTTATTTATTTATTTATCTTTAGTTTATTAATATTTATAATAATTTAAAAGTAAATAAATTAATTAGTAATTATAAAATGTTGAATTATAATCTAATAGGTACATTATTTATCAAAAATAGCTATAAATATTATAATAATAAAAAAATTAGAATGAATAAATTCTATTCTATGAAAATTCTAAAAGGGAGAAAGAAATCAGGAGCAAGAGGATTAAAAAAAGGTTGGGGGGGGGGGGGGTGGGGGGGGGAGGGCGGAGCTAAGAAGAGGAGAACGGACAGGAGGGAGAACAGGGTGGGAAGAAAAGCCTGAACTAAGAGTGAGGGGAAAGAATCCAGCATTTTTTAACACTCCATCCATCATCCCTGTTAAGGTCAATAGGTATTTTCTCGATTTCCATGGCTTCCCTTAACTTACGGTGGTGGAAATGGTCAATCCTCCCAATAACCTTAGAATATTCAATGCAAATATTATGCTTCATATTTTCAACATGCTCTACTAAGGCATAGGAGTTTGATATACTATGTTTAAGGTCAACAATGTATTCAAGAATTATTTGATTAATGGATCAGCCAATTTCACCGATGTAAGGCGTCCCACATGAGCACGGAATCAAGTAAACACCCTTACTATATTTAGGGCAAACCAGGTCTTTAACTGACCTAAGCGAAATCCAAATCAAGGTATTTGATAATAGTTGTAACTTACTTCTAAGCTTGGATGAGTTGATTGTGTTAACACAACATTTATTTATGTATGGCTAGTTATGTTGGCCTGGTAAGGCTTTATGTTTGTAGAGAGTGTTTCATGATGCAAACTCCTTGATTCAGATTTGTCTATATTTGACTGATATCTGGTGAAGTTGAGATAATGAATTCCAAGGTATGATCTTGATGTTGATTATGGCTTTGATTATGAATCCTTGATAAGTGATAAGCCTCTAAAAGTCTAAGTAATAGGGAGATTTTTTTTAATATCGTAATGATATATCTTGGAATGATAAATTGATCTCTGGAATTTTGGAAATAAATTCCATTTTACAAGACTGTTGAGATGTATTTTTGTAATTTTAATCCTCGTATACTTTGATTTAAAGTTCAAATGTTGATTGAACGTTATATGGAATATGTTAGTTGGTTGAAGCATTGATGTTCCATTTTGAACATTCATCCATATATGATGTGTATATAACATGATTTAATTCATGATTGAGCTGCTTCACTCAGAATTTCCACCAAACATCTTTTATTTGGTTGAGATATTTCTCCATGATATGTAGTTGCATGAATGAGCTAATGATGTTTTGGATTAGTATTAGTAAACACATTTGGATGTTTCCTTAGTATGATATTTTCCATGATATCTTGGATGAGAGGTCCATAGCATGACCAAGGTCAGATATAATGCTGCTAGCATGGCTAGCTGTGAGGCATGATGTAGAAGCTCCTTAGAGATTTGATCAAGTATGATCTGGATTAGACATGGATACACTATGATGACATAGAATCCCAAATACGTATAGTTGGGATCATGATCTCTACAATTATTGAGAGAGTGCAGTTGTTTGAGACAAGCTGATACTTGTGATTTATACCTCCGTGAGAGGGAGGATGATTATAGTATCCATGCATGTTTGACACATCCATGAAAGGGAGGATGGTTATGGTATCATGCTATGATTTATATGATTATGTATGTTCTAACATAATTTTTGATTTGATGTCTTGTAGGAACAGGAATCAGTAGATACCAAATGAGAGTAGCGCTAATCAAGAACACTAAGTGCTCTTCCTACCCCGCTTTAGCTCTCAAGGTGAGGAATTGAGGTGAAGGACTCCTGGGGTTGAGGAACTATGGAAAATAGGGTGTATTCCCTATCTATCACTAGTGGGTATGTGTGTGATCCTTTTCCATTTTGACAAGTCGAGTATCTCCTCCATCGTTAGGTTGTTGCAGAGTATACCCTAGTTGGAATCATACCCACAAGCTGGGTTGGCTTATCGGGAATAATGATCCTCATTTGGCCAATGAGTTGAGATTGTAATTGGGGTGTACAACCCAAGTGCATTATGATGCAAGTGTTCTACCACATGACTATTTAGGGTCATTGATTGGAAGATCAGCAGGTAATTGGATGGGTTGGGATAACCCTATGTGATTCTAGGTTGAGAGTGAGCTCCCTGATGTGACGCTAGGGTCAAGATGATCTCCTTTGCATGGATGGGTATCCTATTTTATAGACATGGGGTTGTAGAGGTATAACTCCCCCATGAGATTTCAGAAGATGTGCTTCCTGATGCAGTTACAATATGAGATGTGCTCCTTATTGATATGCTATTTGTTGATGATATTCTGGGTAGTAGCCCGATGGAAAAGACTTCAAAATGAAAGCATGATGAATCAAGGGTGGTAGCCAAAGCTCCCCTCCAATAAAAAATTATTCTTCTAGATCTAATAATGTTCATCATACAAGCAGAAATAATCAAGAGATAATTAGAAGTAACCATGAAGAGTACATTAGTGAGTTGTAATGAGAAAGGTTCTCAACATGACGACCACATGACATATTTTCAATGAAGACACATGATGATGCATGAATATCAGAATGGCATATTGAACGATGAATAGATTTCAGCATATTTTGTTGAGTCGTGATGAATCCATGATACAGAGAAATACAAGTAGAAATTTCCAATTGGAATTATTCCTAGTTGAGAGGGAGTGTTAATTTTTGAAACTAAGGTCAAATTCCACATTGGAAAAATTAGATGATTAAGATAATAATTTAATAATATTCATCTTTTCAAGAGGATCAAAATTGACCTATAGATCACCCCAATTCGTTAATCATAAGTTAAGCTATGAATTAATTTAATATTTTAATGAGTTGGCTTACTACATGTTGATTCAGTCAAAGCCCAAAGCGGTCACTCACAAAGTTATAAATAGAGGTGATCTCAAGATCATTTGCACACATTTTCTCATGATATCTTATCCATGATATTTTTGTTTTTGGACATATTTTTTATTTCTTGGCTCACACTAGTATGTCGGAAGGGGCCTGCACAATGGCACGCAGTGGATCGAGGTTAGAGTTTGGTGCACATTCTAGATTTGGGTCTATTGAAGCAGATTCATGGGTAGGTAAGGCCCTGGTAGTAGCCTTGGTGAAGCTCAGCCACTGGCGGGATGTGTTATTCCCATGGCCAAGGTGCCAAAGCTGCTGGAAGGAAGGCTTTAGGGTGCGGCTAGGGTTCTAAGCTATTCTAACCCTCAGTCGTATGCACAAAATGTTGTGGTAGCGGCTTAGAGTCCTTTAGCCATGAGTTGAGCATGTTAAGGCCATGACCAAGAGATTTATAAGAAAAATAGATCTGGTTCATCTTCAGTTGATTGTGCAGTGCCTTCAGGGATCATTCGTTCAGTCACAATTGTGTTAGATTAGTCGATAACAGTCTCCTGGATTCAAATCTAGGACATTTGAGATGAGATCACTTGGTGTGATTCAGATCTAGGAAATTTGAGATGAGATCACTTGGTGATCTATCAGATCTGAGTTATGGTATTATAGATTTGTTGGTTTTCATATTAGATATGTTTATTTCAGCTGCAAAAGTATCTTCAGTCTTCATTTTGTATCAGCTGTGTTCATCAGTTTGCTACAACCAATGTCAGTGTATTTCAATTCTCAGATTTAGTTTCCTTCATGAAGAAGTATGGGTATGGTTTTAGTTCTTTTATGCTATTTTCTTATGCATCATAAAGATATTTACTCATGGATCATTATACTCTTGTTGCTGAACCATTCAATGAATATCTAAGAAGAATAATTTCCAAGGGTTTCCCCATAGTGGGTTTTTCCCTGGTCTCGGACCAATCCTGGTGTCTCTATGTGTTCATGCTTCTCTTCCTTTGATATTTTACTTTCCACTATTTAGATGATGATGATGATGGTGGTGGTGGTGTTGTTATTTCTGCATAGTTTCATTTTCTGATGGTTAATGATATAGATATGTACAATGGAAAAATTATTTTGGGTGAATGAAACATGTTAATGATGAAAATTAAATATCAAAGTAAAGAAAAATGTTTCTTTATGAAAAATTAACAAGATGAAGGTTTTCTTTACATTAGAAAGCAAAGACTTCAAGGAGAAGGTAAAAAAACTCAAACCAATCAGATATGGTCCATTCAAGATTTTAGAAAAGATTGGTAATAATTCTTTCCAGTTATATTTTCCTCCATGTATGCAAGTATATGCAGAAAATACTGGTAATAATGCTTTCCAATTATATTTTCCTCCATATATGCAAGTCTATGCAATTTTTAATGTTGAAATTTGAGACTATATGAGCCTCCGTTGATTGAAGATTAAGGAGAGAATGTTTAGATTCCTAAAATTGAATATTGATCTTATGAATATCTTGAATAATTGCAGTAAGATATCATCCTTGAAAGGAGAACAAGAAATTCAAAACGAGGGATCGTGGAGTACCTTCGTGTGGGGCTCAAGGGTTCTAATCCAATAAAATCCAAATGGAATTTTACCGTCATTTTTTTTTTTACTGAATGATATTTTGGAGGTCCAAAAGCTTCCAGTGGGGAGGAATGATCTAGGGGATCAGTAAAGTGCTAAAAAATGAAAGTGTTCAAAAGTTCTTGAAACTTGTGCCAAAACGTAGAGCTCGTCGTCTTGAATCCAACACAACTTGAATCACTCAAAAATAGATATCATATCCTCCATGTATCTCATTATGATATTTTTCCTAAATAACTAAAAATTTTGTAGGTTGAAGTGCAGGATTGATGACTGAGAAGTCCGTACGATGACTCAGCAGGTTTTTTATGTAGTTTGACTGTGTAGTTCGAGCCAATGATAGGATTCCAAGTGGCCTCAAATGATTGGTTCAGAATTGGTGAAATATGATTGGTTGTGGTTTATTTTATGTGGACCTATGAAAGGGTGCCACATGGCCCAATCAAGGGCTACCACGTGGCACCTTGAGATTGGCTAAAATTTTGTTAAGGCTTGAACTATCCTCCATGGGGTTCGAACTTGTGACCTCAAAGCAGACTGGGGCAGTTCCTTACCAATGCACTATGGGTGGTTCTTAATAACCATAACAACGAACTTTTATTTAAATATTGCGCAGATTTTGTTTGGGGGAAGGGGTCAGGGCTAAGCCCATGGCCCCTAGTCACTACACTCCCATGAGACCATAGGCGGAGTGACTAAGGGCTAAAGGGTTAGCCCCAGCCCAAGGTCTTAACACATATTACATGACCAAAGGAAAAATGGAGTGGGATATGGCAGACAGGTGTGAAGATTCTGGAGCTAGACCCAGGTTTTGGCGGTTAGCCCCAGCGCCAGGGTGCATGGCCCCATGTGGCCCTTTTTTTCCGATGAGCCAAAAAATTGCATCCGAACCAGTGGGAATCTCACCAGAATTGGGCGAAAATTGCGCTCAGCGATACCTAAAATGGCAGAATTAATAGAACAGTTAGCAAAGGAGTCTAGTTTGAAGAGCAGTTAGCAAAGGAGTCTAGTTTGAAGAGCAGTTAGCAATACAACTTCTCTAAAGCATAAATTTCTAAGTTTTTGACCAAGTTGAGCCCTACAAGATCCTATATTGGGGTTTTTTACTATTTTGGAGCCATTTGAGACATTATTTTTTCAATCTAAGCACTGTAAATCCATGAAATCACATATTTGAGCACTTAAGGAAAGAGGCCCAACATTGGAAGCTAGACTAGGAGATGTAGCCCAAGAGGGGTGAACTCATTTATCATTTTATTATCTCGTGTTACTTTGTATGGTATATTTGTCTCTATTTTATACTACAAACCGAGTTAAAAAAAATTCATTCATGTGCTTTAATTTCCTAAAAGACATAAATTTTAACTTGCACATTTCATAAAACCTTCAAGTTTACAATTACATATCATTTGGCTGAAGAAATCATATCTATCATTTTTGTTTCATGATGAGAAACTCTTGGATTTCATTGGGAATATAGTATTGTGAATCATGTTCTTCATTTCACCTGAAATCCTCTTGATTTTGAATGAATGCATGAGTTATTGTGCGAAAATTATTTTTCATTGAGTGCATCTTGATTGGTGTCACGTGATTGGTGTACTGGCATTCATTTCCACTTCTTTTGATGATTATGATGCTAGTATAGTATGTTACCAATTAAAAAGAAATATATTGCCACATTCATAACGTGAAGAAGATGATTCTATTATTCAAAGCATTTGTAAAACTATTCAAATTGATTTATCTTCATTTATTACAAAGTGGGAATTTGATACTTATATAAGCCCATCTAATAATTATTTTTTCCTTGATGAATGTCATTAATTTTAAAATTTGCCCACCAGTATATCCAATGAAATTTGTTTTAAATCCTTCGATATTCATGGTATAACTTCCTACCATTTGTATTTTTGTCAACCAATTGAGGAACTTCAACCTGCACTGATGGTTATGTCAGGTCTTATCTGTCTCGACATGATTGTTGAATATGATCATATCCATTTTCCCTCACAAGTTTCCCATCGTAATCCCTTGCCTTTAATTTAAAATTAATCTTTTCAAATATTTCAAGTTTTTCAAGAGGATTGTCACGAATCGTGCGATCCAATTGTTGAATGGTTGAAACCATCTTACCTAGCAAGCTCCATTGAAAATAAAAAGTTGCAATCTCTCCTCATGCTTGCTAATAATTTTAGTGTAGATGGAGACATATCTGTGAGAAGCTTCCAAGGTTTGTTGGAAGATGGTATTCATAAAAAAGGTAAGCATTTGAATTGGATGAAAGTAGTGGTTGTGACACATATTTTCGCCCACAGGAAAGAACTTAAAAATTTTGTGAAGTTTATTCAAGTTTTTATCTCTTATGTTTCACATTACCTTACATTTATTTTATTTGTTTGTATCTCTGTGGATGCAGGTTGGGAATAGTTACGATGGCTACAATGGAAATTCCATTATATGTGACCTCAACCCTCTAGTTGGTTAGGTTATTCGTAGGTCTAGTTTCATTGTATTTTACTTGCACATCCATCTTGTGCCATTTGTTTCCTGTAGTTTGTCCTGTGTATTTTGGTTTTTGTTTCACACCATCTAGTTTGTCCTGTATGTTGTGTCACATATTTTCCTTATGTTCCATTAATAAGACCTTGCATAAAGATGTTTCGTTGGCTCATAAGGGAATGTGGAAAAATACAAAAGGAATATGTAACATTGCAACATTTGGCTAACTCTCTGTCCTTCTTCCATGTCTGGGTTACATATTTTAGTCAATGATGTTCCGACGGAAAATACGATCGTTTTTTTACGAAATCCTTGTGTCTAACCATGACCTCCATGTCTATCCTGGAAACCTAATGCATGCACTTGGGTTTTTATGTTTTAGTGTTCTCAAAATGATCCAATCATGTAGAGAAGGACAAGGGGGAAATATAAACGAGCAAACCAATATCAAAGGCCTAATATATTCTTATCTCAAGGAACAACCTCTCCTTCTATCAATAAGACAATATCTCTCTTTTGCCCATAAATAAAAAATTGTCGATGCACAATCCTCTTTAAATAAATAAATAAATCCAAAAGAAGATAAAGATGTCCTTCTTAGAGAGGTGAAGCAAGCAACTCTGATGGGGTATTATCCAGCCTCACTGGTAGTGGAGCAATGTATGTGTTCATGAAGTGGCTTTCTCAAGACACTGTCAAAGCCTATCGGTAGCAGAGCAACACTAGAGATGAAAAAATATACTCTGAAAATCTTAAGCTCACGAACTTCATTACCCTATCCTAATTCGAAACATTGTGTCATCATTGATCTTACGGTTTTTTTAACTAACTAAATAAATGAAGGGGACTATGTTTATGAATGGGGTAAGTGGGGAAGCCATGGTATCTGAATGATGAATCAATATTTCCTAAAGAACTAGACCCTGCATGAAATAATTGATGTAGGTAGAGAAGTTGGAGTTCTACTAGTGTGTCGCCAATTTTGTCGCTATGACAACACCCTTCAAATTTTTTCTCTTTATCGAATTTTGGAGCCTATCGTGGATATTTTGATTAGTGGTTCCATATTCATTTATTGGTCAGCTGATGTTTTTTGAACTCCCTATTGGATTGGAAGTGTTGAATTCACTTGCACACACATGCTCAGTCCATAATAAGTTCATGAGCACATTCTTCTATGCAAGCTTGGACAAGCATATCACATTCCATCAATATTGTGCCTGTGTAATGCCCATTCCATGTCAACAATCAGTGCACACTAAAAATGATATTTTCTAACATTCTAGCTGTGTTCGTACTTCCATTTTGGTGAGGTTTACAAATTGTCACTTTCATGCACCTTTAATTTCGCGAGTGGACTTTTCATGTTTTTGGTTGTTGCTTCCACTTGCCTTTACTCTAATTAGTGTCATTTTCATGTTACCTTCGCTCTGGCATGTGTTAATTTCACTATCATCTACATATCACAACATTCGTTCACGCTTTAGAAATTGGTGTCTTTTCCGCATGTTAGTTGTTGCACAATGTATGCATTCTTGTTATGGTTGTTTCTAGGGGTTATATTTGTGTGAATGAGTTTTTCTAATGATGTCAACATCAGTCACACTCATTCCAAAAATTTTAAGCACTATTGCAAAAGTGTCATCATGGTGGTCGCAAAGTATATCTTTAGTGTTGCACTTGTCATGAATTCATCACAAGGTTGTTGCATTAATGGCAACATGTTGTCAATGTGTCTAGATGATCTACGTTGTTGTGTCGTCAAAGTGAATCAAGTGTGTGATCTAAGTCAAGTCATATCAGTCTTCACAACGGTCTCTTTGGTCGCACCCTTAGCCAATTTTTAGAAGCTCTACAACAACTGAGCCTCATTCGACCTTCCTCAATAGCACACTACCTAATTAAAAACCTCAAGCTGCATCCTTTTCCCTTTACACTGCACAATATGTAGTTCCTGATTTCTAGTACTGCAGACTTCACAATTTCAGTGCTCAAGCCTGACCTTGCCTTCCAGAATTGCACAATTCATCTTCCCATCTCAGCCTCAACTGTGCACTATGAAATATCTAGCCTCAAGATCATCCCTTGAGCTCCTGAGCTGCACAAATGCAAAATGGTCCAGCCTCCTCTGCCTTCCAGAATTGCATAGTTTTCCCAAGTAGTTAAAATCCCTGCATTTGACCTCATTGAGTCCAGAAACTGTTCATTTTGTCTTCCTAGTCCTGTTTGAACTGCGCACTAGGAAGTATCAAGGCTAAGGTCTCATCCCTGATCTCTTGAAATATGCAATTGTGTAAGAACCTAGGCTCATCTTCCCTCCAGAAGTGCAAAATTGGTTGAAACAGTGAAAAATTCATCAGCCTATCACCCTAAGCTCTAAAATTGCACAATATTTTTCCTCATTCCAACCTGAAATGTGATTTTTATAATATTAGAGCCCAAGATCCACCCCTGACTACCTGAGCCCACAACTATGCATTTATTGATCCTCTCCCTTAGCCTACCACATAGTTCCAGTTTAGTTAATGGATCATCATGCAACATCTTAAACTAGGAGTTTATTAGACTGATATCGTCTTGTCATAAGTGAATTTTAGATGCATGAACTTTATCATGATATGACAAGATGATGAATACGGAGATGGAGAAGGAGGACATGATATAAGGCACACATAGAGATGAAGAGATAATATGATCAAAATGCGATAATACGAAGGAACACCAGACTATAACAGAAGATCAAGATCAAGATCACAAGGAATACTCCTCAGCTTCAAGTCATAAGGAGGTGGAAGAAGAGGACATGTATCATCTTTTCAAGAAGACAGAAATAAAGAAGCATCAAAACAAATAAATTTCTATTGTCACATCATCATGAAGTCCATGTGATTAGTGTCATGTCATGTCCTGTCATAAGTCATCATATTCCACATCATTATTATGGATCATGTAAATTGTATTCAAATGTATTGTAAAGTGGAAGTCCAAAGGACACTCATGGAATATGAAGAGTCATATAAGTTGAAAATTCATAGGAATTCAAACAGTCATGATGGTAGTCAAAGAGTATTGAGGGTGAAGCATCACCCCTTCATTATATATAGACCCTCATTGTATGAGCGGATGAATTTTCACCTTGGCTCCACCCGCAAAGCATTAAAGAGATAAGTTAGTTCTTTTATGGAGCAAGGAGTGGATCCAACGCTCCACTATTGGAGCTAGTGATGTTCATTGTATACATGTGTCTTGGGAATTTTACTTAATAATAGAATCCTTCAAGGCAAACACGTTATTAATGCATGAATTATGAATATATGTAAGACTATTGTGCGGATGTTTGTATTTCATGTTTTCCTTCACATGTGCTAAGGTAGTTTAACTATTTCGGTTATTTTAGTACTTATCTGATTGAGAAAGTGTTGTAATGGTTGTTACTGTTGTCCCATCCTTGTGGACTATTCCGCAAGATATTAGATAGACCTTTCTCATTTGTTGGTTGTAATGACCGCTATTACACTATATGTTAGACGGATCTTGTTGTGTGTGTGTGTGTCTTCTTTGGTGGTACTATTACCTCTCTCTTAGAGGCTCACCCTTTTTTGTCCCCTGCAGTAGAATAATTTGACACACATATGATCGAACACTCACCTGGAAAACCCCTCTTGCTTTCGAAGGCGTGTTTGTACTCCTCTATCTTTCTTACATTTAGAGCAAAGGAATATCTATAAGGATACATTGCAACTGGGTCGATATTCCGGATGGGTATCCTACTCCAAATGGTGTGAGGTCTAATTGGGACTTCACATTTGGGAGACCCCTTGGTTGACGAATCTCTGACACTAGAAAAAATGGCGCTGGAAGGAGGGCCAAATGACAATTTGAGCCCGTTTAATTCTGTTTGAACCTATTATCTAAAATGGCTCATCCTCAAATCTTGCCCCCGGGGCGTTTCTCTAATTTTTTCCAGTTATAAATTTTCAATCCCCGATAAGCCTCTCTATCACTTATCTCAGTTAAATTTTGATGGTGAGGATGGAACATCCATATGTAGGTTTTAACCCTGAACAGTAATTATCTACACACGAATCTTATAACAGAAAATAAACAATAGCGAGAGCATAAAACATAAAACAGATAAACACAGATATTTTCCCCTGGATCCCAAATCGGGACGACCAGCTTGATTTTTCGTTATATTCCTTTTTAATGTTACAACACATATATATACATGCCGAAGCATACATAAACCCCAATCCATTAACCCTGGATTAGAACATAACCGTAGTTCCCTTGACCGGATCTACAAAATACCAGGGGCCGAAAACCATCGTACCCCAAAACCATGTGCAAACTCATGCACAAAACATGGGTGGGTCCGCCTATGAGTGGGTCCACACACCAAAACAATTTTTTCCCTGCCCCAGACCCCAACAGTGGGGGCTGCCTCCCCCCTTGTGACCCCCCTGCTGCGCCCGGCGCAACGTACAACACGTGGGGCTATTCGTGGAAAGAATATAACACATACCCAACATTCTCCCACTTGTTGTTTTCTTTCCACAGGGGGCCACAGGAGAGCTTAGTCATTGGGCCAATTCTTCAACACCCATTGTTTCTCTACACCAAGAGAACTTCTGAGTGCTCACAAACTTCGTCAATGCATCTGTAACATTCTTCAAAGTGTCCACCTTTACCAGCAACACCCTTTTAGCCTCAACCATATCTCTAACAAAGTGATATTGAACATCAATGTGCTTTGTCTTTGAATGGTAAGCAGGGTTCTTAGCCAAGAAAATCGCACTTTGGCTATCACAGTCTATCCTTATAGCTTGTTGTACCAACCCCATACTTGAACACAATCTTTGCAACCAAACTGCTTCCTTGCTTGCATGAGTGGCTGCTATGTATTATGCCTCTGTAGTTGAAAGAGCCACTACAGACTGTCTTTTACTCATCCAACTAATTGCGCCTCCAAATAGGCTAAACACATACCCACTTGTAGATCTTCTTTGGTCCAGATCTCCAGCCCAGTCTGCATCAACAAAACCACGAATGTCCAACATTCTTTCCAATCCCGGTCTTCCCTGGTAGCACAAGCCATAATCACTAGTGCCACGTAAATATCTGAAAACCTGCTTCACTACTGTCCAATGCTCCTTCCCTGGGTTTGACATAAACCTGCTCAATACTCCCACTGCATGTGCAATGTCTGGTCTAGTACAGACCATTGCATACATCAGGCTACCCACTGCACTTGCATATGGAACACAGGACATATACTCCTCTTCTTTTTGTGTCTTGGGACACTGTTCAGCAGACAGCTTTACACCTACAGGAATAGGAACATTCACCGGTTTACTATCCTGCATATTGAACCTCCGCAATATAGTCTCGACATACTTCCTCTGGTTTAACCAGAGCTTCCTCTTTGCCCGATCTCTCTTAATTTCCATGCCCAAAATATAGTTTGCAGCACCAAGATCCTTCATGTCGAATTTGGAGAACAGTTGGGTCTTCAAATCTTGGATAATTTCTTTGTCATTTCCAATCAACAACATATCATACACATACAAGACCAAATAAATAACACGGTCACCAATTAATTTAAAATAAACACAGTGATCCTCCTTGCTTCTGGTGAAGCCAAGTCCCCGTATATAGGTATCAAATTTCGGATACCACATCCTTGGTGACTGTTTTAACCCATACAGAGACTTCTTCAACCTGCATACCAGTTCTTTCTTACCCTTCACCATAAAGCCTTCAGGTTGCTTCATGTATATCTCCTCTTCTAGATCCCCATGAAGAAATGTTGTCTTCACATCCATCTATTCTATCTCAAAATCAAATGCAGCAGCAATAGATAAAAGTAATCTAATAGTAGTAACTTTGGAAACAAGAGAAAAAATATCACCAAAATCAATTCCTGGCACTTGGGAATAACCTTTTGCTACCAACCGAGCTTTGTATTTCTCCACCTTACCTTCTACATTCATCTTCTTCTTAAACACCCATTTACTCCCGATGGGCTTCCTTCTAGCCGATAACTCCACCAGATCCCATGCCTCATTTTTGTGCAAGAATGCCATTTCATCAACCATGGCCTCCTTCCAGAGTTTTCCATCCTCTGAATCTACTGCCTCCCTGACAGTTCTGGGATCATCATTAGTTATCGTTAAGGCAAAACCTAAACAGAAAGCAGATGGACTATACCTTTCTGGTTTCCTTCTTTCCCAAACTGATCTTCTCAAAGCTGGAGTTTGTGGCTCTTCCTCTTCTAAGTCTTTTTCTGTTGTAGAGTCTGATTCATCCTCCTTTAGCTCAAACTCTATCTTCTCAGGTTCCTTTGGTAGGACTTCATGTGTAACAACATATTTCACCTCTCTAAACACCACATCTCAGCTGTACACAACCTTCCTTGTTTCTGGGTTCCAAAGCTTGTAACCCTTTAAACCATCCTTATACCCAATAAAGATGCACCTTTCAGATTTATTATCCAACTTGGTACTTTTCTCCTTTGGAACATGTACATATCCATCACATCCAAATACCCTTAGATGTGAAAGAGAGGGTTTCTTACCAGTCCATACCTCATGTGGAGTCTTATCCTCCAACGCTGATGAAGGTGATATGTTAACTAGATAGCATGCAGTCTCCACTTCCTCTGCCCAGAATTCTTGTCCTAACCCGATACCACTGAGCATGCTTCTTTCCTTTTCCATCAGTGTTCTGTTCATTCTTTCTGCAACTCCGTTTTGCTGAGGTGTGTATGGAGTAGTCTTCTGCTGTGCTATACCACACTTCTTAGAGAACTCTTCAAATTCCTTCTTGCAGAACTCCCCACCATTATCTGTCCTCAATGCCTTTATCTTCTTCTCTGTCTGGTTTTCCACCAGAGCCTTAAATTCTTTAAATTTGTCAAATACTTCAAATTTCTTCCTCAAGAAATATATCCATGTATTCCTTGAGAAGTCATCTATGAATGAAACATAGTACACAGACTTTCCCAGTGATGGAACTGACACAGGTCCAAACATATCACTGTGCACAAGTTCTAATATTTTGTTCGCCCTCTTAGCACCAAAAGGAAAACTCACCCGATTTTGCTTCCCATATACACAATGTTCACAGAAATTGAAATCTAAAGAGCAATTAGACATACCTTCTACCATACCATTTCTATGTAGTATCCGAAGGCCCTTCTCTCCAATATGTCCAAGCCTTTGATGCCATAGCATGGTCTTTTCTCCAGAGACAGCTAGGCTTTTTGCTCCACTTTCAGGAACCACATAACTGTTACACCCATCAATAACAGTGCTACCTTGTAGCTTGTACAGAGTTCCAGTCCGAACTCCCCGCATTAATACCAGTGCTCCCCGAACCATCTTGCATGCATCTTTCTCGAACACTGTTTTTACACCTGCATCATCCATCTTGCTTACAGAAATCAGATTTCTGGCCAATGCAGGAATATGCAGAACACCAGGAAGTGTTCTAATCCTTCCACCTTGCAGCTTTAGCTTGACCTTTCCACGTCCAATGATTTTGGCCTTCCTATCATCCCCTAGGAAGACATCACCACCATCATATTTCTCATACTCGCAGAACCACTCCCTATGGGGAGTGAAGTGAAAGGATGCACCTGATTCAATCAACCATGACTCATGATCTACATGTGTATTTGAAGAAGAAGCCAAATACACATCCCCACCTTCATTCGAGGTGGTTTTTGCCTCTGCAAAAGGAGCATCATCAGATCCCTTTCCTTTCTCAGGAGCTTTAGATCTGCAGTCCTTTTTGTAGTGCCCTTCCTTTCCGCATTTCCAGCACACCTTTACAAACTTTCCAGAAGATTTAGATCTCCCTCTAGATTTAGATCTCCCACTCGAAACCTTATTCTTGTTTCTGTTCTGGGACCTTCCTCGTACAGATAAGGCATCTCCATTCTCACCCTCCATATTTCTCCGTCTCATTTCCTCCGACAGCAAGGCTGAGACAATGTCATCAAAATTCAAGGTAGTTGTATTGCTACCTATTGCAATAACCAGACTGTCCCATGAGTCTGGTAGAGAACACAACAAACCGATGCACTTATCTTCATCTGAGATTTTAATATCAACAGATGACAGCTGACTTACCACAGTATTGAAGGCGTTCAGATGCTCTGTCACCGAGTCTCCATCCTTCATCCTCAGGTTATACAACTTTTTCCGTAGGAACAACTTATTCACCAGAGACTTAGATTGGTACAAAGTCCCAAGTTTTTCCCACAAATTCTTTGTCGTAGCTTCCCCATATACATTCAACAATACTGAATCTGAGACACACAACCGTATTGTGCTCTTAGCCTTCCGATCCAGTTTCTTCCAGTCTTCATCTGACATTGCCGTTGGTTTAGTACCCGGATCTACCGCGATCCACTGATCTTTATCCACCAGCAGATCCTCCATCTTGAGCTTCCACAACTCAAAACTCTGACCATTAAATTTCTCGATCTCTATCTTTCCGCCGCTCGCCATCTTCTTTCACCGCAAGAATCGATCCCGCAGATCTCCCACTGAACAGGGTCTACCATAGGCCCGAGCAAAAAACCCTCAACAACAAAGGTGTCCCCTTGAAGCCGAAACAGCTCCGATACCAAATGTAGGTTTTAACCCTGAACAGAAATTATCTACACACGAATCTTATAACAGAAAATAAACAATAGCGAGAGCATAAAACATAAAACAGATAAACACAGAGATTTTCCCCCGGATCCCAAATCGGGACGACCAGCTTGATTTTTCATTATATTCCTTTTAGTGTTACAACACATATATATACATGCCGAAGCATACATAAACCCCAATCCATTAACCCTGGATTAGAACATAACCGTAGTTCCCTTGACCGCATCTACAAAATACCAGGGGCCGAAAACCATCGTACCCCAAAACCATGTGCAAAATCATGCACAAAACATGGGTGGGTCCGCCTATGAGTGGGTCCGCACACCAAACAAATTTTCGCCAGGGCGCTGCCCCGGACCCCAACAGTGGGGGCTGCCTCCCCGCTTGTGACCCCACTGCTGCGCCCGGCGCAACGTATAGCGCGTGGGGCTAGTCGTGGAAAGAATATAACACATACCCAACACCATAACTGAACATATTTATGATTTTCTTTAATTTTATCTTACAAAATCGATGATGACGAATTTTCTTGTGTGATTTTCTTCCTCACCCTTGAAGTTCATGTTAATCAATGGTGCTATACCTTTCCACCTGCTTCCATTCATTCCCTTCTTCATTTCCTCAGGGAGCTTCATCAATCCTATGATAGTTATAATTACTGATATGATTGTAAAAGAATCAATCTCTTAAGAATGAGGACTAATGAATCAGTTAAGGATTTTTCTAATCGATTCCTTCACCTTCGCTATGAAATTCTTGAAGGAGATATGAATTGGGATTTCATGAAACAATATTTTGAAAACTTGGTCCTTATCTCTTTACAAGGTGAACTTGAACCCCTTGATTTTCCTACTCCCCCAATCTTTTGAATCATGAGACACCTCTAATTTAAAAGGAGGAATTTAATACTCCTTTTTTTCTTTGTCCTCCTTTTCATGTTCTGATGAGGGTGCCTCCGTGCGATGGTAATATAGTTGAAACATATGCAAATCAAATTCATAATCCATCTTCTCATTCTTCTTTTTCTTTTCATGATTCAAATTCAATGGAGGAAATTCCAGAATGGCTCATGAATCCTACAGTGAAGACTAACTTCTCCATTATTCAAGGTCATATTATTGTTCAGAATTTGAGTCTCTAATATGATTTAGATTTATGTTATCCCCTATCACCTACAGGTCATGACTCTTTGTACCATGATCATGGTGAGAAATCTATTCCACTAGCTAGTTTTTCGCACTCTTGATTTTCGCATTGTTGGTTCAAATTGTGATCAGATACAAGGTAATCACATTACACAGGTAGATGATAAGGAAGGTGAAGATTATTTCAATATTTATTCTATTTTCCAAAATCCTCCATGTGAAGATTACGTGCTTCCATTATTAGATGATTTTCAATATAATAATCTCAGTAGTAAAACAAATGTATTCAATTCATACAATCAATCCGTAGCCTTGAGAAAAAATTATTCCAATGATGTTGACTCTATTGATGCATGCAATCATGAATCCCTAGGTGTATCAACTAATATTTTATTTTCTCATGAAGATTTTACTTTAGATCCAAAATCCGATTCCGTAAAAAAATATGTGCTTATTGTAGAAATTATATGCACTAAGCATGCATATGTCCAAGATCCACCTAATCTCACACTATTTAACTTTATGCAAGATACTGAATCTATTCCACTTGTTAATCTTTTGCAGAAAATTTAATTGCACACACATGTGAAGCATAAAAAAAAAAAAATCAATCGCACATAACACATTTTTTAACCGAGAAAGCCTGAAGCTGAAAAACCCAACTATATATTATGTAACATGGAAATCATATGACAATCTCATACAAGCATACAAAGCTTATCACAAGCTCTCAGTATAGTACAATCGTCATACACTAATCAAGACCAATCTTGCAAATCCATGCACCAATCTTTGCCACCTGCTAGCCTACCTCCACTGCGCAATCCCTGCTGAAGAATAGCTCTGAATGAATTTGAATTACTCTTGGATTGACTGCACAATCCTCATTGGAAACTCCAATGTGTGTGTGATTCAATCAATGCATCACTATAGTCACAACAGATAGTCTATCTTGCCCTTTCACCTATCTCTCCACTGGTCTTCCACTGAAACTGCCATGCACTGTAGTTAACTGTTGTATTGTTCAGTTGATTAATGAGTTATTATTTTTGAATTAATTAACTAATTAATTCACTCCACTCTCACTAGTGTATCAATCAGTTAGACTAGATACAACTAGCTCAACTGAGTCTAACCGAGTTAAACTGAATACAACTCCATAACTACTTCTTCCTACTCTGTCATAACTCTGCCACTTGAGTTCTAACTGAGTCCTCCATGCATTAGCTCCAGTAAACCCTTAGGAATTGTGTAATTCCTTCTGTCAGCTGATGTGCCACATCTGTGCACTGAACTAAATTGCTCCAAGAGAATAAGTTGTTGTTTAGAGTCTGATTATTATTAAGAGCTAATAATAATCGACATGCATCTATTTTTAGATTGACGATCTATAAATAGACTTCTCCCAATGTTCTAAAAATAGAATTTCATCTATTTTTCCAACTTAATCAACCATCCACAAATAGCATCCTGCAACTTCTGAAATATGATCATCATGTCTAAAAATAGACTTGCGCCAAAAATAGCCTGTGGGCCACTTAGTGAAGGTGACTCTTTTCACTAAGCTCATCATCTTGTTGAATCTCAACACTCCCTCTCAACAAGATAGGGATTATCCTTCACCCCGATCCTACCTCTATGGTATTCGAATTTTCTCCTGGTGAGCGCCTTTGTCAAAATATCTGCATTTTGATCCTCCGTAGGAATGTACTGAAGCAACATGATCTTCCGCTACACACAATCTTTGATATGATGATATCAGATATCAATATGTTTAGATCTATCATGAAACACAGGATTAACCGAGAGTTTAATGCAACTCTGATTATCACAATGTATCACTGTGGGATCTAAATGTGAACCGAACAAACCAACCATAATCTTCCTCATCCAAATAGCCTCACATGCAGCTAAACTTGCCGCCATGTATTCTGCTTCCGCTGAACTGAGTGCTACGGATCTTTGTTTCCTGCTGTACCAAGAAACTGCCGTAGATCCGATACTAAAAATTCCTCCTGATGTGCTCTTTCTGTCTGTTGGGCTTCCTGCCCAATCTGCATCCGTGAAGTTGTGCAACTTCACCTCATCCATCTATTTGTACCATAAACCATACTCAGATGTGCCCCTGAGATATATCAGGACATGCTTGCGTGCCTTCCAAAAGAGCTTGGTAGGCTTAACCATCGCTTGTGAAAGTTGTTTCACCGCATAGCATATGTCCGGTCTTGTATTGACTAAATACATGAGTGAACCCACCAACTATGATAAACAATGGCATTCACTACCTCTGCCGATGTAGCATCCTCTTTCTTTCAATTTCCTGGAAGAGGAGTGTCGATAGGCTTGCAGCCTTGCATGTGAAACTTCTCCAGTATCTCCTGGGTATACTTGCCTTGAGACACAAACAGTTCACCTTCCTGCTACCATATTTCCAGTCCAAGGAAATAATGAAGGTGGCCCAAATCCTTCATCTCAAACTCTTTTGCAATATCTGCCTTGCATGAGTGTATCAACTGCTCATCACCTGTTAGTATTAAATTATCCACATAAAGTACAATGATTAAAAGCTTACCCTCCACCACAATTTGGTACAGGTTTGCATCCGCCTCACTCTTGGTGAAGCTAAGTCCAGTGAAATAGTTATCGATCCGTGTGTACCAAGCATAGGGTGCTTGTTTCAGCCCATACAGTGCTCTTTTGAGCCTGCACACATGCGAATCGCTGCTGAAGATCTCAAATACTTCAGGCTGCTCAATGTACACCTCTTCCTCAATCATCCCATTAAGGAACGCAGTCTTCACATCCATCTGATGAATGTGCAAACCCATCTACGCTGAGAGAGCAAGGATGGTCCATATGGAATATTACCGTGTGACAGGTGCAAAGGTTTATTCATAGTAAATCCCCTCAATCTATGAGAAGCCCCGGGAAACAAATCTTGCCTTATACTTCTCGACGCTCCCATCAGCAACTTGCTTTACCTTGTAGATCCATCTTGATCCTACAACTGATTTTCCACCAGCCTTGGAACAATCTCCCAAGCACTGTTTCTGAAAATGGAGTCATACTCCTCCACCATGGCATCTACCCATGTGGGCTCCTGCACTACTTCTTCGAAAGAAGATGGCTCTGTCACGATACACTTGCTCATAAGAGCCATGTATCCAGTATATCGGTCAGGTGACTGTCTCTGTATGCACTGTGATGTAGGGACTCCTACATTCTGTGCCATATCAAGCTTTATTCTCTCAGCTTCTGTGGTACGCTTTCTGCCTTGTATGATGTTTGGTTCTGCATGAGTGGACTCCTCCACTCCATGAATCTCCTCCTGTGGCTGATCCACATCCAGAGGCTCATATTTGGGAACAAGAAGTTCCTCCTCCGCATGCAAGTGTAGCTCCCTCTCAAGCGACAACTTCATGGCTTTCACCTCATTGAATTTTATATCTCGTCGCACAACAGTCATCTGACTATTTTGAAAATACACACAATAGTTATGGGGTGTTTCTTTGTACCCCACAATTATCCCAACTTTTGCAGTCAACTCCAGCTTCTTCCTGGCATCCTTTATCACATGAATGTAAACAGATGAGCCAAAAATATTTAAATAAGAAATATCAGGCTTCTTACTAGTAAAAGCTTCTTTGGGTGTACTGATGCCAAGTACTCTATGAGGACAACGGTTTTGCACATAAACCGCAGTGTTGCATGCTTTTGTCCACAAGTGCATCGGTAGGCCTTGGTCATGCAGCATCGCTCGTGCAGCACCCATGATCGTTCTGTTCTTTCTCTCCGCAACCCTATTCTTCTATGGGTTATGAGGTGCTATGAGTTCTCTTTGCATTCCTTCTTTGCTATAGAAGTCTTTGAATTCACCCGAGATGTATTCACCACCATTATCGCTCCGTAGAGCTTTCACTTGCTTCCCCGACTCCCTCTCCACCAATGCCTTGAACTCACAGAACTTTGATAATGTTTCACTCTTCTTCTGCATGAATAATATCCAGTATCTACGAGAATAGTCATCAACAAATATCACATAATACTTGTGTTTTTCTATTGAAGCAACCGAGAATGGTCCACACACGTCTGTGTGAATTCTCTCCAAGATCACCGAAGCACGGTTCTCCTTCTCATGAAAGGTGGTCTTCACAAACTTAGTCATGGTACATCCCTTGCACTGATCTAACTACACAAGAGTACCCTTGGGAATTCCAGTATAAATTTGCTACAAAATCTTCAAAGCGCCATGGTGAAGATGGCCCAATCTCCTGTGCCATAATTCTCCCTCATCCGGGCTCACCACTTCTTCTGCTTTGCTCACCATTGTAGCGCAGCCATCTACCTCCATATTGTAGATATTATTAATTCGAACCCCTATCTTCTTGGTTTGACCCATTTTTTTATGTCGAAGAAAGGCTTTTCCCTCACTAAAAACAACATTATAACCTCTATCTTCCAGCATTGCGACTGAGACCAAGTTCTTCTTCATACCTGGAACATGCATAAAATTCTTCAACAATAATGGATTACCAGACTCCCTCTCAAAGGTAATGGTCCCAATGCCAGTGGCACTGTACCGACCATCGTCGCCCATCTCTATATGCATCTGGAGGTCCTTTTCCTCCAAGTCACTAAACAACTCTTTGTCTCTTGTCATATGGAAAGACGCACCACTATCAAGATACCACACCGATCCCATGTAGATTGAAACCAAGCATGTGATCAAGGAAAAATCTAGCTCAAATTGTGAGGCTAAGGCCTCTCCAACTGCAGATCCATCGACCTGCTTATTCTTCTTCTTATGTGGACAGTTAGTGGCGAAATTTCCATGTTTGTTACAGTGAAAACACTTCACTTTGGACAAATCCTGCTTCTTGCCTTTAGCACCGGATTTTGAAGGATTTTTCTTCCCCTTCCCTTTCCTTGCTTTGGAATCCAAATTGAAATTCTTTTCATCTTCATTCTTCGATGAAGATCCATCCCTGGTATCCCACCTTATCTCCTCCTGCACAAGATCCAACCAAATTCGCTCCCATCCTGGCAGTTTCTCCCGTCCATTGACAGAGTCTTCGTAGCTATGCCAACTCTTCGGAAGCCCAAGAAGAGCCAAGATCACCAATTCTTCATCATCAACAGTAACCCCCACACTTCCCAGTTCATCCTTGCATTGGACAAACTTCGTGAGGTATTTTGGAATACTGTCGCCTTTCTCCATTTTTATTTTTTTGAGTTTGTCTTTAAGTGCCAACTTCCTCTAGTCACTTCTGAATTGGAAAAATTCTGTCAAAACCTTCCACATTAAGAATGGAGTGGATTTCCCATGAAGGTTGGACACAATATGGTCCTTAACACCTTCCAACAGAATCCTCCTCGTCTTTGCTGTCTTCTTTTGCCATGCATCAAGTAATGTAGCATCGCTAGATTCCGGCTTAGGAACATCGCTATTGATGAACTCCTTCAGCCCATTATCCTCCAGCACCTCCTCCATCCTGTCCTTCCAGGGTATTTAATTCAAGCTCCCATCAAGGGCATACTCCAATCTCAATCCGTTGAAAGACATTTCAATGTATACTCAATTTCTGCACCAAGAATCTTCTGTAGCAAATTCGAATTGTCGACCAGCACAAACTCACTTCACAATTGCAATCTTCAATCAAAAATGCTCTGATACCATGTAGAAATTATATGCACTAAGCATGCATATGTCCAAGATCCACCTGATCTCACACTATTTAACTTTATGCAAGATACTGAATCTATTCCACTTGTTAATCTTTTGCAGAAAATTTAATCGCACACACATGTGAAGCATAAACAAAAATAATCAATCGCACATAACATAGTTTTTAACCGAGAAAGCCTGAAGCTGAAAACCCCAACTATATATTATGTAACATGGAGATCATATGACAATCTCATACAAGCATACAAATCTTATCACAAGCTCTCAGTACAGTATAATCTTCATACACTAATCAGGACCAATCTTGCAAATCCATGCACCGATCTTTGCCACCTGCTAGCTTGCCTCCACTATGAAATCCATGCTGAAGAATAGCTCTGAATGAATTCAAATTACTCTTGGATTGACTGCACAATCCTCATTGGCAACTCCATTGTGTGTGTGATGCAATCAATGCATCACTATAGTCATAACAGATAGTCTATCTTGCCCTTTCACCTATCTCTCCACTGGTCTTCCACTGGAACTGCCATGCACTATAGTTAATTGTTGTATTTTTCAGTTGATTAATGAGTTATTATTTGTGAATTAATTAACTAATTAATTTACTCCACTCTCACTAGTGTATCAATCAGTTAGACTAGATACAACTAGCTCAACTGAGTCTAACTGAGTTAAACTGAATACAAATCCATAACTACTTCTTCCAACTATGTCATAACTCTGCCACTTGAGTTCTAACTAAGTCCTCCATGCATTAACTCTAGTAAACCCTTAGGAATTGCATAATTCCTTCTGTCAGCTGATGTGCCACATCTGTGCACTGAACTAAAGTGCTCCAAGAGAATAAGTTGTTGTTTAGATTATGATTATTATTAAGAGCTAATAATAATCGACATGCATCTATTTTTAGATTGACAATATATAAATAGACTTCGCCCAATATTCTAAAAATAGAATTTCATCTATTTTTCCAACTTGATCAACCATCCAAAAATAGCATCCTGCAACTTCTGAAATATGATCATCATGTCTAAAAATAGACATAGTCTAAAAATAGACTTGCACCAAAAATAGCCTACGGGCCCAATTACTGAAGGCGACTCTTTTCACTAAGCTCATCATCTTGTTGAATCTCAACACATATTTAAGCTTCCTCTTCATCTCACTATCCCTTGTTCTCTACCATCTTCTTGCAATAGAGATACTCCATGTGTAGAAAATCTATGTATATTAAATTGATCTTGTAATATGCTAAAAAAAAATACTTGAATCTACTCTACAAATTGTGGAAACCAATTTTTATCTTGAAATCACAAAACATGAAAGAGAAATAATTTCAATCGCACAACACAAATATTTATCTGGGGAAAGCCTCAGTTAAAAAACTTGGTATCTGTATATTGCATAAGCCAGAGAATAATATAAGATTACAATGCTTTTCTCCAAGCTGATAAATCTCTACACTATCTCTATTTGTCTCAATGATTCCTTGATAAGTCTGGTTCAATACTTAACCAATTTCTTGCTTTCCCAAGTCCCTATTTCCTACCGCAGTTTCCCTGGGTAATTAGGCCCTATTAATTAGGTAAATTCCAAATCCATATTGCACAATCCATTAGGTGCCTTCCTCTGACTGCATACACCACCTGTACAATTCAGATAATTATACAACTGATAGTACAGTTCCCTTGAACTCCAATCTCAACTAGGTTTTTCTCAAAACTGACATGCATGAGTTATTTATGAGTGAATTATCAGTTACCTGATTGATCATTACATGTGAATTAAATCTAATTTTCACACTTTGACCTCTCATGAGTTCCTCCATGAATTATAATTAGTTAAACTGACTTTAACTCACATAAACTGAGCTAATTAATTACAACTCAAAATAAACTCAACCAAGGATCCTATAATCTAGGAGACACTCTACATGCCTCTAGTTTGACCCTCAACTTGAATTAATTGAACCAACTAAGTCATCCTAACTTAGTTAACTCATACCAGTTGTCATGTGAAGTGGAATTACAACTTTATTCTAATTTAATTCAAGGGAAAATTAAATTAAAATATTTCTTGATGCCATTTTCAATATTTCTTGTTTCCATTTTCAACACTCCCTTTCGACAAGAAAGGAATTCAACGTTATCCTGATCTGGTAACTTTGGAATGTTTTTCATGCAACACTTCTCTCTATTTCTATTGTGATTGCAACATCTGCTACTGAAAATCATCCAAAAATAAATAAAATAAATTGAATCAATTGTGATTAGTATGATGCATCTATTGCCTGAGTCTCTGACTGCTACTAGGTACTACACTGTCTAGTGAAAACTTCACACTGTTATTGAATTTGTACTGTTACCAACTCTGCACTACAATCCTTAGTATATGACTGCTACTAGTCTTTGCATCTATCACTTTGGCATTTGACTGCATCATCTAACATTGGTCCATCCTGCTACTATATATTGTGGGCATTCGGAGAAAGGTAATGATCCATGAGACAAAAAATCTCAATGGACCCTACCCAAAGTTTTTCACCCTTGGGACTATTGCTTCACATTGCCCCACCTCTCACCTAGAGGTATGGTTTCATGTGATCCCTTTTCCCACTTGGCTTGAAATTTCCCCCTAATTGAGGTCTCTACTTGAGTGGATGTCTCCACTTGGCCTCCTCTATGCTTCTCCAATTGTGGTTGCTCCACAACTTGTTGAAGCTTCTTCTGAGGAGGTATGTTGAGAGGTATTTTATGCTCCCTCTCAACCACCAAGTCTCTAACCTTTTTCTTGCTCCTCAAGGCTTTGCATGCATCTTCGACCTCAAGAGAATACAGGTTATTGACTCGCACATTGATATGTTTCACTCATCCCTTGGAAATGTGTCTAAGGAAAACCTTTCTTGTGTTAAATATCACATCATAGCCATGGTCTTCCAATGCCACGATGGAAACAATATTCTTCTTTAGTCCTAGAAAAAAAAACACATCTCCAAGTCTCAAAGGAGATCCAGAATCCATCTAAAAGATAATAGTACTGGTGTCGGTTGCGTTACACCTCCCATCATCTCCAAACTCTATGTTATGCTTTAGGTCTTTCTCCTCCAATTCACTGAAGAGATTTATATTCCCCTTCATATGGAATAATTCAACACTATTGAGATACCACATGATACCCATCATAGTGCATTCCATGCATGTGATGAGAGTGAAATAAAGTTCAAATTGTGAAGCTAGAGCTTCACCTACTACTGCTACTATAGGCTCCTTATTTCTTGCCTTCTTCTCTAGACATTTCGTGGCATAGTGATCAAACTCGTGACAGTGAAAACACTTGATGTTGGACAAGTCTTTCTTCTTTCCCTCTTCACCTTGGGAATTCTTTACCTTGGATTTATTTCCTTTAATAACTAATGCAAATTCATCTTCTTTGGAAGAGGTCTCGTCTCTGGTGTTCCTCCTAATCTCTTCATGCACCAACTTATACCACAATTGCTCCCACTCAGATAGCTTCTCCCTCCCATTTACAGAATCTTGGTATATTTTCTAGCTCTTAGGAAGGCCTAGAAGTGAGTATCACCAAATTATCCTCGGAAATAGTAACACCAACACTTCCAAGCTCATCCTGACATTGGGTGACCTTGGTCAAGTACTTTGGTATTGTGTCACCCTGCATATTAATTTTTCTAAGCTTATCCTTCAACGCCAACTTCAAGTGGTCATTTTTGTTTTGAAACAAATCTGTTAAGTCCTTCAACATAGCACATGGAGTTTCCTCTCCATGAAGGTTTGAGAAAATATGATATCGAACACCTTCCAACATAATCCTTTTTGGCTTCTCTATGTTCTTCTTCCATGCCGCTATATCTTGAGGATTTGTTGTTGCAGGATCAGGAATATCATTGTCTATGAATTCCTTCATCCCGTTCTCTTCCAAAACCTCTTCCATCCTGTCTCTATAATCTATGTAATTCAAAATACCCTCAAGGGAATATTCGAGTCTCAATCCAGAGAAATAATTCCCGATCCTGCTGCTAACCCTGAGGAGTAGATCTACAAATTCGATTCACCTGAACAAAAAAAACTCGTATTATTCTCTTCTAGAGTGATTCCTTCTGTGATACCATGTATAAAATTCATGTAGATCCATATGATATTGTAATATGCTAAAAAAAAAATACTTGAATCCACTCTACAAATTGCAAAAAACAATTTAGATCTTGAAATCACAAAACATGAAAGAGAAAGAATTTCAATTGCACAACACAAATATTTATCTAGGGAAAGCCTCAACTAAAAACCCCACTATATATATATTTCATAAGCCAAAGAATATGATAATATCACAATTATTTTCTCCAAGCTAAGAAACCTCTACACTATCTCTATCTGTCTCAACGATTCCTAGGCAAGCCTGGTTCAATACTTAACCAATTTATGGCTTGCCCCAGTCCCTATTTCCTAGTGCATTTTCCTTATGTAATTAGGCCCTATTAATTAGGGAAATTCCCAATTCATACTGCACAATCCATTATGTGAATTAATCCGATTGCATGCACCACTTGTACAATTCAAATAATTATACAACTCATAGTACACTGCCCTTGAACTCCAATCTCAACTAGGACTTTCTATGAACTGATATGCATGAGTTATTTATGACTGAATTATCACTTATCTGAGTGATAAATGCATGTGAATTAAATATAATTTTCACACTTTGACCTCTCTCCAGTTCCCCCATGAGTTAGAACTAGTTAAATTGAATTTAACTCAGATAAACTGAGTTAATTAATTACAATTGAAAATAAACTCAACCAGGGCTCCTATAATGTAGGAGACACTATACATGCCTCTAGTTTGACCCTCAACTCTAATTAACTGAACCAACTAATTCATCCTAACTTAGTTAACTTGTACAAGTTGTGATGTGAAGTGGAATTACATTTTTATTCAAGGGAAAATTAAATTAAAATCCTTCTTGATGCCACTTTCAAGATTTCGTGTTGCCATATTCAACACCATGTTCTTCAAGTTCGTCATTCGATGAGTTATCCTCTCAATTGTCACAAGTTGGTGAGATCATACATGATCCAAATAAAAACAATAAAATCATTGAGTACCCTTCCCTTCTCTCATCATCTCTTATCTTGCATGAAGGCACTCTTCAAATCATCTTTCTCACAAAATTTCCTCGATTCATTCATCTTCGAATTTGCGACCAGAATAATCTTACGACTTGAGTAATCTGGTCGTTGAATTTGAAAAATACGATAAAACCAGTGAAAAACATGACTTCCACCCGATGATCAGTGGCCATCTTGAAACCATCGATAACAACTATCCTCAATCCATGCATGATCTGGTTCAAGCTTCAAAATGCAATTTTACAATCCTGGAAAGTTCTAGGACCTGCCAGGGAGTCGAGGCACTTCAACTTTTGTTGATGTTTACATAAAGATCTTGCAACTCTAGTAAGCCCCTTGAACTAAGTCAAATATGGTTTCTCTCGCATGATCCTTCTCTTTTCATGGTTTCACTCGATGTAAATATCTTTCTGAAAGATGTTTTTGAAATTCAAATGTAATCTCTTAAAATTTCGATATTTTACTTCTGGCCGAATTCAAGAATATTTTTCAATTCATTCATATTCATGCAAATATCTTGCATCAAACTCTGGTTTGGAATGTGTATCTCTCATAGATTCATGGAATTGTGAATTTTATCATTCCAAATACCATCTTTGGTGATCCAGGGTATAAGTAAAGTACTCAAAAATGAAAGTGTTCAAAAGTGCTCGAAACTGGTGCCAAAATGTAGAGCTCATAGTCTTGAATCCAACGCAACTCTAATTGCTCAAAATCGATATCGTGTGCTCCACATATCGTACTATGATCGTTTTCCTAAACAGCTAAATTATTTGTAGGTTGAAGTGCATGATTGTTGACTCAGTAGTCCATACAGTGACTCAACAGACTGATTGTGTAGGTTGAGTGTGTACTTCGGGCTAGTGGTAGGATTCCAAGTGGCCCGACATGATTGGTTCATAATTGGTGAAATATTATTGGTTGTGGTTTATTTTATGTGGACTTATGATAGGGTTCCAAGTGGCCCAATCACAGGCTTTCACGTGGCACCCCAGGATTGTCTAAAATTTTAAGGGTCAAATTGGCCTACACAGGGTTCAAACTCATGAAATCAGAGGTGACAAGGCAACGCCTTACCAATATGCTGCAAGTGGTTCTTAATAACCATAGCAATGAACTTATATTTAAATTTTTCACAAATTTTTTTAGGGGGAATGGGTCGGGGCTAAGACCCTGGACCCCAGTCACTACATGACCACGAGACCATAGGCGGAGCTACTGTTGGGCCTTGGAATTGGTATAATTCTTCACCTTATTTCCTTAGTTAATAGTTAGTTTCTCAAGCCTTTTGAACATAGATTACAATAATTTGATTTCTAAAGAGTTCTAGAAAGGAGCTAATAAATATTTTTTATTCTATCTTGTTAGTGAATCAATTCAAGTCTTAAAGACATTATTAACACACGATTTGGGTCGATATTTGGACCGGAAATATTTTATGTTGATTGTTGTTCCTAGAATATCTAAAGAAGGTCGAGCAATAAGAAGATTGTTTGGACTATTTGTGGCTAGATAACCATGAATTGTCGCCTTATATGCATGAGATGGTTGGAAAGAGGATCGTGGCCTGCTATTCCAAGGAAGATGCCATGAATTAAGCATCCTGAGAATCTTGTGATTCTCAGGATAGCTTTATCATTTCAAATTTAGGATTATTTTTTAATATAAAAGTAGGATTAAACTTTAGTAAAGGTTAATAATTATTCCTACCATTTTGTAAGAGATATTGTAGAAACAGACTGTCTTGATTTTTTTTAAACTTCTCATATAATTTATTGTTTCATATTTATCAAGACTTCAGCAGTTCGGTTTTAATCTAGTCCATTGAGTTAAATACAAGTCAATTACATTCCAGAGATCGTTGTCCTAGTCCTAGAGCAGATATTGTCTTACTCTATTTTACTATTACATTTTACTTTCAAATTTCCATGATTAATCGTTTCTTAAATTAAAGTTACTGTTGCTAGATTTACTGTTATCATTTACAAGAAATTGTAATGAATAACGTTAAATGAATTTCCTTTACAGTGTTATGCTTGGTTATTGTTTTCCATACAAGTGTGAATTGTCATATTTAAAGAACTTAGTGTTTTTATTATAAATGCATCTTAGTTCCTTTAATTGCAAGTTATCGTTCTCTAGGAAACAACTTGAATTTCTCTTTGGTTTCTGCATAGGACTTAACTTAATTTTGTTATCAGTATGATTATGATTTAAAGATAGAAAGTGAGTGAATATTTTTTTATTCCTTTCATTTCTTATTTTCTTCTTATCACTAGTTTTACTTAGATCAAATTAATTTAACACTTCTCTTGCACCAAATTTTTCGCTAACCTTGTAATAAAAAGACGAAATCTCAGGTTGAAAATTTGATGTGTAGAGGTTTAAACTGATTCTTTAACAAAAATTTAACACATAACATTTTGGCATTGTTGCTAGGGAGGTTTTCAAAGGGTGTTAGTTGTGTCTCTAAAGGGTTGGTTTTTAAAGACAGAAGGTAAGAACCTACACACGCACCATGTAAAATACGTATGTCAGTGCCTACCCTTAGTTGATACACTTCTATTATTTAGGTATGTATCACTAAGAAGAATCTTAGGAACTAGGTAGTTGTAGATCAAAAATTACACCAAAAACCACCAAAGCCCAAGGTCAGGTTGGCCTTGGAATAATGACATTCATCAATGAAATCATTCAAAAATATGAATCTCAAGCATCGGTAGGTCCCCGAACAATATTCGGGAAGGGCTCTATTATTTCCCCTCAAGTGGAAGGATTATCTGTTGCAGCTCATGCTGAGATTCATGATAATATTGAAGGATTTGAACAAATTTTTCAAGATATGCCCATTAAACACCTAAGTCCTTATAATAAATACAAGGGTAATTATTGTGACTTAAAATAGGGGGAAGGTGAAACGAGTGGAGAAAATCTACAATCTCCTAAAGCAGACCCACAATCTGCTAAACTTGAAACTCTTGCAATTCATGTTGTAGGGAAAGCATCTGAAATCCATGATTTGAATAACATTGTGAGACCCATTCCTAGGTCAAATGCTAGCCAAAGTCTTGAGTCAAACACTAGCCAAAGTCATCATGCTCAAATAGTACCTCCTGATCAGGAAATTCCTTAAGGCTAATGGCAGATTTTTGACCAGATGGCGAACGTAGTAACACAAACACAAACCTCGACCATAGAATATCCTATAGTCAATCCACTAGCCAATGCACCAATGAAATCCATTTCATTACAACACGTCCCAAATTTTCATGGAATGAATTCCGAAGACCCTGATGCATTATTATTTGAGTTCGATGTCCTATTTCGAAGTTACGACCATACTACCGATCCACAAAAAATAAATAGTTTCCTTCTACCTTGAAGGGAGAAACTTTACGTTTGTTTATGGGACTAAGAGGTGGTACTATAAATTCATGGGATGAAATTAAAAATGATTTCCTTACCAAATATCAAGATTATTTCCATTCTAGGGATTCAAGAAAAAATATTTTTAAAATAATGGCTAAAGTTGGTGAGACTTTATATGAATACGTTGAAAGATTTCAATATAATTTGCAAAGATCACCTTACACCACTTTACCCAAAGAAATGTTTAAAACCACTTTAATTAAAGGAATGAAAGATGAGTGGGTAAAAACTCTTAATTTAATGGGGTAAGGTGATATTTCTAAAGAAAATTTTGATGATATTATTAAACTGTGTATCAGGTGCTCGCGAGGAAGTACACGAACCGTATCTGGAATTTGAGATCCTCTCAGCAGGACCAGTAAGACTATAGGAGGAGGAGTAACTTGAGCAGAGATCGATGATCTTTTAGAAGATTTCAAAATTTACATTTTGACAACATTATATACACAGTTGGATTATTTACAGGTTAAACAAAAACAGGCTGAGGCAGAGGAAGCTTTGGCTATTTTCTGTCCTCGTTGTCGGAAGAAACACAACCAAAGAGAATGTCCATTGGATATGATCGAAACATGTGCCATTTTCACTAAATATCATCTGACCGAGTGGCATCCCTCACTCTCAAGATTAAATTTTTTTTTAAAAGAAGCTAATGAAGATATAGAGCCAATGTACCTTATGACATAGTGATGACAGTGGTAAAATTTCCCTTCAGGTATGATGCATGACCCTTCTTTGTTTTATTCTGGAAAATGTGCTCAACAACATATTCCTGGATCAACAAGGCAGGGCCAACAATATTTTAATCCCACTTGGAAATATCAACCATACTCTACACCACGGATGCAGAATAACTGTAGAAATATCGGAGTATTCATGAAACTATAGAGTTTACACTCTACACAACCTTATTACTGCAACATGTTTGAATTAACCTCGGGATTCGTTCAACATACATATGTCATACATATGCGTGATAAAAAGCATAGTTATAAACAAAAAATATAACCCAAAAAAATTTGCATCGCATGGAATCTCTTACTGGAGGGTCCCACGACAAGTCTGACCAATCACTGGCAATCACACAATTTACAATTTAGCTTTAAGACTTAAACTTTAATCCATGTGAATTGTGAAACTGTGCTGAGTTGACACGTGTCCTATTCCTTTTCGCATCGCAAATAAAATAGTTTACTTTGAGATGGCTTAACACTTATTCCATAAGTCTTGTGAAGCGCGCAATTGCTTTCCCCGTGTCATGATCTCCATTTTTGGATTACTCTCAGATCCTACGATCCTCGTTGTCTCTACACTCTTCACTTCGCATCGCTTGTAAAAGAAATCAACTTGAAAATTTTAAAGGTTAAACTCATTTCTCTACGATGTGCGATGGTTTCCAATTTGTGATGAGATCTCTCCCGTTGATCGGGTTCAGATCTACAACCCTCGTTGCGCCTGCAATCCGATTGTTCTTCCACTATTTAACTAAATGTGATTTAACAGAGTTTAAACAAATAATTGAACAAAGAGCCCAATCGACACAAAACACTTGAAAATTATAAAATAAGGAGTTTACAGAGCCAAGCCCTTAATCGACTGATTATTAAAATTTTTATGTTCTCTTCTCTCGCCTCTCACACACCTATTTCACTCTCTCTCACTTTTTTCATACACTCTAATCTCTCTTACACCTATCTCACACATTTATATAAAAATCTAAAGTGGTCATTCTCGCTTAAAATATATTTATGTTGAATCACTCCAACAAACAAATGCTACCCTATTTCTAAGCTCATATCCTACTTGGCTCAATCTGCTCGCAGGGAGAAACCAAATTCTATTTCTATTCCTAATTAACTTAATAAACCCAGACAAACTAACTTCTCTCATTTAAAACTAAATAAAATATTAATTACCAATGTTTATCCACCTAATGGTTAGCCACAACGTGTGAACATCCAATCACATTGCTAGCTTAGTTCAGATGCTCGTACATCAGACTCCCGGGGAAGAAAATATTAATCCATCAATGCTTCAGGATCTGTACTAAAATTTTGTAACTCTGTTGTTGTCATCCAATTGGCATCTTCCAGAGGGTGTCCTTTCCATTTGACTAGATACTGATAGTAAGTTTTTCCTCTAGTCTTCTTTGCTTCTCTTTTCTTTAAAATGGCCTCCACTTATTTCTTTTTTGTCTTTGGCATCTGTTCCTTCCAATTCAAAGTCTGGTCTTCCTCTTCTATAGAGTCTTTTGGTAGCTCTTCCTCAGTTCCTTTGTATAGGTACAAATATGAAACATTAAAGATAGGAAATATTTCAATTCCTTCTGGAAATTCAATTTCATAAGCATTTGAAGAAAATTTCCTCAAAATTCTACATGGTCCTATCTTTTTCATCTTTAATTTTTTGTAAGCCCTAATAGGAAACCTTTGTTTTCTTGGGTACACCATGACTAGGTCACCTACTTGGAATTATTTTTCTTTCCTCTTCATATCAACTCTCTGATTGTATTTGATACTACTTTCCTGCAATCTATTTTTGATATCTTCCTATAGTTTTTGCATCTATTCTGCAAACTTTTCATCTTTTGCACTCCTTATCTCTTGTTTTCCTAAATTTATGCACTCATACACACCTCTTGGATTCATTCCAAAAACAATATGGAATGGACTCATCCCAGTATTTCGATTGGGAGTATCATGATAAGTAAACTTAGCCTGAGCAAGTTCTAAATCCCACTGCTTAGGGTTTTTATACACTAAGCTCCTCAATTTATTTCCCAAGCTTCTATTCACTACTTCGGTTTGTCCATCCGTTTGAGGGTGATAAGCTGAACTGAAACTAAGGTTGGTACCTAGTTTCTTCCATAGAGTTCTCCAGAAATTACCAACAAACTTGGTATCCCTGTCGAACACAATACTCACAAGCAATCCATGTAATCTTACAACTTCTGGAAAAAAGGGATTAGCAATATGTGTTGCATCACTAGTTTTTTTGCATGCAATGAAATGAGCCATTTTAGAAATCCTATATACTACAACATAAATGGAGTCACTTCCTCTTTGAGTTTTTGGAAAACCCAAAACAAAATCCATACTAACTGCATCCCATGGTCGATTTGGTATTGGTAATGGCTGATACAACCTGTATTCTGACTTCTCTCCTTAGCATGTTGACAAATTCTGCATTTATCAAAAAATCTCTTAACATCAGTTTGCATCTTTGGCCAGTAGTAAAAATAATTTACCTGAGTAGAAGTCTTGTCTTGTCCAAAGTGTCCAGATAAGCCTCTGTTGTGTTTATCCTTAATTATGTTTTCCCTCATAGAAAATTTGGGAATGCATAGTTTATTACTTTTGAATAACAACCCTCCTTGGATAAGATAATCTAGCCACTGGAGTCTATTATGGACTACTGGGGTTTTCACAGCTGCATAAATTTCCTTAAATTATGTATCTTCTTTATACATGTCAACTATTTCTTCAAGTCCTACAACACCAACTTGTAATTCTTGCATGATTAAATTCACTCTTCTCAAAGCATCAGGAACTTTATTCAACTTACCTCTTGTATGCTTAATCACAAAAGTAAAGCTCTACAAATATTCTACCCATTTGGCATGTTTCTGGTTCAATTTTGGCTGGTTGTTTATAAACTGTAATGCATGGTTATCAGAATATAAGACAAATTCTTTTGGTAACAAATAATGTCTCCACTTTATGAAGTCTTTCACAACAACATAAAACTCTTTGTCATAAGATGAATATTTATTCTTAGCTTCATTCAATTTCTCACTGAATTATGCTATTGGTCTCCGTTCTTGACTTAAAACTTCTCCAATTGCAACTCCACTAGCATCAATTTCAACTCAGAAAACTTTTTCAAAATATGGCAAAGCTAAAAATAGTTTTTTCTATAATTTTCTTCTTCAACAACTTAAAGTTTCGGTCAGCTGCTTCTATCCACTTGAATGGCTGATTAGTTTCCTTGATTGTTTCAACAATGGGTGCACAAATATGACTAAAGCTTTGGATAAATTTTCTATAGAAACTTGCAAGGTCATTAAAGCTCCTTACCTAAAATATGTTTCTTGGAGTTGGCCAATTCAAAATTGTTGGAATTTTTTCGGATCCATTTTCAAGCTTTCTTTAGAAACTACAAATCCCAAATAGACTAGTTCTTCCTTCACAAAACTGCATTTCTTAAAATTTATTAGCAGCTTCTCTTTCTGCAAAGTTTTTAGAACCAAATTAAGGTGCTCCAGATGCTCTTCTTTACTTCGACTGAAAATTAGAATATCATCAAGATAAACAATTACAAACTTGCCTGCATATTCCTTCAAGACTTCATTCATTAATCTCATGAATATGTTGGGTGCATTAGTGAGCCCAAAAGGCATCACTAACCATTTATACAAACCACTGTTTGTTTTGAAGGTATTCATCCACTCACCCCCTTCTCTAATCCTTATCTGATGATAACCACACTTCAAATCTATCTTAGTCAAATATTTTGATCCAATCAAGCAATCCATTAGATCATCCATTCGTGGTAAAGGAAAACAATACCTGATGGTGATTTTATCTATGGCTCTGGACTCTGTGCACATGTGCCATTCACCTCCTTTATTTGGACTGAGTACCGTTGGTACAGCACATGGACTAAGGCTTTCTCTTATCAATCCCTTATCCATCAACTCTTGCCCTTGTCTTCCAACTTCTGCATTTTCTTGAGGAGTTAATTTGTATGCTGCTTTATTTGGAAAACTTGCTCCAGGTATTAGATCAATGTGATGACTAATACTTATGATTGGTGGTAATGCACTTGGAAACTCATACATAATAATATTAGCAAAATTAGTCAATAGACTTTAGATTTCTTCAAATAAATCTTCTAAATTTGTGGAAGTTAAAATTACCTTGGGTCTTCCTACAAAAACAAAATGCATCTCCTCATCCTTCTCGATTTTTGGCAACAGTTCTTTCCCACTCATCAACATAACACTATTTCCAAGTGTTTATTTGTCAGCTTCATCCTTCAATGGTAGCAGTGTGTGTTTATTTCCATCCTTCTCCAGAGTATATTAAGTGTTTCTTCTGCCATCATGTATGGCTTTCTGATCAAACTGCCAAGGTCTTCCTAGAAATCTGTGACATACATCCATCGACATTACATCACATAATATAACATCCTTGTAACTACCAATTTGGATCTCTACATTACATATTTCTGTCACAATAATTTGATGTCCTTTTTTTAGCCATGATACCTTATAAGGAGTAGGGTGTACTGTTTTTACTAATCCAAACTTGTCCACCATATCTGTAGAAACAAGGTTATCAATGCTTCCACTGTCAATTACCACTTTGCAACATTTACCTTTGGACTTGCATATAGTCCTGAATAGATTCTTCCTCTGCGATGGCTCTCCTACTTCTTTTTAGGCTTTAAGAAATACCCTTTTCAATAACAAGGATTCTCTTGCTTTGGGTGGTTCCTTTTTACCTACAATCTGAGGAATGTCTTCCTTTGTTTCAACAACATTTACATTTCTCTGAGTTGTTGACTTATTATGAGGATAGTCCCATGACCCATGTCCCCATTCACCACATGTAAAACACCAAATATCTCTTCCTTGGCCTCTACCTTTGGGTACAAACCTTCCTCGACCAGAGTCTCCTCTCTGTGGTGATCTACTACTCGATCCTCCTATTTCATTCTGGGAATGTTGAAATTTGGGTTTGAATGTTCCTCTTCCTCTTGCTGAACTCTTTCCTCGATTCCTCTGACTTTGCTTTCTCTGTATCTTCTCTTCTTCTTTTAAGGCTGCCTGATAAGCATCTTCAATTGTCTTCAGATTTAATAGAATGATCTCATCCTGGATATCATACCTCAAGTCATTTATATACCTAGCTATTTTCTCAACATCATCCTCTACATGTCCATCTCTAATATTCAGTTTATAAAATTCCTTTGTATATTCTTTCATTGTCATTCATTTTTGTTTCAAATTCTGTAATTGCTTAAAAATATTTAACTGATAATCCTTGGGAAGGAACTTAATTTTTAATTTTCTTGCCATTTTGTCCCATCGCTTGATTTTGGGCTTTCTTTTTCTCTGTCTGGATACTTGTAACTCCTCCCACCAGATAGCTGCATGACCCTTTAGTTTGGTAGCTATAAACTTCACTTTCCTTTTCTCTTCATCCTCTTCAAATTCAAAGTAATTGTCTAATGAATTGATCCAATCCATTAGCTCTTCCATATTGAGATTTCCGTCATACAAAGGTACATCCACCTTTGGTCTTCTAGTTGCCTTAATCACCATTTTTAGCATTTTAGCTACGTCATCTTCTGCTTCTTCTTCTTCCTCAGAAGTTTCCTCTACTGCACTGACATCTCCTTCTTCAGGTGCTCTCCTCTAAGCAACTTCTACTGTCTCCATTCTTGTACGAAGATGTCGAATCTCATTCAACATAATTGCATTAGCCTCCAGTCTTCCACGACCTATGCCATCTCCTCTCCTGGGTGGCATCTTTGCTCCAGTTTCCAAGAACAGACTCAATTCTTCTCTGATACCAAATGATGCAGACTAACTGCAGAAATATTAGAGTATTCGGGGAACTATAGAGTTTACACTCTACACAACCTTATTACCACAACGATTTTGAATTAACCTTGGGGTTCATTAAAAATTAATACATACATACGCGCGATCAACAACATAATTATAAACAACACATATAACCCAAAACAATTTTCATGGCATGGAATCTCTTATTGGAGGGTCCCACGACAAGTCTGACCAATCACCGACAATCGCAGATTGCACAATTTACAGTTTAGCTTTAACACCTAAACTTTAATCCATGCAAATTGTGAAACTGCGCTGAGCTGCCATGTGTCCTCTTCCTTTTCACATCACAAACAAAATAGTTTACTTTGCGATGGCTTAACACTTATTCCCTAAGTCTTGCAAAGCATGAAATCGCTTTCCCCGCACTGTGAGCTCCGCCGTTGGATTACTCTTAGATCTGATGATCTCCATTGTCTCTCCACTCCTCACTTCGCATCGCTTGTAAAACAAGTTAACTTGAAACTTTTAAAGGTTAAACTTGTTTCTCTAATATGTGAAATGGTTTCCAATTTGTGATGAGATCTCTCCCATTGATCGGGTTCAGATCTACGTCCCTTGTCATGCCTACAATCTGATTGTTCTTTCGGTTTTTAACTAAATGATATTTAACAGAGTTTAAACAAATAATTTAACAGAGAGCCTGATTGACACAAAACACTTGAAAATTATAAAATAAGGAATTTACAGAGCCAAGTCCTTGATCGACTAATTATTACAATTTTTATGCTCTCTCTACTCTCGCCTCTTACACACCTATTTCACTCTGTCTTAATTTTTCCTACACTCTACTCTCTCTTACACCTATCTCACACATTTATATAAAAATTTGAAGCAGTCCTTCTCGCTTAAAATATATTTCTGTTGAACCACTGCAACAAAAAAATGCTACCCTATTTCTAATCTCATATCCTACTTGGCTCAATCTCCTCGCAGGGAGAAACCAATTTCTATTTATATTCCTAATTAATTTAATAAACCCAAACAAACTAACTTATCTCATTTAAAACTAAATAAAATATTATGACCAATGTTTATCCACCTCATGGTTAGCCACAACATGTGAACATCCAATCACATTGCTGGCTACGTCCGGATGCTCCTTCATCAACCACCCTAGGAAAATCAACCATTCCTCGAAATACTCACAATGATCAAACCAACAGTCCATTACAATTTTAATATTGTAGGTGAATTACAATATTTATTCGTAAAAATCCCTCTCCTCTAGGCTATACGGGACATTCTGATTTATGTTAAAATGATAAAATACTTGTGTGGTAAAAATCCTAGGAGGAAACCCAAACACTCTCCTACAGTCCATGTCTTAGGGACACTATTTGAACTTATCTTAGGGAGATATATACCTGTCAAGTACGATTACCCTGGGAATCCAGTAGTCACTGTTAAAATTTAGGGTAGCAATTTCCAAAATACATTGGTGGACTTAGGAGCTACTATAAACATATTGACTATAGAAACTTGTGGTATCCTTTGGATTGCAGCCTTGAAATCGAATTCCACTTTTTTGTAACTAGGCGACAAATCGGTAGTCAAACTAGAGGACACTCTAGAAGATATCATCATTTCTATGGATTCTTGGGAGTACACAGTGGACTTCTGGTTATCAAACCTAGAAATAGACTAGATGGGCATCCCCTGATATTAGGAAGGTTATGGCTAGAAACAACAAACACATGCATAGGATGTCAAACAGGGAATATGACAATTACAAAAGGAACTGTTGTGAAAAATCATGTCTTATACCCACCTGCTAAACCTAGCCTACCTATTGAAAATTATTAGTTATTTCCACAAAAATATCAGGAGGAAAAAGTGTGTTCTCCTCTTACCTTGGACAAAGTTGTTACATTTAAAATTCAAACTGAGGATGATATAATTGGTGGCTTTATTAACAAACCTTCTATTGTTGGTAATCCAACATGTCAAATGCTAAAAGTCATATTTGATAATGAGGCCCAAGAAGATCCACTATAGGTTTTGAGTGATAACCATAGACCTGTTAGTGTCCAAATGTTTAGTGGTCAAATGTACTCTTTCAAGTTTACTTAGTAGTGATCCTAGGTAAAAATTTCATGTTTCAAGTTAGTTTTCAAATAAAATTTTGTTCATTGAATATGTCTAGTTCTAAAATGCTACTACCTTCACTCCATTCATGGTCATCATTATTTCAGAGGTCATGTCATCCATCAATAATTTAGGGTTTGAGGTAATTCACCCTTTTGGGTGTATTGTGCAGGTGCTTCTCTTTTGGTGTTTGAGCTCCAAATTAGTTCTCCAAGGTTCAAAGCCACCACACCTTCATTTAGGTCAGAGTCTAGGTCGCATTTGTTCCGCCACCATAAGAGTCAATCATGTTATAAAATAAAGCGAACAAAATCTCATTTTCACCATACAAGTCATTTTCATAGGGATTTATCAAAGATAGGGAAATAAGCAAAGATATCCTCTCTTTTCACCATCATACTCCGCAACTTGCATGGGTTGAAGAAAAATAAGAAAATTTGTGCCAACACTACCTGTGTGACACTTTTGGGTGTGTTGCATAGGTGATGTGATTTTGGTGTTTGAGCTCCAAATAAGTTCTCCAAGGTTCAAAACCACTGCAAAAAGGTTCAAACACTTCCTAAAAAATAATTAGACACCCTCCATACCTCTCTCAAGTAAAAATTCATTAGAAAATGAGTGGTTTCCTTCATTAGGTTACCTCCACTACATTTTAGTGTTTTTCATCTTTTGTTTTAGCTAATAAAACCATAATATAACCATCTAAAACCTTAATATGACCTTCATAAACCATACCCTAACATATTCTATCACTCAAAACCCTCTTTTCCATCAATTTCATTAAAACCTTAATTTTCACTACATTTTGGCAGAAAAACTAGTGAAACCCTGTGTTTTGACCTTTTGGGCACCTTTCACATGCCCATTCCCAAAAATTCCACCTGCATCCTATAGCCAACTCATCACCCTACCTCACCATTCTTTTAGGGATTTTTCCCTAACTTCCTTGATTTGAAAATGGACCTATTTGTAATGCTATGCACAGTATCCATTTCCATATAATTTAATGTGAAAAGTGTTCTCCATGACTTGCAAGTTAAACAAAGTAGTTTTGGTAATGTTTCTAAGTTTTATGTGTGAGGATTTGTTAATTAAATTTATTGTTTAACATATCACAGCAGAAATAGACAGCAAGTAAAATTCACCATAACATAACACAGCAAATTGTTGAGGCAGTTCACCCCTCTTGGGCTACATCTGCCAATTCAAGGCTCCCCAACGACATTTTCTTGCTCTATTAATTTGCTCAAAATGGTTACACAGTGAAAAATATGCCTAAACGGGAAAAACCAACTGTAAATTTGACTTCAGAAGATATAAAATAGATAAAAATGGCTTTTGTTTCACCTTAAATAGTGAAATACAACCCAAAACAGTGCCTCCTCCATGATGGCCCTCGTGGCTTCTTCCTCTTCCTTGAAGAAAAATCTGATGTAGAACACCTATGTTCAATTTGAAACCTATTCCAAACTCTCTAGAAGGTTGAATAAACTCAAAATTGACTACAATTTCATCTTGTTTGGTCGAAAATGGAGAAAGTTATGACCAAAAACAAATTTTTCCCACTGGCACTAAAAATCCTCCTCCAAAACTAGAGGAACTCCAGTTAACTCCTTCAAAATAGTCGGACAGGCGGAATTGGCGGAACCATGCTCTAAATTAGGCAATAGCATTTAATTTTACTATTGGTGTGATGGCGCGTTCACATGCGGAATAGTCGAACGATTTAGGTGGGAGGATAAGGTTGAAGACTGTCGCATTAACTGTCAAAGGAGTGGTCACATTAGGTGGCATTAACCACCACCGTAACCATCGGTGGTAGCCCTCGATCTCCATCATAAGTCACATGGTGATGTTTTTTCCGCCTAGGGCTATCCCCCTTCTATCTCTCCACCACACCACTGCTCTTAGCCCTCAGTTCTATCACAATAGTCGCATGGCTTTCGGGGCTTAGCCCTGAGGGCTTAACTAGAATCTCCGCCACCCATTCATTATTTCAACGACCCGAATGTTCGTTTAACCACCGCTCGACTCTCCCAGCATTCAATTCATTTGCCCGTAGCATGTTGGTCGGGTCGGCCCTACCCATGTAGTCGGGTCAGGGTTCGAAACCCATACCCTCCACAATTTTACATAGACTTTTCCACCAATGGCCTGGGGCCACGTGGCAGCCTTCAGACAGACCACGTGGCACCCACTGATAGGCCCACAATATAATAAAAAAATTAAATTTTCCATAATATTTTTTTTTTTAAATTGAAAAAATCAATTAGTCAAAAATTCATGTTTTGGAGATCACTGGACGCTTTCAAACCTCAGTAACTTTCTCATACGAACTCGGTTTTGAGAACCGTTCATGGCACTAGAATCACAACGATGAGACCTTTCCATTCGTTCAAATTGCAACCATTTCTAAGAACTTACATTTTTGAGAATTTTCTTCACTTGGACATGATCTCCTGATCACACCTCCCCATTGGGAAGCTTTTGGACCCAAAAAGCCTTCAATTACCTGTTTAGAATATGAGGGTATAGACCCCTCACGTTTTCCACCTCCATCCATTTTTCCTTACTCGTTTTGCTGCCTTTAAGACCAATCTGAAGATAATCGACACTTCCCCTCTTCAAAGTGTGTGTCCTCCTGTCAAGGATAGCATCCTCTTTCAACTCATCCAAATATTCTGGTGAGAAATCCTCTATGGATGGCAGCTGAATTTCACTTTCATGATCAGCAATTAAAGGAGTTTCATACAAACGTAAATTTTCCACATTCACAGCGGAATACATTTGCATATATGAAGGAAAATATAGTTGAAAAGCATTATTTCCAACTTGTTTAAGAATCTTGAATAGACCATAATGAATAGGCTTTATATTTTTACCTTCTCCTTGCATTCTTTCCTTACTAATATGAAACCATACCTCATCTCCTTCTTGAAACTTATGATCAACTCTGTGTTTGTCATGCCTCTCCTTGTACTTGCCTTGTCTTTTTTCAAGCTGTTCTTGAACCTGCTGATGTATTAGCTAAATTCTTTCAATGAACATGCGAGCTTTGTCAATGTAACTATGCCCATAAATGGAAACATCCTTCTCAAGAATTAAATCTAAAGGTGACTTAGGCAAATACCCAAAACAAGCTTCAAAAGGTAAAGTATTTGTAGAAGAGTGCTTAGCCCGGTTGTAAGCATGTTGAATGTAATGCAAATGCTCATCCCAAAGCTTGGGATGCTTGCTACAATAACCTCTCAAAAGATGTACAATCTTTCTATTCCCTACCTCTGTTTGGCCATCTGTTTATGGATGGAAAGCAATACTCTTCTTCAACTTGGTGTCCATCATCTTCCATAAATTGGACCAAAAATTCCCAACAAATCTGGAATCCCTATCACTAACAATAGAAGTAGGCAAGCCATAATGAACCCATACATGTTGAAAATATAAATCAACAGTTTTTTCAGTAGTTACAGTTTTCTTACATGGCATAAGAATACACATCTTGTTGAATCTATCAACTACTACATAAAGATAATCATGCTGCTTTCTAGACAATGGTACCTCCAACAAAATCCATAGAAACACTTTCCCATGGACTAGAAGGTATCGGAAATGGCATATATAAACCAAGCGTCATATTGCTAGGCTTGCTTGTAGCACATAATGAACAACCTCTAATGAAACATGAAACACTATCTACCATGCGAGGCCAATAACAATACCTTTGTAAATGTGCCACTGTTTTTCTTACCCTGAAATGTCCAGCAATATGAGAAGAATGAGCTTCTCTCATGAAACTTAGTCTCTCTCCCTGTGGTATACATAACTTGTCCATATGAAACAAAAAATTATTATGCAAGTGATAATCATTCTCCTCCAAATGAGTCCCTTCACTCAAGTTAGCATACACATCCTTAAAATCAACATCTGATGCTTATTGTTCTATGTAACTCTCATGTACAATAGAATCATTCTTAAGTAAAGTAGTAGCACTAATAATAGGCCTTGAAAGCATATCAGCAAATTTATTAAAAATAACTTTCTTGTACCTTATTACCAAGTGAAATTGTTGTAGGAAACCCATCCATATGAAATGTCGTGATTTCTGTAATTTACTTTGCAACTGCAAGTACTGTAAAGGCTGATGGTCGGTATGAACAATTGTTTCTTTGCCCATAAAATAGTGTTTCCACCTTTTTACGCTTTGTACCAACGTATAAAACTCCTTATCATATGTAGGATAATTCACAACAGCACCATTAAATGTCTCAGAATGAAATGCGATAGGCTAACCATGCTGTAAGAGAACTGCACCCATGGCGTAAGCACTAGGATCGGTCTAAATCTCGAATGGTTGTCTCAAGTCCGGTAATGCAAGGACTGGAGCTGAACTTATCTTCTCTTTGAGAGACTCAAAATATTTATGTTTCTTGCCTCCCCATTGGAAAGCACGCTTCACGCTTGTCACTGCATGCATAGGAGCTATTATGGCAGAGAAGTTAGAAATAAACTTCCTCCAATACTGAGTTGCACCCAAAAAACTTCTTATCTCTGTAATGGATTTGGGAGTAGGCCAATTCAAAATGGCTTCTACTTTAGAAGTATAAATTCTCAAAGCACCTCCTCCTACTATGTGTCCCAAATAAACCAAAGAAGTCTTTCCAAATTCACACTTTGACATTTTAAGAAACAACTGATTTTTCTTGAAAACATCAAGTACTTTCTTAACATGCATGACATGCTCTTATCTAGTCTTGCTGAAAATTAAGATGTCATCGAAGTAGACAATAATGAAATCATCAAGAAAAAGACGTAATACATCATCCATTACCTGCATGAAAGTTGCAGGTGCATTGCATAAACCAAACGACATAACAAGCCACTCAAAGAGTCCCTCTTTGGTTTTAAATGTTGTCTTCCAAGTGTCACTTTATGCAATTCTAACTTGATGATAACCACTACGTAAGTCTAAATTAGTGAAATATTTAGCATCTTTTAGATGATCTAACAAATCATCTATCCATGGGAGTTGGTAATGATTCTTTACCGTTATTTTGTTCAATGCCCTGAAGTCCACAAACATACGCCAAGTTCCATATTTCTTTGGAATCAACACTATCGATGACCCACATGGCGAAGTGCTTGGTCTTATGAAACCTTTTTCCAACAAGTCCTTAATTTTCCTCTTTATTTCAGCATTCTCCATGATAGACATGTGGTACATGCCTATTTTAGGAAGAGGACAATCTTGTTGCAACTGTATTTCATATTGAATCTCCCTTTTAGGAGGCAGACTTGTTGATTCCTGAAACATCTCATGATGTGCATCAACTACATCATATAAATCTGATTTTAACTTGGAATCATAGTTTTCAAATGACTCATGATTCACATCAACCTAAGGCTTAAAAATAAGAAGTACAAAACTTTTACTAGAATTCACTAGCCTTTTTACCTGTCCCGCATTTACCATCGCTATATTTGTCTTCTTGCGATGTTATCTGACAATAAAATCCTTTCCATATTTGAAAAGATGATACTTATTTTCATGGCGATGGAAGATTTCTTTCCTGTCAAATAAGTAAGGACTTCCCAAAACAATTCCTGATATATCAAGCGACACTACATCAAGTTCAACTGTGTCAATAAAGTGTGCAGTAATTTCAAAACGCAATATGCACTTCCTTGAGACTTGTAATTTTGCATCCTTGCATATCCAACCAAGTGGATATGGCTTTGGATGTGGAATGGTCTCAAGTTTAAGTTGTTTAACCAAGTCTTCTGATATGAGATTTTTTTTTGACCCACTGTCAAACATTGTGTCAATTTTTGTATGTTTTGAGATTACCCTCACATGGAACAATTCAATTCTTTCTTCCTCATTTGGAGCTTGTACATGACAGTTTGAAGTACTAGTGCTTGGCTTAGTTTCAGTTTCTTTACCCTTCATACTCTTCAAACCCATGGCTATAATTTTGGTTTCGTCACCTGAATCATCTCCTAAGTATTATTGTGTAGTTGTAGTAGCTGCAATTTTCTTCTTTCCTTTGTTTTTGTTAAACTGAGTTCTTTTTTCAGGATAAAGTTTCCAACAGTTTTTCTCTTCATGGCCTTCTCTTGAACAGTGTTTACATATCACTTTCTCACCCTCTTTTTTGACAGATGCATTCTTTTTTCCTTTTCCCTTAGAGGTTTTTTCTTTTTTTTCCCCTTAAAAGCCTTGTTTCTACCCTCATCAAAATTATTTTTCCCTCTAGCCTCTAAATGCGTGGCTTGTACACAAACCTCGTCTAGACTAGTAGGATTGAACATAAGGATAGTATGTCTAAGGTAGTTGTGCAAACCACCTATATATTTCAGCAAAGTATCTTGACTTTGTAAGTCTACCCCCAATAAGAGTGCTCTTCTCCTAAACTCTTGGGTGTAGTCTTGTACATTTTGTCCCTTAAGTTGTCTGAAGTTTTGCCAATTCATGATAGCCTTTTGTAAATGAGCTAATGGATAAAATTGATTTTTAATTGCAGTAATAAATTCATCCCATGATAAAGTGATATTACCATGTTTTTTAATTTCATCCTTGGTCTTAGCTTCCCACCATACCAATGCTGCTCCATCCATTCTCAAAGAGGCTAACTGTATCTTGGTGTCGTCATCATGAAGGTTCTATATCCTCAAGTAAAACTCCAGCTGCCTTATCCAATTGTCAAGTTTGCATTGACTTATCCATTAAACATAGGCAACTCAAATTTAACATCAAGCTTTAAAAATGGACTTTTATGAGTGGTTTTAGACTTGTGATATTGATTCACCGAAGTAGAGGATGACGATGTAGAGGAAGAGATGAAGATGGGGATGGTGGATCGCCATTACCTCCATGTCCTTTCTTTGACTTGTCATCACTTTTCTTTCCTCCTAAAGAACCCTCTCCTTCTTTCTGATGTTTAGACCCTTCTCCTACAAGCCTGTCATTCCTTTCTTGCTAGAGTATCCTCACCATCTCCGTCATGTCCAAGAAAGCCTTTTGGAAAACCCGTCCTTCTTCTTTGGGATCAATGTCTTCAGGAAATTCACCTTCTCTTGAAGACATGATTGAGGCTTCTATGGCTCTTGGAGGTGAATTAAAAGGTGGAGTTAATGGCTCTCTGGCCCTCCTTGGTTGAGGATTATTTTGTACTCTAAGAAATAGTCCTTCCTCCCTCTTGAGCTTAAGCCTAGTAAGCATCAAAATTTGCAAACAGTCAACTATATATTTGCACAAGAAAAAATGTAGAGTAAAACTCTAGCTCTGATACCAACTGATCTAAAAATGGAACTATTTTTAATGCTATGCAAAGTATCCATTTCCATAAAATTTAATGTGCAAAGTGTTCTCCATGACTTGCAGGTTAAACAAAGTAGTTTTGGTAATGTTTCTGAGTTTTATGTGTGATAATTTGTTAATTAAATTTACTTTTTAACATATCACAGTAGAAATACACAAAAATTAAAATTTACCATAACATAACATAGCAAATTGTTGAGGCAGTTCACCCCTCCTAGGCTACATCTGTCGGTCCAAGGCTCCCCAATGGCATGTCCTTGCTCTATTAATTTTCTAAAAATGGTTACACCGTGAAAAATATGCCTAAAAAGGAAAAAAAACTGTAAATTTGACTTCAGAAGATTGAAATACAACCCAAAACAGTGCCTCCTCCATGATGGCCCTCGTGGCTCCTTCCTCTTCCTTGAAAAAAATATGTTGTAGAACACCTATGTTCACTCTAAAACATATTCCAAACTCTCCATAAGGTTGAAGAAACCCAAAATTGACTAAAATTTCATCTTGTTTGGTCGAAAATGGAGAAAGTTATAACCAAAACAAATTTTTGCCCAGTGGCACTAAAAATCCTCCTCCAAAACCGAAAGAACTCTAGTTAACTCCTTCAAAATAGTCGGACGGGAAGAATTGGTGGAACCATGCTCCTAATTAGGTGGTAGAATTTAATTTTACTGTTGGTGTGATGGCACGTTCACATGCGGAATAGTCAGATGGTTTAGGTGGGTGGATAAGGTTGAAGACCGCCGCATTAACTGTCAAAGGAATGGTCACATTGGGTGGCATTAACTGCCACTGTAACCGTCGGCGGTAGCCCCCAATCTCCGTAATAAGTCACATGGTGACGGTTTTTCCACCTGGGGCTAGCCCCCTTCTATCTCTCTACCACACCACTGCTCTTAGCCCCCGGTTCTAGCACTCTGGTCACATGGCTTTCGGGGCTTAGCCCTGAGGGCTTAACCAGAATCTCCACCGCCCATTCATTCTGTCAACGACCCGACTGTTCGTTTAACCACCGCTCGACTCGCCCAACGTTCAATTCATTTTCCCATAGCATGTTGTTCGGGTAGGCCCTACCCGTGTAGTCGGGTCAGGGTTCGAAACCCATACCCTCCACAATTTTACATAGATTTTCCACTAATGGCCTGGGGCCACGTGGTAGCCTCTGGACAAGCCACATGGCACCCACTGATAGGCCCACAATATAATAAAAAAATTAACTTTTCCATAATAATTTTTTTTGTAAAAATTTACAAAATCAATTAGTCAAAAAGTCATGTTTTGGAGGTCACTAGACGATTTCAAACCTCAGTAACTTTCTCATACGAACTCGGTTTTGAGAACAGTTAATTGCGCCAGAATCATAGAGACGAGACCTTTTCGGTCATTCAAATTGAAACCATTTCTAAGCAATTCCATTTTTGAGCATTTTCTCCACTTGGACATGATCTCCTGATCATTCCTTCCACTTCATTTCTGTCCCTAAAACCACTTTACCACTATCCCCTATTTTCCTAATTTTCCATCTTCTCTATCCACTACATCAAGATAGGGCTTTCCTTGTTCAAAAAAATCATGGAGGGTGAGAAGAAGGTCCATAAGGTAGTTCACCATTCCAGGTTTGAACCAACTCATACCCATGGCATCATTTTTAGAGCTTCATGATCAAGTGAGGGTTTACATTGCATTACATGGATATTTTGGCTTAAAAATCAGTTTCTGAAGTAATGGAGATGAATTTTACAAAAGTGAAAGAGGTTATTGTCCACAATAGGATAAATAACATAACCATCCTTCCGTTTATGCACAAATGTTACGGTTTGATATAAATTCTCAAAATACATTTTCTCCATGTCATTTTCTGCACTTTTGGACAGGTTGTCTTCAAATCAATTTTTCGGGTGTTTGAAGCATGGGTTTGTAGTGCTTGATGACTCCATTTTGTAGAATACATCCTAATATTTCCAACCATACCACTTTCAGCTCCAAAAATCCTTTGGGAAGGCCTCCAAAATCCTTCTCAAAGTAGCTTCTACGCTTCTTCTCAGAGTGCACTACTTTTCTGCAAATTTTGAGTGATCAACTTCAAACTTGAATTATGAGAAAATGGGAAAGTATTTTGGAAAATTGGAGGAGGTTTTTGTTCATAAAACGTTAAATAACAAAAATGTCTCTCCATTTTTCAAAAAAATTATGTTTAGATATATATTAATCCATATTTAAGCCCTATTTTTGGAGATTTTTGGCAATTCCTTTGTTACGTTTTTGAGCCAGTTTTTATACTTTTGGGAAGTGTTGTTACACTTCTGGGAAGTGTTGTTACATTTTTGTAACTTGGTTTTTCACCTCCAGAAAGGGTCCATAATTAGGTTTTTGGTTTCAAATCTCTTCAAACAAGCTTAAGGACCTCTCACTCATACCCTCCCTTGGTCAAGTTATTGAGTTTTCAAATCATTTCCATATCATCACTTCTCCATGACATAGAAAGACTTCATTTGATAAACCCTAACCTACTCCAGATAAATAAACACTAACCCTAGTACCTAAAAACTATCCTACACCTCTCATATATCTCACACTCTCATCTCCCACCATCCATATCATCCCTAACATGTCATTTTCATCAAACCCTAAATTCTAGCAAATTTTCACAGTTAAAAATTGGAAAGTTCTTGTTTTTTCTTGATTTCATCACCCTCCTCACATCCATTCCCCTTCATTAAACCCACAACATGGAGCTAACATGCCACCCTATCTACTTAATTTTTTGTAGAATTTTCCCTAGCTCCATAACCCTCCATCTCACCCTCTAAACCTACACCATCCCTACACTCTATTTTTTCCACATTTCACTACATATACCCATCCCATCAACATACTAGGGTTTTCATCCTTTTAGTGATAAAAAATATGGAGAGTGAGAAGAATAGATTCAAGGGAGGTCACCACCTCTGGTTATAACTCTTCAGAATGCATGAACTCAATGCTTCACCCTTGGCCAGAAGATCTTTTAAGAGGACTAGATGTTTGAGGTTCTGTGAGAAGCTCAAATGAAGCTTAAAGAAAAGGATATATTAGATTAGTTGGTTGAATATTCCTTGGTTGTTTATCCCATCACTCACAGGTGCTACAAAACCAATTTTGAGAAGTTTTGAATAATTTTGATATTTTTTGTGATTTTTGCACAATTCTACAAACTCCTCCTCACATAAGAGTAAGAAACTTTTGTTACGCTTATTTTAGAGGCATCCAAATGATGATTTATTTACATGTATGGATGCATTTTGATGAGTAAATTATAGATTAGGAACCCCCTTTGCATGAAAAGATTTACTTTTGGATAAATATCACAAAAACCACTCATTTTTCATGTTTTTTCCACCTTTTTGGAGCCTATGTTACGCTTTTGGAGTAACCTTGGGAGAGTGTATTTTTGGAGGCCTTCTCGTGGGTCATTTTGAAAAATTCAAGATGTTCTGGAAACTAGACACATGGGAATAGTTGACCATTATTTTACAAGTGGTTTTGGACTCCGAAAAGTGCCTCAGAAGTGCCTGAAAACTTCTGTTAGGCTTCTGCAAATTTCTATTTCCCTTCTGTCAAAAATGTTACAAATCAACATTGGATTCCTTAAGACACTTGTCAAACTTAGAAAATGTCAAAAATTTGAGGTTTTGTTGTCCTATGAGTTCGCATTAGAGTCATTGAGTTAGTTTTTGCCTCCTATCATGAGGGAATATGTAATTTAATGTAAGGGACAAATGCTCCTAGTTCATAGCTAAAATTCAGGGAATGGTTTCTAACCTCCCTAGAATCTAGGAAATGACTCATCTTGTGTATTTATGATTCATTTTGGATGGCATTTCGACCTGATGAGGTGTCATAGTCCATAATTTCTATAATTAGACTCTCTTTAGTCTTTTCTTGGGTTGGATAGTTGGGTTGAATAGTCTTATTTTACAGTGGATCTTTTGTAATCAACATTTTGGAATGAAATCAGAGACAGATTTGTAGAACTTGGGTTGAGAATATTGTGGTATGCATTGGAGAATTTTTTCTTCTTATGTATGTTTATCTATTCATACTTAATGATATATATTCTTCTTTCATATATGTTTATCTTGTCAGTTTATGAGCAGAAATCATGTTTTTTCATGCTCTATTTTAGAAAAGGTTTACATTGCAATGTCTATTTGCTTCTAAATGAATGAATTCACCTCAGTGCTCATTCAGAATCTCTCTTACTTCATCCTATACTCAATGAAATATTAAAAATTCTTTCAAACTACCTATATAGCCTCACACATTCTCTGAAAATTGACCTTGGAATTCAGACCTAAAAAACCTCATACATAGTCTACTCACTGACCTTTCTATCCAGCACTTAAAAAATTAAACAAATCCTTTACAGAGCTTACATATCTAGCCTAAGACCATTATATACTCAGTCATTCCTTTGACTACAAAAGTGAAAACGAGAGAGCCCTCTCTGGTCCTAGTAGGGATAACTACTTGACCTAAAGCATGTTCTGTGGTTACATTCTTTCAGCTCCATTCACAACCTTGGGAAGCAGGGGTGAGTGATAACAATACCTATGACTGTTGTCCATAAAAAAATTCCTATTGGAATCAAACCTAGTAAAACCCTAAATATTAATGCCAATCTGGACGATCAACAATGTAAAACTCTAACTCATATTCTCCAGAAATAAAAACAGCCTTTTTCTTGGGAATATTTTGACATGAAGGGCATTGGTCCACAACTATGTACTCACCACATTTATATATAAAAATATTCACGTCTTATTCGACAATCTCAGAGAAGATTAAATCCACACCTTAGGAATGTAGTAAAACAAGAATTGAAAAATCTCCCAGATCTCAATTTTATATATCCTATTTCAGACAAACAGTAGTGGGTTTCACCATTAGTTTTTTTCCCTAAGAAAAATAGTAAATGGAGAATTTGTGTGGATTATAGGGAACTAAATAAGGCTACGCAGAAAGATTATTTCACCCTTCCATTTATAGACTAGGTCCTTGACACTCTTGCAGGGAAGAATTTTTTCTCATTTATGGATGGTTTTAGTGGTTATAATCAAATTCAAATTGCTCCTGAAGACCAGGATAAGACCAAATTTGATTGCCCTTGGGGAATATTTTCATATAGAGTCTTACCATTTAGGTTGTGAATTGCACCAGCCACTTTCCAAAGGGAAATTTTGAGTATCTTATCCGATTTATTTAGTGAAGGAATTGAATTGTACATGGATGACTTTACTCCATATGGTAACGATTTTGACTAGCCCTTACAGAATATAGGAAAATTTCTTGAATGATGCATTGCTACCAAATTATTCCTCAACCATGAAAAATGTCATATGATGATGACCAAAGGTGTAGTTTTGGGGCACTACATTTATGCTGCAGGTATTTAAGTGAATCCAAAAAATATTGAGGTAATTCTTATTTTTCCTACTCCTCATACACCAACTAAGCTAAAAATTTTCCTTGGCTATTGATCAAGTGCTCAGTGTAAAATCTCAAAAATGAAAGTGCTCAAAATTGATTGGAAACTGAACGACAACAAAGAGCTCGTCGCCAGGAATCTAGAACAATTCGTTTTGTCGAAAATGGAGTCTGGATGAAGAAGATAGAGCATGTTGTTTGTTTTCCTAAACAGCTAAAAAAATTGAGAAAAATAACAGGTTGATTGCATGACAGCCCAGTCAACATACAAGTTATATTCTGGGAATATTCTTTAGTTTTTTCCAATGACACTACGACAAGTGTCACAACAGGATTCGACGAATTGGTTTGAGGGTGAAATTTTTTTTATGATTTGGCTCCTAAGGTTAAATGAGAATTTTTTTTATATATGGTTGAGGGACAGCCCAACCATAGGCTAACACGTGGTGCAGCCAGGGGCAACCACATGCCCCCTCTAGTGGATCCTCTCCAATGGTCGAATTTCATATTTATGCTATGGTCAAAATTCACATATGCAATGTTCGGATTAATTTATATGGTGGCATATTTATTTTAACGCAAGGCCAAAGGTTGGATGGATCTGAGTTATACATATATTACAGGTTGTCATATTTATTCATTAAAAAAAAATTCCACGGCATGTATTCCAAAGTCTGAAAATTTTGGGTGAGGAATATATTCCAAAGGCGGAGCATTACATATTATGGTTTGAATTAAATCATATTCAAAGGTTTTGGAAATATGTTATATCGAAGCAAAATGTACAAGGTTGGGCGGAAGTAGGGGCTCGACCCTGTGACCTCCCCTGCGTCAACCATCTGCCTTCACCAATGAGTCATACCATTATTCCTTGAAAGATATAGTGCTCGAATTGTATTTGTTTTAAACTGGACCAAGCAGTGGGGGTTTGGAGGGGGCCAACCCCCTCCCTATGCGACCCTTCCATCAAAACAACAGCGCGGGAGGAGTAATAAGAGAGCAAATTATTGTTAAGTGCAGGGTTTAATACCCTAATCACCATTTTTATGCACTAAGATTTTTATTGATCCAGGATTGGTATTAAACATGCTTTATGCACTAATCTCAGCTTATCCACATTTAATTCCTAGTTAACTGCTAATTAAATAGCGGATTAATTTAGCAAAAATTTTGGCAGTTCCACCATTTTAGGAGCTGCCCCCAAATTTGGCGCTCTTAACTGGAGTCTTCTCCATATTTGGAGGAGATTTCCTAGGAAAATTTATTTTGACCATATCTTGAGAAAGTTATGACCAAATTAGGAGCAAGAAGAGTCATTTATGGTAGATTTGGACATTTTGAACCCATTGAAGCATGTTTTAGGAGCTGTAGGTGAATTTAAATAGAATTTTATTCACTTTTGAGCTAATACAGAGGCCCAAGCCATGGAAGCTGGACCAAGGAGATGTAGCTCAGAAGGGGTGAAATCCTTTATAAAAACTCTATGTTGATGGATCAATTGTGATGGTTTTTTGTTCTTGCTTTTGCTGATGTTCAAAATATTTATTTCATGATTTATGCTCTTGAATTCACCCATAAAACTCAACTAATTTACCTATTTGACATACATAAACAACAAGTAAACCTATGTACATCAAGCATAAGATTGGAAAATAAATTTTAAATATAAATATGAAATTAGCACAAAAAAACTAACATTCATACTCATATCAAGTTGATATCGGAGCTTGGTTAAAAGGAAAGGTTATTTTCTTGATAGTTGCTTGAGTTTTGTGCAAGTAGGGTTTTAATGGTTGCAAATTTGTGATGCTTACAAGATTGAAACTGTAGAGAGGTGAAGGGAAATTTTTGGTTGCAAGTCCTAAGATTAGTACTAGAAGAAGGAGAGCCACAAGGGCACCATCTCCACCGAAAGTTCTACTCATAGCTGCACTTGAATCACCTCAATTTTTATCTCACGAAGTTGATATTGAGGAGGTACAATTTGCACAAGAAGATGAGTTGATTGAAGAGGTACAAGCACCAAAAGATGAGCTTGAATCCATAGCCATCACGTCAGGTGTTGGAGAACTTGAAGGTCATTCAGAAGAGGATGATGTCAAGAGAGACTTCAATGAAATAAAGAGGATGGTTAAAATTATGTTTGATGCATTTACTGAGGGGATGGCAAGAGAAGGTTCTAAGTCTCCACATGGAGAAGGAACTTCAGATGATAAGAAGGATGAACAGAAGAGTTCAAAGGGAAGTGGAGGAAATCCACCTCCATCTCCACCATCCTCGTCATCCTCATCATCACCATCACCATCATCTTCCACTTCCACCACAAAAACCACTCATACTCACTCAAAGACCACAAGAGGAAAAACACCCTTACTCAAAATGGATGTCAAATTTGAGCTTCCAATGTATAATGGCAAGGTAAATGCAGAAATATTGGAAAATTGGATAAGTCAATTGGAGGTGTATTGCAGAATTCAGAACCTTCATGATGATGACATAAAGATTCAATTGTCTTTCTTGAGAATGGAAGGATCTGCACTTTTATGGTGGGAAGTAAGGACTCAAGAAGAGATTAAAAACTATGGTAAGATCTCTATGTCTTGGTCAAGTTTTATTGCTTCCATTAAAAGGAAATTATATCCATTAGCTTTCATGCAAAAGGCCATTATGGATTGGAAAAATTTTAGACAGTTGAAAGGGAAAAGTGTGCAAGATTATACTCATGAATTGAGGAGAAGAGCTCTTATTTTGGGTATTAGTGTTTTTTCTCAAGAAACTTTGTTAAAGTAAATTGGGGGTTTGCACAGTTACCTTATGAAAACTATTATAATCTTTAATCCCACAAACATAGATGAAGTTTTTGTTCAAGCCACACATTTAGAAGCAAGAGGGAAACATAACATAGATGAGAAAAGTGATAGTGAGGGTAAAGGAAAGGGCAAATTTTATGGAAGAGGAAAGAGAAATAGCTTTGTCAAAATAGAGAAAAAGAAACTCACATGTAAAAATTGTTTGAATAATTGACATGATGAAGACCACTGTTGGAAACTTCATCTAGATTTGAAGCCAAACAAACTAAAAACCAAAGAAAAGGAGAAATATGTTGCTATACTTGAACATGACTTAGGGTCAGATTCAAGAGATGAAACAACGATTACAACCATGGGTTTGAAAGGTAAGCATATAGAAAGCACTAGTTCTTCAAATTGTTCTAATGTCACTCAAGATTAAGATACAAGAATTGAACTTTTCCATATTAGAGTCGTCTCTAAACATACCAAGATTGATACACTTTTTGATAGTGAGTTACAAACTAACTTTATTTCCGAAGACTTGGTTAAGAAGATAGACCTTGAAACTGTTAGACATCCAATACCTTATCCTTAGGGTGGATATGCAAGAATGCAAAGTTGCAGGTTACAAGGAAGTGCATACTAAGATTCACCATTGATTCAAACTTTCTTGATGAAGTTGAACTTGATGTGGTGTCGCTTGAGATATCAGGTATTGTATTGGGAAGTCCTTATCTTTATGATAGGAAAGCAATATTTCATCACCATGAGAATAAGTATCATTTTTTTAAGGATGGTATTGAGTAAATAATTAGAGCGCATAAGAAGAATACAATTTTGTCTCTTATACATGCAAGAGAAATAAAGAGGATAGTGAATGCAAGTTAGAATTTGACATTGTTGATGATCAAACATAAATATGTTTTGAGTCAAACCTTTCAAAAATATGCATCAAATGAAAAATTCAATTTGATTAAGGTTGCTTATGCTTGTAATGAGATTTTTTAGGACTCTAACATGTTTCCTTTGAAAGGAGGTTAACAAGACTCTAAAACAGTTGCAACAGTCAACATCAGTGTTGAACAGTGTTGGAAACAAGATGTCAGTGCAAGAGAGTGCAAAGGTCAAAGAGAAAGTGACAAAGCAGTTTGAAAAATAAGGCATGGGTTCCACAAGTGCTTGTTTTTTGTTTCCAAAGGGTACATGGCAATGGCGAAGATACTTGGTCAAGAGTCAACGCAAGTACAAGGCGAGATCAGTTAAGAATCACCATGATGACACTGTGCAAGGTGGGACAGTTTTTAAGTTTCCTTTGATTAATGACCGAGGTAGGAAAAATATATTTTCTGTAAGAATGGCTTGATGCTCTAAAAATTCATGGAAATTGTAGCATGATGATGTCAATGATAGCAAGAGAAGGTCGCAAGAGTCTAGGAAAAAGTTAAGTTTCTGTGAAAAGCTCCAATTGATTAAAATGGGAAAATTTTAGTGGATGTAGATTAGAAGGGTGAGGTAATGATACCCTAATCCACATGATCAGTAATAAAAGATCTTTTGGGGTCCAAAAGGCTTCTAGTGGGGAGGAATGATCAGGTGCTCAGTGTAAAAGCTCAAAAATTAAAGTGCTCAGAATTGATTGGAAATTGAACGATATTGAAGAGCTCATCACGAGGAATCTGACACAATTTATTTCGTCGAAAACAGAGTCTGGATGAAGAAGATAAATCATGTTGTTCATTTTCCTAAACAACTAAAAAACTTCCAGAAAAGTGACAGGTTGATGACATGGAAGCCCAGTCAGCATACAAGGTATTTTTGGGAATGTTCTTCAGTTTTTCCCAATGACACTATGACAAGTGTCACAACAATATTCACCAAATTGTTTTGAAGGTGATTTTTTTTTATGATTTGGCTCCTAACGTTGAATGAGAATTTTTTTTATATATGGTTGAGGGATAGCCTAACCAGAGGTTGAAACGTGGTGCAACTAGGGGCCACTATGTTCCCCCTCTAGTGGAACCTCTCCAAATTTCATATTTCATATTTATCCTATGGTCAAAGTTTGCATATGCAATGGTCAGATTAATTTATATGGTGGAATATTTATTTTAACCCAAGGTCAAAGGTTGGATGGATCCGAGTTATACATATATTACAGGTTGGAATATTTATTCATTAAACCAAAGTTTGTGGCATATATTCCAAAGTCTAAAACTATTGGGTGGTGCATATATTCCAAAGGTGGGGCACTACATATTATGGTCTGAATTAAATCATATTCAAAGGTTTGGGAGATATGTTATATCGAAGAAAAATGTATAGGGTTGGGCAGAGGTTGGGGCTCGACCCCGCTACCTCCCACGCACCAACCATATGCCCTCACCAATGAGCCATACCGTTAGTCCTTGAAAGGTATAATGCTCGACATGTATTTGTTTTCAACTGGAATGAACAGCAGGGGATTGGAGGGGGCCAACCTCACGGGCCAGCCCCCTCCCCATGCGACCCTTCCACCAAAACCAACGGCATGGGCGGAGTAATAAGAGAACAGATTATTATTAAGTGTGGGGTTTAATACCTTAATCACCATTGCTATGCGTTAAGCATTTTATTAATCGAGGATTAGTATTAAACACGCTTTATGCGCTAATCTCAGCTTATTCGCATTTAATTCCTAGTTAACTGTTAATTAAATAGCGAATTAAGTTAGAGGAAATTTTGGCGGTTCCTCCATTTTAGGAGCTGCCCCCAAATTGGGTGCTCTTAACTGGAGTCTTCTCCATATTTGGAGGAGATTTCTTAGGAAAATTTGTTTTGGCCATATCTTGAGCAATTTTCGACCAAATTAGGAGCAAGAAGAGTCATTGATAGATTTCTAAATTCTGGACTCATTGAAGCATGTTTCAGGAGTTGTAGGTGAATTTAAACAAAAAAAATTTCCCTTTTGAGCTAATACAGAGGCCCAAGCCATGGAAGCTGGACCAAGGAGATGTAGCCCAAGAGGGGTGAACTCCTTCATCAAAACTATGTGTTGATGGATCAATTGTGATGGTTTGTTTTTTTTCATTTTTTTCAGCATATTTATTTCATGCTTTATGCTCTTGAATTCACTCATAAAACTTAGCTAATTTACCTATTTGACACACGTAAACAAAAAGGAAACATATGTACATCAAACATAATATTAGCATATAAATTTTAAATCTGAAGATGAAATTAGCACAGCAAAACTAACATTCATACTCAAATTAGCTATGCTAGTTATTATCCCATATTTATAGAAAATTCTTCAAATATAGGAGCACCACTATATGTTTTGACAGGAAATGTTCAATTCAAATGGACTGACAGATGTGATGTTGCTTTTTCAGAACTTAAAAATTTGGTCTCAACAACCCCTATGTTAAGAGGGCCAAACTGGAAATTACCCTTCCATATATCATTAGACACATCAGAAACAGTGATAGGAGTTGTCCTTGGACAGGAGGAAGGCAAAAATCCCTATGCCATTTTTATATTAGTAAAAACTTTACATTGACAGAATTAAATTTTACAGGGATAGAAAAAGAGTTTTTAGTTGTTGTGTATTCTATTAATAAATTTCGTCACTATATAATGGGATATTCATTCTCCTTGTATATTGATCATTCTACCATTAGATATCTAGCTAATAAACCCATCACCAATGGTCGAATAACTCGATGGTTGTTGTTATTGCAGGAGTTCAATATTACTATAAAGGATCGTCTAGGAAAGAAAATATCGTTGCATATTTTCTATCTAGAATACCTAAAACAACCGATCCTTCACTGGTGGAAGATTAATTTCTAGTCAAACACTTGTTTGCAGTAACAATCAAGACACCTTGGTATGTTGATGTGCCCAATTACCTCGTAGTAGGAAAGCTACGAGCACATGTTCCACCTAGGGATAATAAAATTATTATTCAGTGCATTGCACAATTTTCTTGGATAGATGGATACCTCTTTCATGCGGGGTCTAACTTTCAGATCTGCAAATGCTTCAGAGAGGACGATATTTACGAAGTTCTTAAGGCCTATCATGATGAACCCTATGGTGGAAATTTCTTTGATCATAGGACTAGGCATAAAGTACTCAAGATGGGCTATTACTGGCCCACGATATTCAAATATGCAAATAAGTATGTCCAGAGCTGTGAAAGCTATCAGATGATGGGTCGTCCCATTTAAGCTGATGAGACGTCCCTGCAACTGCAACTTGTAATAGAATTCTTTAAAAAATGGGAGTTGGATTTTGTACGCCCCTTTAACCCACCATTGAATCAAAAGCTGTACATTCTATTATATACAAATTATGTGACTAAACGGGTGGAAGTAGTAGCTCTCCCGAAAGCTACAAAAGAAACAATCGTTAGTTTCTTATTTGAACTATTTTTGTGATACAGACTGCCTAAAGAAATAATAACATATGGGGGGTCACAATACACTTCTCATAAAATTTCTTCTACTTTACAGAAGTTCCACATTAAGCAGAGAGTCACCTCTCCTTACCATCCTCAAGAAAACAGACAGGTGGAAAGTACCAATAAGGTTTTGGAGGCACTTTTGACCAAAACAATATATGTGAACCCCCATAACTGGGAAGCTAAACTCCCAGAGGCCTTATGGGCCTATTGAAAAATGTGGTGCAATACTACTGGCCATTCACCATACCACCTTATTTTCGATAAGGATCCCATTTTCCCTATTGAATTCAATATTAAGACTCTCAAAACTGCAAGAGAAGTTGAATTAGACTTCACAGAAGCACAAAAACAATGTTTACAACAACTTAATGAATTGGATGAGATTCGCTTATTGGCCTTACAACGTATAAATTTTATTAAAAAATAGAGGGTCAAGTGGCATGATTGCCTTATTAAAAAGAAAAAAATTCAGAAAGGCAATTGGACGCTATTGTACAAGTCCAGAATTCAATATTTTCCAAGAAAAATTCAAACAAGATGGTTAGGACCTTATGATATTACTGAATTATATGACAATGGAACAGTGACCTTGATTACATTGATGGTTATGGATTTTAATTCTAATGGACATCGACTCTGCCTATATCATCAGCCGCTTACATGAAAGTATTTTTGCCATCATATAAGTAATGATTCCAATTTGCAAGTCATAGTTGATTGGTGAGGTAACCCCGTTGCTATATATAAATGATTTCTTCATAAATTCCTTTCATTTTGTACATAATGTATATATTTTCATGATATATATATATATATATAAGGTAAAAGGGTTTTTATTATTTCATAACAATTGTTGTTCATCACTTTTTTTCCCTTAGTCGTAGTCGTTGTTTCCTTTCATAACAACTTTTTTCTCCCTTTCATCACAGTTGTTGTTCCTTTGGTCACATTTTTTGTTCCATTACTATTGTTCCCTTAGTCACAACCATTGTTTCCTTTCATAATAGCTTCTTATTCCCTTTCATCACAGTTGTTGTTCCTTTGGTCATAGTTGTTGTTCCATCATTGTTGTTCCCTTAGTTGCAGTCATTGTTTCCTTTCATAAAAACTTATTATTCCATTTTACCACAGTTTTTATTCCTTTGGTCACTATTTTTTTTTCCATCACTATAGTTCCCTTAGTTGCAGTTGTTGTTCCCTTTCATAACAGCTTGTTGTTCCTTTGGTCACATTTGTTGTTCCCTCACTATTGTTCCCTTAGTCGAAGTCATTGTTTCCCTTCATAAAAAATTGTTGTTTTCTTTTATCATAGTTGTTGTTCCCATAGTCACAACAGTTGTTTCTTTTGGACATAGTTTTTGTTTCCTTAGTCACATTTTTTGTTTCCCTATGTGTGTTATTTTCTTCAGTTATAGCCAATTTTTTTGTGAAATTATTCTGATTTTAAAGATATTTTCTGATATCATGGACATAGTTATTTCATTCCAATAATTACCATGAGAGAATATTTTATTCGACTTCTCAACTTCATCAAAAAATTTAATATTCTTGATGTTGTAAATATATAAAATATTCATAATATATCTCTTCAATTACCACCAGAGGAATTTATTTATTTTTCTTATAATCCAGTGATCCTCTTAACAAATAGAATTTTGGGAAGAAAATAGAAAACCAAAGGGTATTTATTTCAATAATTTTTACACCATCCCTAAATCTTAAGGAGTTGATGAGCCACCCCATTCACTAATCCATCTATCATAACAAAATGAGAAAACTACTAATAACTCAAAAGAATAAAAGTATACCAAAAGGATAGGAGATCTCATTACGAGCCAACATACCATGATCATAGGACTTAATAAGGTGACATTACCATTTTGGTCACCAAGCCAGGGTAATTTCCTTTGAAACTTAAGTTGAAGGACAAGATGTCTCATCACGAGCTGACTTTTTCGTCTCATTAAGGTCTGGTGAATGAAATTGTCACTAACTGGTCAACATGCCAGAACAATGGCCTTTTGATGATCATTAGCAAAATTAAGTTATGAATCCTTTTTATTATAATGTGACACTAGAATATCAATGAGGTAAAATGATACCTTATCGAGGCTATGGATGCTTGCGGGCAGCAGAGGCCCTGCCTATGGTATTGGAGTATATTTGAAACCACCTTATTAACACTTTTCTATTTTTGTCTTCCCTTTCCATTAATAAATGAGGATCACTAGACCATTATGGAAATTTATTAGGAAGGTGGTAATGTCGATTATGTGTGAATAATGATTTCTTTTAAATTTCATATATCAGGAATGCAATTCTAAAAAGTTTCCAAACTCTATCTTTAACGTATTTTCTCCCTAACGGTAAATTTTTGCTGCAAATATGTTTTACCCATGATTGGAGCTTTAATTCTATTTTCATGCTTTGATTTCCACAAATATTGAGTCTCATCAGCATATCTCAGCATTTAATGCACCCTATCATAATGTCGCACGTCCCCGATTGATATTTTTATGTTTTGACGACCATCCATTATGGTAATTAATTTTTTTTTATTTGATTAATTATACCTCTCGTCCACCACATCATTTCAGGTCGTGGTCGACCTTTAACTTTATTTGGGGGTGAAGAATCAAACATATGACAAGGCATTTATTTTATTGTAGTAACTTTTTTTTGCATTTGTTAACCTCATTTACTTGTAATTGTTGAACATTGTTATTCCTTGCACTTTTTACGTGCTTAACTCTGTAATGTTCCTTTTTCAGAAACATTGTCAATCGACAAGAAAATCTATTCCAAAGATAGACTGAAGGGGCATTTACTGGGTTTGTCACCTTCACAAAGAAGGATGAGCTCCAGAGGCTACCTAGCCCACTATCAGACTCTGTCTATAGAGTGTTTTCAAGGGACAATATCCGTAAGAGGGAAATACAACAAGATTGGGAATCTTTCAAGATAACCTAAAAATGCAGCTACAGCAATATACAAAATAAAACTAGAAATAGCAGTGAATAAACATTATGCCAAAATGTATGAAAACCCTTAAGCCATTTTATTATGAATATCAACAACAAAATGATACAATGAACATCAAAGGAACAAGGCAAGAAGCCTTCCATGAAAACATATGCCAAAATAGAAAATGTTGCATCATAGCAAGATACCCATGAATAGAGAAACGTAGTCATAGAAGGGAGACTGCTACACTGAGTAAAAAACCTCATGGATCTGCATACATATGGATCATACATCATTGGGATAGCTTACCTCACCTCCCAATCACTACCTCAAGTCAATCCTAGAAGGACTGGCTAAAATATGCAAAATTGCCAAAATGCTGGAGTTGCTGGGTAGCAGAAGCAACTCAATATGTGAAGTGGAATGGAAAAAGATGAATGGCTGAATCTGATGATGTGAATTTCTCCAATGATTCTCCCAAATTTCAGGCTGATCCTGACACAAGAGAGTTCACCCTCTAAAATGTCTGCAACACCCTCACTGCAAATATGCCCCAACAAGAACGCAGTCGATGAGAGGGTCTGCGCTATAACTGATGGTGGTGGTTGGCCTTCAGCAAAATATGGTGGAATAATCTCTATAACCATCTTCACTAACCTCTCGGAAGTAGATAACCTCCCTCCTCTGAAAGATCAGCTCAAAATGGTGTTGTAGGAAACCTCCCCAACAACACCCTGCAACACTGCACAATAATCTACTACAGATACTACGCTGATGGAGTAGGCTGAAGCTATGACCTGAATGTTGGAATATGGAGGATGAGTGAAATCCTTCATGAGCTCCTCAAGAAGGAGAGTAAATCCTAAATAGGACTCCCTCGTGCCCGAAGGCACTGCAGCTCTGCTGAACAACAAGAGGCAGCAACAAGTCTCTAAGACTTGAATGTAAAATGATCCAAGATGTCTCTCAATGGTTGCCTTGCTCCTCTTTTAAACACAATGAAGTCTCCACCCTAGACCTTCCTTCCTCTAGAAGTTTCCTCCCCCATGGAATATTCCTCCACTAAAACTGCGCTGTCCCACTTGGTGGCTCCCACCTCTTATCTCAGCGTTGTTGACTTTGGTCAACTAGACCTTGTCCATTTGCAATTTAACCTCTTTCACACATGAGGGTGTGAAATCCTATTCCATGATGATCCATTTTCACATTTTAAGGGATTTTATTCCTGTTTATTACATGAATGGTTCACTTTACCCACTTTTATTCAATAGAATGAAAATATGCAACTATAATGTTCCATTTTAGCTTTAGGCTAAAATTGGGAACATTATAGTCCTCCCCTCCCACATGTTGCTTGTACTCAATAAACTACATAGAGAGAAAAAAATTCCTCCCCCTTCTTCTCCTTGGCCTCCTCATCAACAATCCCCACCGCTGCACAAGATATGCTGCAATAAATCTTCCCTCCAATGCTCCTTCCCAAGTGTGCAAACCGGAATGGTGTACACCCTAAAAAGATAGAAGGAGTAGGTGGAAATCTCCCTGCTGAACCATGCACTCCTCAAGGTAGGAGTGATGACATGCATGGGAAAATATAATCCCACTGATGATCCCCTAATCCATGCTATCATCCAAATGGAAATCTTGCCCCCGGTTCTGTGCAATGTAATGGGGCTGAGTGGTCCAGAGTTTTGCTGCTTCATCCCAATAAGCTCTTCTCTCCCTCTGTAGTACATATGGGGTTGCCTCTATCCTTGGGATGAAATGGTATGGCCTCCAAGAGTGGCCCGAGCTACCCCATCAAAATATTCAGCCATGAAATGCCTCTTCAAATTCTCCAAGTGGCTTCCTCCACATGAAGAGGAATGTAGCAATGTGGCAATCATGGTTTGCCCATGGTATCTCCTGCAACATAGAACATACATAGTAGGGAGAATCATGCTCCCAATGGGCTATCCCAACATATATAACACTCTCTAAATAATGCTCCATGTGAATCTACAACATCAACAATACAAGGAAACATAATACAATGTAAACAAGTTGTCACAAGACAACTAAAGAGTGGGTCACTGCTTCTCTTATAGGACCAATGCAGTGCACCTCTTGTCTACATCAAAATGGAAATTAACAAGTGGATTCCCAGCCACTTGTTTGTTTCCACAAACATCTCATGAGATGGAATCATGAAAGTACAAATAGGAGCCAATGGTGCACATCAAGAAGTATGTGGCCTCCTCCACAACCCACCATAATATTGGCCAATTTAACTGCTACAAATTGCTGCAAGTACATCCTCGTATAATATGCAAGAAGGTACAAGCCCTCTTGACACATCATGATTCTCAAACAAGGAAAAGAAGTACAATACAAAATATGAAATTATACCTTCTCCCTCATGCACTTGAGCTCTTGAACTGAACGGGCTCAAATGAAAATTCTCCCTCCCCTCCAATGAGTAGGGAAGTGGTTGTGATGTCCTCTCCATCATCAATTGGGCTATGCATCTCTCCATATGATAATATATATCATGATGAATGCCCTCCCAAGTAAACTCCTCTAGCAAGGAAAAGTATGCATCCAAGTGCATAGCTAGGAAGTCCTGGTCTATCCTCCTCATAGACAGCGCTGGTGTTCTGCAGTATGATGCTCCCCTCACACTGTTTTCTACTAATTTGACATCCCCCATGCCAAAGTCATCCTCCAAAATGATGCAATTCCCACCATGCAACTGCTCATACTCCAATAGAAATAGGGCTCTCTGAAAATGAGCCTCCCATGAGAGACTGTCACCTCCAAAAAATCTCCTAGTTCTGGCTAGTGAAAGCATGAGTGGCCTCCATCTACTCCTATGCATGAAAGAGTCCTCCACCCAAAATTTAGTGTCCTCTACCTCTCCAAGCCTGTGGAGTAGTCAACCTACATCATGAATATGCTATCCTCTAACCCTACAACAACTATATCAGTGCAGTATAACTAATGAGAGTGGGTGATGCTGAAAATGAGAGAGTGTCTCCCTCCTCGTTGATTCTATCCCAAACTCTCTGCACTGTGCTAAACTCTCCCAAGGTTTCCACCCTCCTTAAATCAAGGTGTGAGGCCCCCAAATGTGGAGCCTCCAACCTCCTCTACTGATCTAGTGGTCTCCTTGGTGCAATGTCTCCATGCAATGAGACACCATCATAAAGATATGATTGAATGTATGAATGGAGAAAACCCTCCTGCTTCTACTGCGCAATCCAATCATCATCTTAGGTGCATAAACCTCATAAAATAGACAGGGGTGTGTGCTCCTCATCACATGATGCTGACCATCCTCCCTATCTCTTCTTCTATCTCCATAGCTCTGCACCCTACCAAAAATGGCACATGTGTATCATGAGTTGTGCCTTGATCTCTACATGGGAGATCCTGGGGAATTTCTTGCAAAGACACAAGAATCCCTCTATGTGGAGCAAGAGATCCTCTTTCCTCTACATGAGGCACTAGATCAACTCTAGCTATCCAGTGCAGTTGCCCTCCTCCTCATCAACATGTAGGGGTAACTCCTCCCAAAATTTGATCTCTTTTTGAAAAAGAGACCTCCATGTTCTCTTGTGAAAGAATATGAGATGAATACCTTGCCTCCAAAAAGGTATGATGCAATATGCCATCCTTCTCAAAAATATTCTGAAGTGGATCTGAGTTTATGTTTCCTCCCTTCACATGCAATATCTTGGTTTGTTTCTCCGTATTTGTTTCATATTTTCTCCCACCAAATCTTTCCAGCATTGCTTCAATGAATCTGAAATAGGAAGAAGTATTTGTATTCTTTTAAAGAACATGACTCAAATATCCACCATGCATAGGTCTTACCTCGAAAGTGCAGCGCTGCAAATCTGATAGCACCTCCTTTGGAAACTTTGTGCTGCTGCAACATGGTCTTCAGCCCCTCTACCCATGCTTTGGCTGAACATGTAGGTGAACTTCCGAAAGTAGATAGAACAAATATATCTTGCTGCTAGCTCCCCTTCACCTTAGACTTGCAAAAATCCATGAAGTGAGATGATCTCTGAATGCCTGAGTTTGAGACTCATACTCTCTTAGAAAATCCCCAAGAGTTTTCTTCTTGGTCACCTCTCCTTTTTTCCCATCTCTTTCATGACAAAACCGCACATGTGACTGCGCTTTGCATCAAGGGATGTGACTGCATGCTCATTTTCCTCATCAAAAACCCTAGAGTTTGTTTCTATTTCAAACCCTTGTGGAGATTCTTCAAATCTCTCCCTTCTCTTTTGCTTGTGGCTCCCGTCAAAGCCCTAGGTGGATTTAGGGAGAAGCTTGGCAAGCTCATCTGCTTTTTCTTCTCCACAAAGTGGAGTCTTCCTCTTCTTCTTAGATGGAATCTTGGCTGAAGATCCACAGGATGAGCCAATATTATGCTCTAATACCACTGTAATGTTCCTTTTTCAGAAACATTATCAATCGACAAGCAAATCTATTCCAGAGATAGATTGAAGGGGAATTTACTAGGTTTGTCACCTTCATAAAGAAGGATGAGCTCCAGAGGCTACTTGGCCCACTATTAGACTCTTTCTATAGAGTGTTTTCAAGGGACAATATCCCCAAGAGGGAAATACAACAAGATTGGGAATCTTTCAATATAACCCAAAAATGAAGCTACAACAATATACAAAACATAAACTAGAAATAGCAGTGAATAAACATTATGCTAAAATGTATTAAAACCATTGAGCCATTTTATTATGAATATCATCAGCAAAATGATACAATGAACATCAAAGGAACAAGGCAAGAAGCCTTCCATGAAAACATATGCCAAAATACAAAATGCTGCATCATAGAAAGATACCCATGAATAGAGAAACGCAGTCATAGAAGGGAGACTGCTACAATGAGTACAAAAAATCATGGATATACATATATATGGCTCATACATCATTGGGAGAGCTGACCTCACCTCCCAATCACTACCTCAAGTCAATCCTAGAAGGATTGGATGAAATATGCAAAACTGCCAAAATGCCGGAGTTGCTGGGTAGCAGAAGCAACTCAATATGTGGAGTGGAATGGAGAAAGCTGAATGGATGAATCTGATGATGTGTGTTTCTCCAATGATTCTCCCAATTTTCAGGCTAATCCCGACACAAGAGAGTTCACCCTCTGAAATTTCTGCAACACCCTCACTGCAAATATGCCCCAACAAGAATGCAATCTATGAGAGGGTCTGTGATGTAACTAATGGTGGTGGTTGGCCTTCAGCCAAATATAGTGGAATAATCTCTGGAACCATCCTCACTAACCTCCCGAAAGTATAGAACCTCCCTCCTTTGAAAGATCAGCTCAAAATGGTGTTGTAGGAAACCTTCCCAGCAACACCCTGCAACACTACACAATAATCTGCTATAGATACTGTGCTGATGGAGTAGGCTAAAGCTATGGCTTGAATGTCGGAATATGGAGGATGAGTGCAATCCTTCATGAGCTCCTCAAGAAGGACGGGAAATCCTAAACAAGACTCCCTGGTGCCCGAAGGCACTGTAGCTCTGCTAAACAGCAAGAGGCAGCAACAAGTCTCTAAGACTTGAATGTAAAATGATCCAAGATGTCTCTAAATGGCTGCCTTGCTCCTATTTTAAACACAACAAAGTCTCCACCCTAGACCTTCCTTCCTCTAGAAGTTTCCTCCCCCATGGAATATTCCTCCACTAAAACTGCGCTATCCCACTTGGTGGCTCCCACCTCTTATCTCAACGATGTTGACTTTGGTCAACTAGACCTTGTCCATTTGCAATTTAACCTCTTTCACACATGAGGGTGTGAAATCCCACTCCATGATGATCCCTTTTCACATTGAAAGGGATTTTATTCCTGTTTATTACATAAATGGGTCACTTTACCCACTTTTATTCAACAGAATGAAAATATGCAACTATAATGTTCCATTTTAGCTTGAGGCTAAAATTGGGAACATTACAAATTCCATGAACTCAGCTACAGATCACTTTCTGAGAAACCATTGAAATGGGTGGCCAATCAATTCACAGCGAACTAACCCAATTGAGAATCTCAAACTAGACACACAACATTTTGGAATGAATGGGATGTATGGAATATTTTTCCCGGTTACAATAATTTGACAATGCGATCGCTTTGGACTCCATACAAATTTGAGAAATGGGATAACCATAGTTAAGGGTAGGCAAGTGAAGGTCAATTAATCAATCATGTTGGAAGTTACAGACCTCCCTATGGAAGGCGAAAAATGGGTTGATAAACATACCCCGTTGTAGAGCGCAACATTGATGTTCACAAACTCTGGAGAAGAATTTATTAAGAAATGCAAGGGGTATAACCCAACGTCATTTCCAGAGCCCTAGAAGGATTTGGAAGGGGTTTTTCAAAAATATATCACCTGTGACGACCGATATGACGTGGTTAGGCCTCGACACTTGAGGTTGCTGGCGGCGCTAAAGCAGAAGGTAACTCTAAATTTACCTTACTTTTTTAATTCATTTCTACACAAGACTATTGTAAGATTTAATAATTCTAAATACCAAACTACAGTGGTATGCCACCATAGTCTCATAAAAATAATAGTCTTCAGAGAACTCAACCAAGTACACCTAAGTTGGGAAGCAAACAGTGCGAAACTCTGAAGTTCCACCGGAAATTGAAATACCACTCGTAGAACCTGAGCAACCAATAGAAAATGAGGAGGCTAACATGAAAGAGGAAGAAATTACATAGGAACAAGCCCAGACCTCGGCTCTACAACATCTAACCAGGGAAGAAAAAAGAGCAGCTTTCCTTCTAGTCTCTCTACCTACTAAATGAAGAAGGTCATCCAGACTAGCCAAAAAAATGAGTTCCATAGACTCTATTGAACAACCAATGGAAGAAAGTCCATCCCAAAGACTTCTTGACTTACATGAAATTCATCAAGAAGGTTCCCCACAAGTACATGAAATAGAAGTGGCCCAAGTATTGGAAGGATTAGGAACCCTTTTAGTTATGTAAACTTAGAGGAAGTCACGGGTTATTTGGAAAAAACACCAGAACAAACCATAACACCCAATTCTCTTATTTCTCCTTCCAATTCAAAAACTAATGCTATCCTGGAGTCCTTGGGAGACCTTGAAGATACTTCTCTTCTAGAGAATTCTGGATATTCCATTGCAACTATCATGGAACCATGTTCTCCCCAGAAGAAGCAACCCCACAATCTCCTACGGGACAAGAGATCAATGTTGATTTTTCTAGTATGCCCTAGTATAATGAGGGCTTTGCAAAACCTATAAATACTACTGCAGCTAAAGAAGTAGTGACCAAAAGGCTTGATATTATCGTTCTTTCCCCCTCTTATTCAGTCGTTCATACCAAAAATATTATTAAGAAAATAAGTAATAAAACTAGTCATGAGGCAGAGTTGCTAAAAAAATAAAATAGAAAACGGTAAAGAAAAGTGCAACTCAAGAGTTGGTTGAGAAAAAACAAGGTTGAGAGATACCACATAGGAAATCAAGAGACCCAAATAGCTGAAACTCAAACTGAAATCGTTTTTGTCTCCATATAAGCTCAGACATAAGAAACCCTTGTTGTTACCACAAGAACACAAACTAACCCAGAGGTATTAAGCTAGTGTGATGACTATTGAAGTAAGTACTCAAACTAAAATATCAGTTCCTATTGATAGGAGCACATAGATAGATTTTGTACCCCTTTACACCTCTCTAATTGTAACTGCTACCATTCGGGTGTTAAACAAGAATCTAGAATAACAACAAGAAAATTTGACATGATACCGAAAAGAGGTGGTGCCCCGGAAGGAGCATCATGAATTGCTACAAAAATTTAAAGCATTAAAGATCAATGAAGATGAAACCTATGCTAAAATAAGAGCAATAGAGAAGAAGGTGAAGACTGTAAAAGTCCAGCTTCAGAAATCCCTTGAATAGAGAAAGGAAGTTTGTTCCATTTACTCTGATGTCATGTCTTGCAGATGTCCAGCTAAAAATTATGCTATGTTTTTATTAAAAAGATATATTTTTCTCAAAATAAAGGCCATTCAATCTAGCCAGCCACATGAATTCAAGAATGTTTCTGAATTCATTAATACTTTCCATCAACAGGATGATAACGCAAAGTATCTCTTGTGTGACTTATATATGCACAATTTTGTTTTAGAGGAACAAGTAGATGAAAATATTGTTCCCTTCATTGGAGATACAATTTCAAGCATTCATTTCTTTTGCCAAAATTCAAATAAAGTGTTCCAAATATTATAACATATTCCAACGTAGATAAGATGTCCTTGAACTTTGGGTCATAGGGGAGCCAAAAATCCCTCTATGCACACTTATTAAACAAAACAAGTTTATGGAGCATATGAGAATTATTATTGCTCTAAAACCTATCCATAAAGATGTTTTAAAGTCAGGACTGCAATATTTTGAGGATATTAAGGTGAAAGCTTTACGAGGTACTAAACAGATATGGAGAATGTCATCTAATGAAATTAAGAACATAGAACCTTTCAGTTCTAAGAATTTTCAAGCTACAACAATTAGGGTATGGTATTATGTTCAATTGGTCCTAGACAAATGCCCCAAATGGCTTGGATGCAAGTACAAATTCCCTATAATTTGGTACCCTTTGGATGACTATAAATTTGAGTATGAGTTATCAGAAGTAGGTAAGTTTGTAGCATTCCATGAAGTCAAAGTAGGCATTGATTCAAACATTATGGAGAGCGTCCCTCTGTCCCTCTGTGACCTACTCTCTAACCTTACTTTATGTCAACCATCTCTTTTCATGAGGTCATGCAAAAAGCTAAGTTAGGGGGTGATGTTGGGCCTTGGAATTGGTATAATTCTTCACCTTATTTCCTTAGTTAATAGTTAGTTTCTCAAGCCTTTTTAAAATAAATTATAATAATTTATGTGCTAAATAGTTCTAGAAAGGATTTAATAATAGTTTTTTATTCTATATCATTAGCAAATTGATTCCGGTCTTAAAGGCGTTATTAACTCACGATTTGGGTCGATATTTGGACAGGAAATATTTGATGATGATTGTTGTTCCTAGAATATCTAAAGAAGGTCTAGCAATAAGAAGATCGTTTAGACTATTTTTGGCTTGCTGAACATGAATCAACGCCTTATATGCATGAGATGGTTGAAAAGAGGATCATGGCATGCTATTCCGAGGAAGATGTTACAAATTTCACAACCTGAATTAAGCATCCTAAGAATATTTCGATTCTCAAGATAGCTTTATCATTTTGAATTTAGGATTATTATGTAATATAAAAGTAGGATTAAAATTCAGAAAAGGTTAATAATTATACCTACCATTTTCTAAGCGAGATTGGAGAAACAAATTGTCATGAGTTTTTGTAAACTTCTCTTGTAATTTATTGTTGCATATTAAGGAAGACTTCAGTGGTTCAGTTTTAATCTAGTGCAGTGAGTTAACTACAATAAAATTACATTCTAGAGGTTGTGGGCCCAGTCTTGGAATGGATATTATCTTCCTTTGTATTACTATTACATTTTACTTTCAAATTTCCATGATTAATCATTTCTTAGGTTAAAGTTACTGTTGTTATATTTATTATTATTGTTTACAAGAAATTGTAGTGAATAGTGTTAAATAAGATTTCCTCTACAACATTATTTTTGGTTATTGTTTTCCATAGCATGTGTGAATTGTCATGTTTAAAGAACTTATATTTTTTCTAATAAATGCATCTTATTTCCTTTAATTTCAAGTTATCATTCTCTAGGAAACAACTTGAATTTATCTTTTGTTTCTGCAGAGGACTTAACTTACTTTTGTTATTAGTTTTATTATGATTTAAAGATAGAAAGCAAGTGAAGATTTTGTTGTTCCTTTAATTTATTAGTTTCTACTTCTCATAAGTTTTACTTATATCAAATCAATTTAACACTACTCTTGCACCAACTGTGTCAGCAACCTTGGAATAAAAGGATGAAATCCTAGGTTGACAATAAAATGTGTATAGGTTTAAACTAATTCTTTAATAACAATTTAGAACCCAACAACAACCAATGGCTTGGGGCTTAGCCCCAACCCAAGGTATTACCACATATTACATTACCAAAGGAAAAGAGGAGTGGGTTATGGCATATAGGTGTGAATATTCGGGGGCCACCCCCAGGTTTTATGCGTCAGTTAGAATCGTGGCCAAAGGCTAGGGGCCTATGTCGACGGTTAGCCCCAGCACCTGAGCACATGGCCCCATGTCGCCTTGTTTTTCTGACATAAGGTTCATTATGAATTTAAATGATCCAACAAATTTCACCTAAACCAAGGGGAATCTCACTAGCGTCGGGCGAAAATCGCACTCAGCAGTCGCTAGAATGGCAGAATTCGTAGAACAACTAGTAGAGGAGTCTAGTTTTCAAATTTAAAACCCATTAATTTATGTACTTTTTCAAATTGATTAATTTCCAAAAAGACGTAAAATTTAACTTTCACATTTCATAAAACCTTCAAGTTTACAATTATAGATCAGTTTTGTATCATATATTTGGTTATTTTGAAGGTTTAATTTTGCTACAAGTGTTTGTTGATGCTTTCAAGGTTGAATCTCAACAGAGGAGAAGGAAATATTGTGGAGTCAAGTTCGCAAGCTATATCAAGGAGACAACATTCACCTAAAGCTTCACCTCAAGATTCACCTCAAGATTCACCAGTCATGGCACATGAATAGGACCATGAAACCATGTCCGAGGATGAGAGAAATTTCAGAAAATATTTCTTTAAAATGACTGAAATGGTGAAAGTTCTATGTGAAGAAATGAATACAAGGTTACAAGGAGAGAGCTCAAATCCTCCAAAAGGAAATGGAGGAAATGGTGATAAAGATCCTCCAAAAGGGAATGGAGGAAATGGTGACAAACCACCACCTCTACCTCCACCTTTTCCTACACCTCCATCTTCACCCTCATCTTCGTCTACATCTACCACTTCACAAACTCCTCCAAGATCTTCAAAGGGACATGGTAAAAATCATTTGTTAAATATTGACATAGAATTTGAATATCATATGTATAATGGAGAGGTAAATGCTGAGAAATTTGATAATTGGTTTCATCAAATTGAAGTGTATTGTAGGATACAAAGAATCAAATATGATAAGACCAAAATTCAGCTTTATTTTCTAAGTTTGGAAAGTGAAAAATTCATTTGATGGGAGGCCAAAACTCAAGAATACCTTAAGAAAAGTGGTAAGATTATTACTTCTTGGAATTATTTTGTAGTTTCATTAAGAAGACAATTTTATCCATTAGAATGCATGAAAAAATATATAATGGATTGGAAAATCTTTAAGCAAGCTAAGGGTCAGAGTGTGCAAAGTTATACCCAAGATTTTAAAAGAAGAGCTTTGATTTTGGGTGTAGATTTATCATCTCAAGACACTCTACTCAAATACATTGGAGGTTTACATAATTATTTGAGACGCACAATTCTCCTATTTAAACCTACAAATATAGATGAATTTTGTTTGCATGCAACTCATTTAGAAGCAATAGGGAAGAATTTTCCGTAAGAGAATAGCAAGAAGCCATTTCCAGAGTGGAGACAAAGGAAAGGGGAAATTCAAAATCCAAGGAGAAAAAGAATGCTTCCATTAAGAAAGAGGGAGAGAAGCTCACATGTAAAAACTATTCAAAATAAGGCCATGATGAAGACCATTGTTGGAAACTTCATCCTGAGATGAGACCCAAAAAGTTTAACAACAAAGGGAAACAAAACACTTTTGCAACTACACAACATGATTTAGGATCTGATTCTAGAAATGAAACAAAGATCACAACCATGGGATTAAAAGTTAATAATTATATTGCAAGTACTATTTCTTCTAATAACCTCAATGAAACTAAACATGATAAAGAAAGAATCTAGGTTTTCCATATTAGAGTCATCTCAAAACATAAAAAAACAGATAATTTGTTTGATAGTGGATCACAAGCCAGCCTCGTTTCAGAATCCATTGTCAAGAAATTAAATTTCGAAACCATTCCTCATCCTAAAACTTATCCTTTGTGTTGGGTATGTGATAATGAAAAATTGCAAGTGACAAGAAAATGCAAACTGAAATTTGCCATCACTGCAAACTTTATTAATGAGGTAGATCTTGATGTAGTTCCACTTGAAATATGCGGGATTATTTTTGGAAGCCCATATCTATATGATAGGAAATCCATCTTTCATCGCCATGAGAACAAGTATCATTTCTTTAAATATGGGATTGAGTATATTGTTAGAGGACAGCATAAGAAATTGAATTTATCTCTTGTGAATACCTGATAAATGAAGAGGATTGTTAATGCTAGTAAAAATTTTGTGCTCTTGATGATCAAACCCAATTATGATGTTGAAAATGAAGTCTTCCAAGGATGTGATGTAAAACTGAAATCTCATTTGATTGAGGTTGTTGACACACATGATAAGATGTTTCAGGAACCTGAAGGATTGCCTCCTAAAAGAGGAATCCAACATGAGATACAATTGCAACATGATACTCCTCTTCCAAAAATTGGTATGTATAGGATGTCAGTCATTGGGAATGCATATATTAAGAAACAAATCTAAGAGTTTCTTGATAAAGTGGTCATCATACCAAGCACATCTCCATGTGGGTATCCAATTGATTTAGTGCCAAATGAGGATCGTACATGTGTGTCAACTTTAGAGCCTTGGACAAAATCATGGTAAAGAATCGTTACCCTCTTCCTCAAATTGATGATTTACTTGATCAATTGAAATATCTTTTTTATTTCACTAAGTTGGACTTGAGGCCATGGCTATCATTAGCTTAGGATTGTTGAAGGATTTATCCAGAAGACAACCTTCAAAACAAATAAAGTTTTGTTTGAAAGGTTGGTTATGCCATTTGGGTTTTTTAATTCTCCAACAACATTCATGAGAGTTATGAATTGTGTTTTAAGACCTTTTCTTAATGATTTTGTGATAGTCTACTTAGATGAAATACTGATTTTCAGAAAGACTCATGAAGAGCATGTCAAACATGTTAGGAAAGTTTTATATGTCTTAAAGAAATAAAATTTTCTTTTGAAAATGTCTAAATGTGAATTTGGGAAAATTTATTTAGTATATTTGGTTCATAGTTTTGGAGGGGGTGAATTGAAGATAGATCCCTCAAAGGTTGAACTCATTTTGAAATGGCCAAAACCCAAGAAAGTAACAGAGGTTAGAAGCTTCTTGAGAGCATCCCAACATTGGAGAAAGTTCATTGAATATAAATTCCCATCCAATTCACCTCCGTTACATACTTTGACAAGTGTAAAATAGGTTTTTCAATGGGGAGGAAAGAAATAGAAAGCCTTCTATGCATTGAAAGAGAGAATTAATACAACACCAGAACTTGGACTTCCAGATCTTATGCAGTACTTTTAGATACAAACTGATGCAAGTGACTATCCCATGGGATCATTTTTGATGCAACATGGGGACTCATGGACACCAAGTTGAATAATATCACAACATTCCATGCACAAACCAATGGTCAAACAGAAGTGGTGAACAAAACGGTAGTACATATTCTTTGTGGTTATTGCAGCAAGCATCCTAAACATTGGGATGAACATTTTCACTACATTCAACATGCTTAAACCCTGGCCAAACATTAATCGACTCAAACATATTCATTTGAGGCATGCTTGGGATAATTACCAACATATTCTCTAGATTTTATCTCGGGAAATATGTTTTTATTTATGGACATAGTGACATAGATAAGGCCAAGTGATTCATTGAACACGTTTAATTGGTGCATCAAATGGTTCAAGAACAATTGGAAAAGAGTAAAGTAAATTACAATAAAAGACATGATAAGCATCATGTTGATCATATTTTTCAAGTGGGAGATAAATTTTTTCTTTACATTAGCAAGGAAAGACTTCAAGGAGAAGGTGAAAAAAATCAAACCAATCAGATATGGTCCATTCAATATTTTAGAAAAGATTGGTAATAATGCTTTCCGGTTAGATTTGCATCCATATATGCAATTCTATGTAGTTGTTAATGTTGAAAAACTAAGACTATATGAGCCTCCTTTGATTGATTATCAAGGAGAGAATTTTTAGATTCCTACAATTGAATATTTCTCTCTTGAATATATTGAAGAATTGCAATAAGACACCATCCTTGATAGGAGAACAAGAACTTAAAAATGAAGGAATGTGGAGTACTTTTGTGTGGGGCTCAAGGGTACTAATCCAAGCAAAGCCAAATGGATTGATATTGGAAGGGTGAGGGAACTATACCCTCATCTGTTTGTTGACTTAAAATGATATTTTGGAGGCCCAAAAGCTTCCAATGGAGAGGAATCATTGAAGGGATCAGTAAAGTGTTAAAAATTAAAGTGTTCAAAAGTGCTTGAAACCAGTTCCAAAATGTAGAGCTCGTCATCCTAAATCCAAATAAACTTGAACTGCTCAAAATCGATATCGTATACTCCAGATATCATGTTATGATTGTTTTCCTAAACATTTAAATTTTGTAGGTTGAAGTGCAGGACTGATGACTGGGAAGTCCATACGATGACTCAACAAACTGATTGTTTAGGTTGACTATGTACTTTGAGCCAATGGCAGGATGCCAAGTGGCCTCACATGATTGGTTCAGAATTGGCAAAATATTATTGGTTGTGGTTTATTTTATGTGGACCTATGAAAGGGAGCCACATGGTACTCCAAGATTGTCTAAAATTTTGTTAAGGGTTGAACTAACCTCCACAGGGTTCGAAATCGTGACCTCAGAGAAGAAAAGGTAGTTCCTTACCAATTCATTGTGGGTGGTTCTTAATAACCATAGCTTCGAACTTGTATTTAAATTTTTCGTGGATTTTGTTTGGGGGAAGCGGTCGGGGCCAAGCCCCTCACTCCTGGTCTCTACACGCCAACGAGACCATAGGTGGAGTGACTAAGGGCTTGAAGCTTAGCCCTTGCCTGAGGTATTACCACATATTACATGACCAAAGGGAAAGTAGAGCGGGCTATGGTGAATAGATGAGAAGACTTGGGAGCCAGCTCCAGGTTTTATGTGCCTGTTCGAACCGTGGTCAAAGACTGGGGGGATATGCCATCGGGGGTGGGCGGTTAGCCACAGCCCCCAGGAACATGGCCCCATGTAGTGTTTTTTTTCTGCCATAAGGGTCATTATTCATTTAAATTATTTGAAAAATTGCATCCGAACCAACGGAAATATTGCCAGTGCTGGGAAAAAATGGCACTCGGCAGTCCCTGGAATGGAAAAAATTGTAGAACAAAGTTAGCAGAGTAGTCCAGTTTGTAGAGAAAGTAGGACTAAAGCTTTTCTAGAGAATAAATTTCTCATTTTTTTACCAAATTAAGCCCAACAAGAGCCCAAATTGGAGTTTTTTACTGTTTTGGAGCCATTAGAGACATTATTTTTTCATTATAAGCACTGCAATTCCATGAAATAATATATTTTAGCACTTAATGAAAGAAGCCCAACATTGGAAGCTGGACAAGGAGATGTAGCCCATGAGGGGTGAACTCCTTTATCAATTTCTTGTCTTGTGTTGTTGTGTATGGTATATTTTTCTTCTGTTTTTATGTTGCAAACTGAGTTGAAAAACATTAATTTATATGCTTTTGCAAATTGATCAATTGCCTAAACGACATAAAATTTAACTTCCACATTTCATTAAACAATCAAGTTTACAATTACAAATCATTTGGTTGTAGGAATCATATCTATCATTTTTTTTCATGATGAGAATCTCATGGCTTTCATTTTGAATATCGTATCATGAATCATGTTCTTCATTGCACCTAAAATCCTCTTAAGTGTGAATGAATGAATTAGTTATTCCGCGAATCAAATTCTTTTTTGTTCATTGCATCTTGACTGGTGTCATGTGACTATAGTACTGGCATTCCTTTCTACTTATTCTAATGATTACGATGCTAGTATAGTATGTTACCAGTTACAAAGAAAAAAATTGTCACATTCATCACACCAAGAAGATGATTCTATTATTCAGATAATTTGTGAAACTGTTCAAATTGATTTATCTTCATTTATTAAAAACTAGGAATCTAATGCTTTAATAATTCCATATGATCATTATTTTGTCCTTGATGACTATCATTCCTTATATCATTTTCCCACCATAATATCCAATAATTTTTTTTTTACATCCTTCTATCTTCATGGTCTAACTTCTCACCATTCAAATTTTTTTCGACCAGTTGAGGCACTTCAACCTTCATTGGTGTTTATGTCAAGTGTTCTCTGTCTCAAAATGACTTCTAAATATGATCAATATATTTTCCCTCACAATATTCCCACCATAATCCCCTGCATTTAATTGAAATCATATTTTCAAATATTTTAGGGTTTTCAAGAGGATTATCACAAATCGTATGATCCAATCACTGAGTGGTTGGAACAATCTTACCTGGCAAGCTCCGTCGCAAATAACAAGTTGCAATTCCTCCTCACGCTTGCTAAGAAGTTCGATGTAGATGGAGACATATCCGCGAGAAGCTTATAAGGTTTGTTGGAACATGGTATTCATAAAAAGGGTAAGAATGTGAATTGGAGGAAGGTAGTGGTTGTGACACATCTTTCCACCCATAAGAAAGACCTTCAAATTTTTGTGCAAGTTATTCAAGTTTTTACCTCTTCTGTTGCACATTACCTTATATCTATTTTATTTTTTTGTATCTTTGTGAATGCAGGCTGAGAAAAATTATGGTGGCTACATTAGAAATCCCATTATACATGACCCTGACCCTCTAGTTGGTTAGGTTAGTCGTAGGTCTAGTTGCATTGTATTTTACCTACACATCGATCCTACACTTGTTTCCTGTAGTTTGTCCTATGTTTTCTGGCTTTGGTTTCACACCATGTTTTGATTTAACTATTTTATGTCTTATCTTCTAGTTTTGTTTTCTTCTTGTGTCACATATTTTCCTTTTGGTCCATCAATAAGACCTTGAATGAAGATGTTTTGTTGGCTCATAAGGGAGTGTGGAAAAATAGAAAAGCACTTTGTAACACTGCAACATTTGGATAACTCTTTGTCCTTCTTCCTTGTTTGGGTTCCACATTTTGGTCAATGATGTTCCGATGAAAAATATGATCCTTGTGTTATGAAATCCTTGTGTCATATCATGACCTCCATGTATATTCTAGAAACCTCATGCCTGCACTTGAAATTTTATGTTTCAGTGTTATCAAGCTTATCTAATCAAGTAGAGAAGGACAAGGGGAAAATCTAAACGAGAAAACCAATATCAAAGTCCTAATATATGCTTATCTGAATGAACAACCTATATTTCTCTTAATAATTTGAGATCCCTCTTCCGCCCATAAATAAATAAGTGTCAATGCACAATCCTCTTAATAAAAAAAATGAGGCAAAAGAAGAGAAAGGCATCCTGCTTACAGAGGTGAAGCATGCAACTCTGCTCGGGTACTGTCCAGTCTCGTTGGTAGTGGAGAAATGTTTGTTTTCATGAATTGAATTCACCAGGGTACTATCCACACCTATTGGCAGAAGGGCAACACCATAGATGAAAAACTATACTCTTAAATTATTAAGCTCATGAACTTCATTACCCTATCCTAATTCGAAACATTGTGTCATCATTGATCTTATGTTTTTTTTAACCGAGTAAAGAAATAAAGGGGACTATGTTTATGCACGGGGTAAGTGGGGAATCCATGGTAATCTAAATGATGAATCAATACTTCTTGAAGAAATAGACCCCGCATGAAATAATTCACCTAGGTAGAGAAGCTAGATTTCTACCAGTGTGTCGCCTATGTTGTCGCTGCGACAACACCCTCCATTTTTTTTAGCCTACCATGAATATTTTGATTGGTGGTTCCATACTCACTTCTTGGTTAGCTAAGGATTTTTGAGCTCCCTCTTGGATTGGAAGTGTTGAATTCAGTTGCACACACATGCTCAATTCGCAATAAGTTCATGATCACATTCTTCTACACAATATTAGACAATAATAGCACATTCCATCAAGATTGTTCTTGTGCGATGTCCAATCCATGTCGACAGTCAGTGCACACTGAAAATGATAGTATCTCAAATTTTAGTTGTGTTTGTACTTCTATTTCGGTGAGTTTTTCAAACTAGCGCTTTTGCGCACCTTTGTTTTCGTGAGTGGCATTTTCATGTTTTTGATTGTTTCTTTCACTTTCCTTTACTATAATTAGTGTCCTTTTCATGTTACCTTTTCTCTGGCATGTGTTAATTTCATTAACGTCCAGACTCCACATATCACAAGAGTCATTCACACTTTATCAATTAGCGTCTTCTCGCATGTTATATGTCGCACAATGTATGCATTTGTGTTCTGGTATTTTCAAGGGGTTATCTTTGTGTGAATGATTTTTTCTAACCATGTAAACACCATTATCACTCATTCCCAATGTTTTAAGAATTGTCACACAAGTGTCGTCATGGTCATCGCAAAGTATATATTTAGTGTCGCACTAGCCGTGAATTCATCACAAGGTTGTCGCATTGAGGGAAATATGTTTTCAACGTGTCTGGATGATCTACATTTTTGTGTTTTCAAAGTGTTTCAAGTGTCTAATCACATTCAATTCATATCAATGTTCACATTAGTCTCTTTGGTCCCACCCTTAGCCAATTTTCATAAGTTCCCAAGAAACCTAGCCTCATCTGACCTTCCTCAATTATGCATTGCGTAGTTCCAACCCTCAATCTACATCCTTGTCTTTTGACACTGCATAGTGCTCATTTCCTGCTTTCCAGTACTGTGAACTTCACAATTTTAGTTCTCAAGCCTGAGCTTGCCTCCCAAAATTGTGCAATTCATCTTCCCATCTTCGCCTCAACTACGCCTTGTGAAATTTCTAGCCTCAAGCTCATCCCTTGATCTCCTAAGTTTCACAACTGCACAATGGTCCAACCTCCTTTGCCTCCCAAAACTCTGTAGTTTTCCCATGTAGTGCAAATCCCTGAAGTTGAGTTCACTGAGTCTAGAAACTGAACATTTTGTCTCCTTAGTCATGTCTGAACTATATGATGTGAAGTCTCAAGGCTAAGGCCTCATCCCTGAGCTCTTGTACTACGCAATTCTATAATCACTCAAGCTCATCTTCCCTCCAAAATTGTGCAATTGGTTGAAAGAGTGAAAAATACCTAATCCTATCACCATGAGCTCTAAAAATTTGTAATATTTCTCCTCAGTACATCCTTAAATATGCGTTGCATAGTCTTAGAGCCCAAGATCCACCCTTGACTGCCTGATTTTCACAACTGCGCATTCACTGAGCCTCTCCCTTGGCCTACCATATAGTTCTAGTTCAGTCAGTGGATCATCATTCACCATCTTAGACTAGGGATTTATCAGACTATTGTCGTCTTGTAATGAGTTAATTGCAGATGCAGGAACTTTCTCATGCTATGAAAAAATGATGAAGAAGGAGGACATGCTAGAAGACACAAGTGGAGATGAAGAGATAATATGATCATTAGGTGAGAAGACGAAGGGACACTTGACTATAACAGAAGATGAAGATCACGGTCACATGGAAACTCCTCATCTTGAAGTCATAAGGAGGTGCAATAAGAGAACATGTATCATGTTTTCAAGAAGACACAAAGAAAGAAGAAACAAAATGAACAACTTGGCGCTATCACATCATCATGCAGTCCATTTCATTAGTGTCATGTCATGTCCTATCATAAGTAACAATATGCCACATCATTATTATGGATCATTTAAATTGTATTCAAATGTATTTTAAAGTGGAAGTCCAAATGACACACATGGAATATGAATATTCATCTAAGTTGAAAATTTAGAGGAAGTAAAAGAGTCATGAGAGTAGTCAAAGAGTCGTAATGAGGGTGAAGCATCACCCCTTGGTTATATATACACCCTCATTGTATGAGCGAAGGACTTTTCACCTTTTTTGGAAAGTGTAACTAGGATCGATATTCATATTGACTATGTAATTATGCATTTATGTAAAGAATAAGACAAAGATAATAAAATATATTTTTTCTATTCTTGCCTCATGGGTTTCATGAGCAAGGTTTTATTATAGGTCAATAGACTTCTTCTTGATGTCTATTAGGAATTTTTCTTCTGGTTAGAAATTTATTTAAGAGTTATGTTTATGAATATTAAAGTCTCCCTTGTATGCCAAAATAGCTTTCCAATAAAGCTTGAAGTCATGGCCAAACTATGCTCCAGATCAATGTTGAAATACTCTTCTTGACAGCCTCCTTGTCGGCCTATAAAACAGTGATCAAGTCGGCTCAATAACCATATGACAAATCGGCTTAATAGCAGTCATGGTCAACTATATATATCCCCCATATAATGCACAGAAAAATTAAGACAAAACCTCGACCTTATCTGAGTTTTTTGATAAGGTTTAAAGTGATAAAATGTTGTAGATTGTAGACACAAGCAATAGGGTTATATACAAGAATAAAGCGTGAAGAAGGGAGACATATATATGTGAATATTTGCAGACAGAATTGCAGGTATGACTTCGGATATATGACTATGTTAAAGTGTTGAAATAGGGTTGCGGTGAATTACATATAAGTATTGTAATAAAGTGCGAAGAAGGGATGTGATTAAAGTGTGAAATAGGTCTGTAATAAAGTGCATGGAAAGGGATGTGATCAGAATACGAGGCTGGAATAAGAAATAGTGCGTAGAAGGAAGGATCCAAGGTACAAACATATGTACCACTGTCTTGAGTATGAATAAGTCTATAAGGATCCAAAGTGAAGGAAAAAACAAGCTCTCTAAGGTTGGTGTTGAATGGTGCAGTTCGGTGCAGGAAGGTGTAGGAAAGAAGGAGTCATTGAAGGAGCATTAACAAGGTCTTAGAGGCATATAAAGTTCAAGGGTTTGTGTCATGGTCATGGTACTTGTCATATGAAATTCTATAATAAGAATTTCTTGTGGGTTTTCCTCTCCAAGAGGGAGAGGTTTTGGCCCTATCTTGAAGAGCCTACATTTGTGTCTCTTGTGTTTTTGATAATTGACTTGATGAAAGATATAATAAGCAAAGAAGAAAATACATAAGTAAAATAGGTAAGCTCACAAGTAATTATCAAGTAGATAATTTGAATTAATCACAGCCCTTCCAAATTCTCAACATGGAATCAAAGCTAAGGTGTTGAACACAAAGGATACTTGGCAAGAAGACACTCAAGGAAGAAAAGATCAAAGTTTGGGTCAGATCAGTTTGCAAGGAAAATTATTCAAAGGTTCCACTAATCAAGCAAATAATATTTGCCACCAAAGATTTATGATATTGAACACGTTGTTAAAAAGACACATCATCAAGTTCCATCCTTCAATATCCAACACCTTTGAAGACATCGTCTGTTGTGAAACCAGCTCCAAAATAGAAGAAAAGAGATATCAACGCCTTAGAAATAAGCCACTTCGAGGGGGAAACCTCCAATACATTACATGAGTGAAAAATTCTTGAATTATTCAATTTACAAAACCTTTTTTATATATATAGGAGTCCATGGGGCCACAATGTAATCCTAGCCGACCTAACAATAATAATTTAAGGGCATAATAATAACAATATGGGGGTTACAGGGGTACAATAATAACAATAAGGGGGTTACACTAACAACAATAAGGGACTATACTAGTAATATAGGGACCTAACATGCCCCTCTCCTTCAAAAAATTATTGTCCTCAACGCTTGAGTAGCTCTGGGTGCTTCTGCATAAAATTCTCATCTTCCCATGTAGAATCTTCAATGGGTAAGTTCTTCCACTTGATGAGATGCTCTGAAATTGATCGATTTCATAGTTGTTGAGTCCTTGTTTCCGTGACCGCTTCAGGTTCCAATATGATTTTTCCTTCCTCATCAAGTTCTGGCAATATTGTTTGAACTGGAAGATTCTCACCTATAACCTTATTTAAGCATGAAACATGGAAAACTGGATGCACTCGTGAAGAAGCATGAAGCTCCAATTTGTATGCCATAGTACCAATATTTTGCAACACCTTTTAAAGACCATTGTACTTTGGAAATAATTTATTATCCTTATTAGCTTGCTTGAGGGACATATGTTTATATGGTTGTAGCCGTAAAAATACCCAGTCTCCTACATCAAAACTTCTCTCGCTGCGATGTTGATATGCCTATTGTTTCATTCGATTTTGTGCCAAATTTAGGTTATCCTTTAAGAGTTGTAGAACTTCTTGTTGATGCTCGATGTGATCTTCCACTACTTGAACCTTCAAATTTTCTCTTAAAGATTGTGTGATCGACGGTGGATGATATCCATAAAGTGCCATAAATGGGGTCATTTTTGTTGCAGTATGGAAGGAAGTGTTATACCACCATTCAACAAGAGGTAACCACTTGACCCATTGTGTTTGTTTATCAGATACAAAAAAACAAAGATATCCTTTTAAACATTTATTTACTATCTCAGTTTGACCATCGAATTGAGGATGATAAGATGAGCTATGAGCTAACTGAGTACCCAAACAAGAAAATAACTCCGTCCAAAAATTACCAGTAAAAATGGGATCTCTGTCTCTCACGATAACCCTTGGGTTTCCATGTAGCTTTTTTATTGTGTCCATAAATTTAGTAGCAACTATACTTGCTTTAAATGGATGAGATAGTGCACAAAAGTGTGCATACTTGGTAATTCTATCAACTACCACCATGATGACACTCTTTCCTTCAGACTTAGGTAAACCTGTGATCAAGTCCATTGAAATCTCATCCCAACGTTGACTTGGAATGGATAAAGGTTGTAGAAGACCTGGGATCTTAATTGTCTCGACTTTATTCTGCTGGCAAACCAAAAATTCTGCCACAAAATTTTGAATATCAGATTTAAGGCCATCCCATAAAAATTATTTCTTCACCCTATGGTAAGTTTTTAAAAATCCCAAGTGTACTCCTAAAGGAGAATTGTCCAATTCCAAAAGAATCTTTTGTTTTAGTTGGGAATTCTTACAAAGATATAAACGATCTTTGTACCATAAGGAATAATTTTTCCAACTAAATGTATCTGATGTACTAGGATCTTGCTACAACTTTTGAATGAGTGTCCACACTTCTTCGTCCTTCTTCCATTCAACCCTTGATTCGGTTATCCAATCTGGTTGGATAATAGAAATGGCACAAAGCAATGCTTCCACCTCTTCATTCTTTCCTGAGAGTGCATCTGCAACAATATTTAGCTTCCATTTTTTGTATATTATTTCAAAGTCATAACCCAACACCTTTGTGACCCATTTTTGCTGCTCTTCTGAACATAGTCTTTGTTCCAAAAAGTGTTTAAGACTATCATGATCAGTTTTTACCTTGAAGTGTCTTCCCATTAGGTAAGTTTGTCATTTCTTTAGTGCATGCAATATTGCTAACATTTCCTTCTCATCAATAGCTTTCTATAAATAATTTCCTATGATTGGACGACTTTCAAAACCAATGGGTCTTCCTTCTTGCATTAAAACAACACCAAATCCATTTCCTAAGGCATCACATTCCACAATAAAGGTTTTTGTGAAGTCTAGAGTAGCTAAGACCGATGCTAGGCACATTGCCTCTTTAAGATGTTCAAAGGCCTTAGTTGCTTCAGGAGTCCATGAAAATGAATATTTCTTCAATAATGTTGTTAGAGGTGTTGATATTCTCCCATAATTCTTAAAAAACTTGCAATAATACCCTGTTAACCTGAGAAATCCTCGCAACTTTTTTATGGTTGTGGGGACTTTCCATTCTTTAATGGCTTTAATTTTTTTAGGGTCTACCTTAAATCCCTTGTGAGATACAATATGACCCAGATATTCCACCTCTTGTACTCCAAAGAAACATTTGGATGTTTTTGCATATAACTATTTCTCTTGCAATAGTTTGAGCACCCTGTCAACATGTTGAACATGATCCTTCCAAGACCTGTTGTAGATTAGTATATCATCAAAAAATACTAGCACAAAATTTCTAAAGGTTTTAAAATGGAATTCATTAACCCTTGAAATGTAGAAGGTACGTTGGTAAGGCCAAAAGGCATAACCAAAAATTCATAATGACCCTCATGAGTTTGAAATGCTTTTTTTTCAGAATATCTTCAGTGTTCATTCTAATTTGATGATATCCTGAAAAAAGATCCAACTTGGTAAAATAAATTTCTCCATGTAATTCATCCAATAATTCATCAATTACAGGAATGGGAAATTTATCTTTAATGGTGAGCTTATTGAACTCCCTATAATCCGAACACATGCGCCATGATCTATCCTTCTTGTGTACCAATACTACAGGAGCAGAGAAAGAACTTTGACTAGGTTGAATTATACCAGCCTCTAACATTTATGTAACGATATGTTCAATTTCGCTCTTTTGGACATAAGGATATCTATAAGGCCTAATGTTTGGAGGAACACTTCCTGGAATCAAATGAATAGCATGATCATGATCACGAATAGGTGGGATTCCTTTGGGAGTTTCAAACACCTTGGAATGATTGTCCAAGACTTGTTGGAGATCTGCAGAAATAGATGATTTTGATGTTGAAACTTCTAGTGAGCATAATTGTGCAATTACGCCTCGTTGTTATTTCTTTAGAAGCTTTGTCATGACATTAGAGCTTATTATCCTTCCCGGCTTCCCTTCAATACCCCTTAATTTGAATTCCTTTCCTTCTGAAAAAAATTTCAAGAAAAGTTCTTGAAAATTAAAAGCTACCGTCCCCAAAGATTGTAACCATTGTACTCCTAGTACAACATCAGCACTTCCCATAGGAATGGAAAGCATTGGACTAGTCAATACATATTCCCCCATGGTTAGCTTGATATTATGGCATTTTCTAGAGCAATTTATAGTTCCTCCATTTGCAACCATCACTTGACATTCTGGTGCTGGGTATAGGAAACAATTCAATTCCTTGGCTACCTTACAATGAATAAAATTATGGGTACTACCCTAATCAATCAACACTATTACCTTTTTCTTCTTGATATGTCCTTCTATCTTGAGAGTTTGAGGAGTGGTAATTCCTGCCAATGCATTACACGATATGGTCGGACTCATTTATTCCTCTTCTTGGGTTGGTTCCTAGTGTATATCCTCTTCTTGTTCATTTTCTTCTTCCTCTTCACAATCTATGTAAAATAATTTCTTCTCAGCACACTTATGACCTTTAGTGTATTTGCTATCACAACTGTAGCAAAGCCCTTTTGCTCTTTTTTCTTCCAATTGTTGTGGTGTCAACCTTGTAAGTTGTGGAAATCTAGGAGTAGCAACACTTCCCTCTTTATAGAAGTGAGTGGTAGGCTTCCTTGTCGCCATAATTTTACATTCAATTTTTCTTGCCAACCTGAATGCCTTCTCCAATGAATCAGGTTCCAAAATGCGAACTTCATGTTGGATGTTATCCTTTAAAGTACCCATGAAGAGATCAATCATGTGTTCCTCTGGAATATCAGTTACCCTTATATTCAATTTTTGGAAGTCCTCAATGTGCTCCCCCACTAAACCCTTTTGTTTGAGATTTATCAATTGGCTAAAGAAGGTGTTGCTCTTTGTATCCTCATAATGTGCTATCGTTTCCTCCGTAAAAATTGACCAAGTGACAATTTTTTTACGGGAGCAAAGCCATCGATACCATACAAATGTATTTTGTTCTAAATGTAAAGTTGCAATGCGTACCTTTTGTGTGTTTTGCACGTTATGGAGATCAAAATATTGCTCCATCTGTAGTATCCATGTTACAGGATCCTTTCCATCAAACTTCCTCATATCCATCTTTGGAATATAGTGGTTCTTCCCGCCAACATTAGAGTTTATGAAATCACAATTAACATTTATTTTGTTCTCATCATGAGGTTCTTCTACTATCTTTTCACCATTAGGAAACCTTTCTTGTATAAACTTTGTTAAACCTTCCATGTCTGCTTTTAGAAAATTCTTCATGTTTTCCATTTTCTCATCGATCTTAGCTTCCATGTCATCAATCTTAGCTTCCATGCCCACTTCCATGCCATCCATCTTAGCTTCCAAACCAACCATCTTAGCTTCCACGCCTTTCTTCAAATCATCCATCTTAGTTTCCACGCCTTTCTTCAAAACTTCCATTTCATTTTTTGTTGTTCTTTGCGAGAGCGAAATTTGCTCTTGTAATTTTGATATGTCATGTTGCCATTCTTCATCTTCATGAGTCATAGTAGAGCCTTCTAAAGGCTTAATGGGTGTTGAATTATTTTTAGGGGCCATTTTAGAATCCAATATTGATATATATTCTACAATATGCCCTTGGAATCAATTCAACTTGATTCTTCAAACAAGGCTTATGAAATTTGGAAAAAAATATACACACATTTTACTTTCTTTTGAGGAGCTCGATATTGAAATTGAATTATCTTAATAATTGCGAGACCTCAATATCTTAAATTCAGCCCTGTAGTAGCCCTCTGAAGCTTCTTTCAAATGCCACAAGTATGACCTGATTTGGATTCTTTAAGGCAAAGTTATCTCCAATCTCCCACAATTACCTAATTATGGACTGGTTCAGTAGAGTGAACTTGTAGGACTTGCCACGTGTCATTTTTTTTTCCTTCAGCTCTAAAATTGATAGAAACGAAACTATAGTCTGTGTACATGTGGTCACTTTTTACAGCATTCCAATCCGATGCTCAGAGAGAGAGTTATGAAGATTTTCCCACGATCACCTCTTTGAGATGCAATTTGGGAGCCTGAAAAAGCCCTAACTTCCACAGACCATAGCTTTGAAACTATTGTGAACCAAGCTCTGAAATTTTGGGACTCAGGATTGTGGATTCGCACTCTAAAAATTTCAGCTTCTGAAACTTCGTACAAAAAAAATTATAGCGAACATGCCACGATAACCTATTTAGGTTAAATTCAGGAGCCTGCAAAAATTCCTAAGTTCCACAGATCATATCTCCGAAAATATTGCGAACCAAGCTCTGAAATTTTGCGAAGATGTTCCTCAAGATTTTGGCTTCATGCTCTAAATATTTTAGCTTCTGAACCTTCATAGAAAAATAGTTATAGCGAAAATTCCATGATGACCTATTTGGAGCAGGAAAACCCTAGAATCCAAAGCTCTGATACCAAATGTTGTGAAGCTAGCTCCAAAAATAGAAGAAAAGAGATATCAATGCCTTAGAAATAAGCCACTTCTGGGGGGAAACCTCCAATACATTACACGAATGAACAATTCTTGAATGATTCAAATTACAAAACCTCCTTTCTATATATAGGAGTCCATGGGGCCACAATGTAATCCTAGTGGGGCCACAATGTAATCCTATCCGACCTAACAATAATAAGTTAAGGGCACAATAATGACAATATGGGGGTTACAGGGGTACAATAATAACAATAAGGGGGTTATACTAACAACAATAAGGGACTATACTAATAATATAGGGACCTAACATCGTCATTTTAAAGACATCCTTTATCATTAATATTCCATCATCTACATTGGAGAAATAAATCTAAGAAGGAGTTCCTACCTTCATCATCAAAGAAGATGATAGAAAGAGGAAGTCATCCTACTCAAGTACGTATCTATGATCTTATCTAAATATGTCAAAATGACTTGTTGTAAAGAAAGCAACAAATTGGTTGGGTCATCAAACTGTAGTGCATAGAATAAGAGGACATATTTGAATTTAATTGAAGACAGAGTTATGGGCTACATCGAAGGATCTACAATTCAACCCTCAAAATGAGATGCTCCAACTCATGCCAAATACATAAAAGGAGAAATCAGAGCCCAGAGGATTCTCATAGAATCCATTAAGGACTCACTTATACCTTATGTATCAAAACTAAAAATTACAAAAGAAATATATGAGAAACTGGTGGAGCTATTCGTTGTGAGTACTGCAGGAGAAGAAATCTCTTTGAGACAAGAACTATACAAGATGAAATTGTTAGGAGAGGAAGGAATCGCTTCATATTTTATGAGTATTTCTGAAATAAGAGACCAACTACAGGAATTGGGAGAAGTAATGTCTAATAATGAAATGACTACAGTGGTGTTTAATACTCTACTAAAAGAATGGGGAAACTTCACTTCAAGCTTATACGGGAAGAAATAAGCAAAAAAATTCCACGATTTATGGTCTCTATGTAAAATAGAGGAAACAAGATTGAAATCCAAAGCTGATATAGGATCACGTGAATGCAATCAAGCCTTTTCATCCATGTCATGGAAAATTTTAGGGGCTAATATTCGCAGGTGGGCTAATTTTCCATGCTTTTTCAAAAAAAAATATTTGCCAATTCCCATTTTTTTAAAAATTGATTCGCCTAAATTTTATAGTAAAAAAAATATTTTACCCTCTAAATAACCAAAAATTTATATATACTAATATAAAATGATTACAAAACTAAATATTTTTACAAAAATAACATCAAAAAAATTACAATTCACATATTGGGGACTACTAAGATTTGCCAAGTTTTTGAACTTTAAGATAAACGTCCATCCTTAAAATTTTCCCTGATCCATGTCCAGGAAGAAAGGAATATTCAAAAAATTTGGTCCTCAAAATAAAAGAAGAAATATGGACAAAGTATGATGCTTTGGATGTAATGAACTTGCGCATTATAAAAGGGATATCCTAAATCTGGGAAGGACAAGAGGAAAAAGGAAGAAGCCCATGTCACAGATGTAAGGGAAGAACCCGATACAAATAAATATGAGAAATAAGAAGCGAAAGATATCTATTATGATTGAGATCATATTTCTCTTTAAGTGATTTCTGTTGGTTTTAAAATAGTATGATATGAAGAAATGTATATTAAAAGCATCATGATAGAAGCATGGAAGTATCACTTGAAGAAGGAGCTCCTGGAAACCTCACTGATAAACAACATTGATGGAAGACAATCATCAAGATCAAGGGTCATCATTCAATAATCAATATGGAAACCGGTGTTGAAATTTTCTATTGGAGTTCTCTATGGATTCACTAGTTAGAAAAAAATCAAATGGTTTCATTGAGAATTCTATGTTGCAGAATTCTGGGATTAGTATATGATGACATATTGATGAAACAGGTCGATGGAATGAAGCTCTTAATTCTATTAAAATTTCTATAGGATGATACAAAGGGAAAATTATGAGGTATATATATTTATATGTTGACACTAGATGCTATGAAGTCATGTCATGTGGTTGTAGGTGATGAAATTTTATAATCTATGGAAGGAAGATATATTCTAGTGCACAGGTTGCCACTAATAAATGAAATTAAATATTTCCTCATATGGAAGATGAGGTGGTTGTATGAAAACAAGGAACTGTATACTGGAAGTTTTTGGGAATGAATTTGTGTGGAGAAAGAATGGAAGAGATCATGATGTGCAACCATGTAAAGAGGCGGTTATCATCCGGAAGCCAAGAAGATGTGACTAGGAGATGTCCTCGGAATATATGTGGACTCTGGTAGAAGTATGGTAAATAAGAAGACCCTTGAAAATACATATCTTTAGATATGTCTCAATCTGAAAATAGGATTTCGAATATTACAGGAAGATGTCATGGTGAAATATCATCATTGAGGTAACTTTTGATTTAAAATTTCTTATGTATATGTTTATGTGGAAAAGTTTATGCAGGGTTACCAATCATGTGGAAGGATGTAATATCCTTGGGAGATGGTTCGAAGGAAAGAAAAATGGCATAAAGGTGAACCAGATCATAAGGACTAATGAATCACTTTCATATGGATGACATGACTCATGAATGAAAGTGATGGATGATCCGTGTCTTATGAAGCCAAAATTTGAAGATTCCTCAATATCGAAATCCATGACATCGAGGGGAGGAATTCTTCATGAGAAGCTGGTGTCTCACCATTTTTTTTGCGAGTCCCTGGTTGAGAGGGAGCCTCGTGGTAAGTTTCTTGCTTGGAAGAAACTTGAAGTATGTCATTCCTAAGTTAAGAGGGAGTGACTTAAATGATTCTCTAATTCACGTGTCATGCACTAGACTAGGACTAACAATTGTAAGTCTTAGTGAAGGCCATGTGGAGATAATGGATAGACACATCATTATGGTCTTCACCTAGAAGACAAAATGGAGGTCTGGGCAATCATCTAGCATTCAATACTCTTTGAGAATGAGATGGGGCATTCAAGATAAGATTAGCCGTAGACCGATATTCTTTGATGGCTAGCTACCCAAGAGAAGAATAGTCCAAGAAGGTCATACTTTGGGAACACCTGGGTGGAGTATGTGCCTTGGAGAGACAATGACTATGGTGTTTATAAGTCATGTGTCTCACAAACATTGTAGCCCATTTTATATCTAAGAGATGGGGTTGTAAGTCAAGGCCTTTCACTAAGACAATTCTGGTTGATATAATGCTATACAGATGCGATTACCAATCTGATTCTTCTTATGAGATTCTTCAAGATTGAAAGTGACCATGTACCATTATGAATACCTCCCTAGTTAAGATGGAGTGTTGGAAAGTGTAACTAGTATCGGTCTTCATATTGACTATGTAATTATGTATTTATGTAAAGAAGAAGACACAGATAATAAAATATATTTTTGGTATGCTTACCTCATGGGTTTCATGAGCAAGGTTTTATTATAGGTCAATAGACTTCTTCTTGATGTCTATCAGGGATTCGTCTTCTAGTTATAAATGTATTTAAGAGTCATTTTTATGAAGAATAAATTCTCACTTGTATGCCTCAAGACCTTGCCAATTAAGCTTGAATTCATTACCAGAATGATACTCCATATCAACATTGAAATACTCTTCTTGACAACCTCCTTGTCGGCCTATAAAATAGTGATCAAGTCGGCTCTATAACCATATGAAGGTCAGCTTAATAACAGCCAGGGTCAACTATATATACCCCATATACTATGCAGAAAAAGTAATACAGAACCTCGACCTTCTCTGAGTTTTTCGATAAGGTTTAAAGTGATAAAAGACTGCGGATTGCAGACGCAAGTAACAGGGTTATATACAAGAAGAAAGTGCAAAGAAGGGAGACATATATATGTGAATATTTGTGGAAAGAATTGCATGTATCAATTCGGATATATGACTGTGTTAAAGTGTTGAAATAAGGATGCGGTGAAGTACATAGAAGTATTGTAATAGAGTGCGAAGAAGGGTTGTGATTAAATTGTGAAATAGGTCTGTAATAAAGTGCGTGGAAAGGGTTGTGATCAGAATGCAAGGCTGAAACAATAAATGGTGCATAGAAGGAAGGATCCAATATAAAAACACATGTACCATTGTCTTTGGTATGAAGAAGTCTAGAAGGATCCAAAGTAAAGGAAAAACCAAGCTCTCTAAGGCTGGTGCTGAACGGTGTAGATCAATGAAAAAAGGTGCAAGAAATAAGGAGTCATTGAAGGAGCATTGACAAGGTCTTAGAGGCATATAAAGGTCAAGGATCTGTGTCATGGTCATGTTAATTGTCATCTAAAAGTCTATAAGAAGAATTTCTTATGGGTTTTCCTCTCCAAGAGGGAGAGATTTTGGCTGGTTTGAAGAGCCTAAATTTGTGTCTCGTGTTTTTGATAATTGACTTGATGAAAGATATAATAAGTTAAGAAGAAAAGACATAAGTAAAAGAATTAAGCTCACAAGTAATTATCAAATAGATAATTTGAATTAATCACTTCCCTAACAAATTCTCAACAGGATCCACCTGCAAAGCATTAGAGAGATAAGCTAGTTCTTTTGTGGAGCAAGGAGTGGCTCCAATGCTCCATTATTGGAGCTAGTGATGTTCATTATATACATGTGTATTAGGACTTTTACTTAATAGCATAATCCTTCAAGGCTGGCACATTCTTCATGCATGAATTATGAATGTTTGTAAGACTATTGTGCAGATGTTTTTATTTCATGTTTTCCTTCACATGTGCTAAGGTAGTTGAAAGATTTCATTTATTTTAGTACTTATCTTATTGAGAATGTGTTGTAATGGTTGTTATTGTTTTCCCATCCTTGTGGAATATTCCGTGGGATATTAGACATACCTTTCTCATTCAGTGGCTGTAATGATCAACGCATCCCTTGTGGACTATTCCACTGGATGTTATACAGATATTGTTGTTTGTGTGTGTCTCTTCTTGGGTGGTACTATTAACTCTCTCTTAGATGATTACCCTTTTCTGTCCCCCGTAGTAGAAGTAATTTGACACACATACAATCGAAAACTCACTAGGCACACCCCCCTTTCTTTTTGAAGGCACCTTTGCAATCCTCTCTCTTGCTAGCAGTTAGAGCCAAGGCATATATGTAAGAATACATGGCAACCTTGTCGATATTCCAGATGGGGCTTCTAATCCAAACGATGTGAGGTCTAATTTAGAATTCACATTAGGGAGACACCTTGGTTGACAGATTTCTAGCACTGTCAAAACCACCTCAACTAGGATCCAAAATCTATTGGCAATCAAAAGCTAAACCAAAACAAGGAACCCAGTACATCATGGTTATCCAGGAAATGGCTTAAGCCAAGGTTTTACATGATTGTCAATCCAACAAAATATCATGCCAGTGAAAGAAAAAATGACTAATAAATCAATGCATGAACCATGCATTCAAATCCCAACAAGATATCAAACATGCACAGTGCAAACTGCAAATCCCCAACTATTTTTTGCACTCGCTTACTAATTTTCATATATTCTCTTGGCTTCCACATGAATTCTTCTTTTTTTTCTTGTTTTCCTTGATTTTTTTTTGCTTTTCTTCCTTGCGCTGCCAATTTCTCTTATTACTATAGTGTTCTCTCTCCTTTTTCCTCTCTTTTCCTCAAAGAGAATGCTAAAATGTTGTTTCTCCAATTTTATTTTCTTTTCTTTTCTTTTTTCTTCATTTTCGCTCACATGGATATTATTTTACTATTTTTATCCTTTTCTTGTCTCTTCCTCTTCCCCACATGCTGAAGTGAAATTTCTTTCATTTTAATTAATTTCCAATTATTTCATTTTTCCTCCTGCCAATGTAAATTTCCATAGCCAATAAATAATTAAGCACAAGTGGATCCCAATGTAATGTTTTTCTTCTCATTTAACTCGTAGTACATGTCTCATGACCTTGGTTTTATTTTTTCCTTTATAATTTCCATACATCATTTATTTACATGGAATTTAATGTATGGTTGTTACAAACCCCTCCCCCTTTGGGAAACGCTGCCCTTGGTGTTCTATGACTTATGAAAAGACAAAACTACTAAAAACATGACAAACATACTACTTATTGGAGCATTATAAACACATTTTCTTCAATCAACAAATAAAGAAGGATATAATGCCCACATCTGATCAACCATCTCCAATGTATCTTCCTCGGGCCTAAATTTCTTCCACTACACTTTTACTTGCTCTATTGATTGGTTCTGAAGCATGAGATTATTCTGCTATAGGATGCATTAAGGCTCTGATTGGAACTCTCCTTCTGGTTCCACCTGTAATACAAAATAATCAATCACCTGATCAACATCCCGTATATATATTTTAAGCAAAGAAACATGAAAAACATCATGGATTTCCACTAATGGGGGGGAATCAATTCTATATTCCATTGGTCCAATCCTTTCAAGGATTTCGATGGATCCACAATAACAAGGTTCCAACTTGTCACATAATCCAATCTTCAAGGAGCTCTTCTTGGGCTTGATATGTAAGTACACATGCTCTCCAACCGTGAAACTCCTTGAATACTCTATGTTAATCTGCATAACTCTTCTGACTATTCTATGTTTCCTTCAAATTATTTTTAATAACCTGCATCTCTTGCTCCATATCTTTCAACATATCTTGTCCAATCAACAACCTTATCACTGGACCACTCTAGCTTATAGTATTATTACAACTCCTCCCATAGAGATCCTCAAATGGAATCATCTTCAAGGGTTACTAATACCCAATATTATTAGAAAACTTCACCAATGGAAGATACTCCTCCCACTTCCTTTGTTGATGCATGGCATACATCCTCAGCATATTCTCAAGGATCCTGTTGATTCTCTCTGTCTTCACATCTTCCTATAGATGATAATTTGTGCTGAAGGCTAGATTTGTCCCCAAGCCTGCAAACAATTCCTTCCAAAACTTGGAAGTGAAATTGGCATATATATATGATATAATCCTCTTCGTAACTCCATGAAACCTCACTATCTCCTTAATGAATATTTGAGCCACTTCACTAGATGAAATAGTAGACTTTACCACAATGAAGTGAGATACCTTGCTCAACCTGTCAACCACAACCATGATGGATTCATGTTGCCTTGATTCCCTTGTCAATACTATAATGAAATCCATAGAAATTACCTCCCATTTCCATTCTAGAATGGGAATATGCTGCAACAAACCAACTGGATGCTTGCATTTAGCTTTCATCTATTGACAGTCCAAGCACGTAGTAACAAATTCAACCACCTCTTTCATCAAATTAGGCCAATAGTATAACTTCTTAATAGTTTTCAAAGTATTCTGGTATCCTGGGTGGCCTAAATATGGTTTCACAGGAAACTCTTTCAAAAGAATCTTATTTAATTAACTACCATTAGGCACGTAGATCATGTTCATGAATATAACCAAGCCGTATATTGTGAGGTGATGCTCCTCATCCTTATCACCCTCATCTTGTTTTTGTAATATTTGCTTCAACTGATGATACCTCTCATCATTTTTCCCTGAATGGAATACACACTCTCTCAAATATGTCCCATAAAAGCTCAGAGCTGAAATATAATTCACCTGTGCTCTCTTACTGAAAGCATCCGCAACCTGGTTCTCCTTTCCTTTGATATAGTTGATTTCAAAGTCAAATTCACTAAGAATAGCCAACCATATAGCTTTCCTTACATTTAAATTGGGTTGTTCAAACAAGTACCTCAGTCCACTATTATCACTCATCAAAATAAACTTCATTCCAAGAAGATAATCCCTCCACTTCTTCAATGCACGAATGGTAGTTTCCAACTCAAGATCATGAGTCACATAATTGTGATCATGCTCATTCAACTTTTTGGATTCATGGAAAACAAGCTGCCCTTCCTACATAAGGACTCCAAAAAGTCCCTCCTTGCAGGATTTTGTACAAACCACAAAGCATGGAAAATTTTAGGGGCTAATATTCGTAGGTGGGCTAATTTTCGATGGTTTTTCCAAAAAAACGATTCGCCAATTTCCAATTTTTTATAAAAATGATTCGCCAAAATTTTACAATATAAAATTATTTTACCTTAAAAATCGCCAACATTATATAGAATATATATATAATATCATTATAAATTTGAATAATTTTACAAATACATCTTTAAACATTTTATAATTTGCATATTAGTGACTAGTGAGATTCGCCAATTTTTTAAACTTCAAGATAATTTTCCATCCTTAAAATTATCCCTGCCACAAAGTCCTTATCAGGATATGCAATCCTCAGAACTAGAGCATTGGTAAGAAACTGATTCAAATGTTCAAAGCTAGTTGCACACTCATAAATCCATTCAAACTTATTTCCTTTCCTCTGCAAATATGTAATAGGATAGCCAATCTTGGAGAAGTTCCTTATGAACCTCATGTAATAACATGTTATTCCCTTAAATGATATGACCTCATTCACATTCTTCATAGTTGGCCACTCCAAGATAGCCTTAATATTTTTTGGATCCACTATTATCCCCTCCTAAAAAACAGCATGTCGCAAGTAATGAATCTGAGACTGAAAGAAGCTACACTTGATGAGCTTGGAATACAACTTATTCTCTCTCAGCAATTGGCAAAATTGTTGCTAGATGCTCTACAATCTCTTCCTTAATATTTGAATATACCAATATATCATCAAAAATAATATCACAAACTTATCCAGGTAAGGGCACAATATGTTTTTCATCAAACACATAAAGGTTGTTGGAGAATTAGTAAGACCAAACGGAACCACCACAAACTCATAGTTCACATACCTTATACGAAATGTAGTCTTATAGATGTCTTCTTCTTTGATGAGCACCTGATGATATCCTGATCTCATATCAATCTTTGAAAACATTGCAGATCCCTTCTACTAATCAAACAAATTGTCAATAATGGGATATGGATACCTATTATTGATGTTCACCTTGTCATAGCTTCCTGTAATCAATGCACAAACTGAGAATACCGTCCTTCTTATTTATAAATAATATTGGTTATCCCCAAGGAGATAAACTTTTCCTTATGTATCCCTTATCAAGCATCCCTTTAAGCTACAACTTCAATTCCACCAACTCGATATTTCTCGTCCTATATAGTTCCTTATATTTTGGTCTTACTCTAGGAATCAAATTAATAGAGAACTCCACCTCCCTATGAGGAGGAAACTCTAGAATCTCCGGAAAAAACATATCATGAAATTTTTGTAAGATAGGATACCTCCTCAAGACTTCACCATCGTCATCATTCAACCCTTTGTCACTAGATACATGAACTACAAATATTAAGCATTCTTTCATGTGGTTGTGCTTAGCTTGCATGGTTGTAACCATTCTCATTGATGTAGGCTTCTTCTTTTCCTACAAGACTCTCTTTTCTCCATCATTATCCAGGCACTCAATGGCCTTCTCATAGCAATATATCTTGGTCCTATGAATAAACATCCACTCCATTCCCAAAAGCATTCTATACGCAATAAACTAAATCAAAGTCAAGTTCATTTATGAAAGCATGCTATTAATATAAAATGAACAAGATTTCACCCAATGATGAACTCTTCTCTTGGTCCCTATCGCTAACTGCATGAACAAACATTATGTATGCACTTCCTTATTCAAATGACATTGATCCACCAGTTCAGAACTAATATAGCTATAATTTTATCATGGTTCAATCAAGATAGAAACAATTTAATCACAAATCTTACCTTCCATCTCGATGATATATGCTTGGTGGTCTAACTTCTTTTATCAACTATTGCATAGATCTAGGGAATTCTTTAACCTACTTCCCTAATTGTCTGTATCTCTTGAGCACAATAAATCTAAGGCTTACCACCCTTATATGATGGAGAATATCTCTTGTGATGGTCTTCACCACAAGTCCAACACTTTAATGGTTGTTTTCCACTACCTTTATTTTTTTTCTCCATAGGTTGGGACCTACGTCATTTCTCAATTGCATTGGACTCATTATGAGGGGCCATATTTTCATTCTCACCTGAATCCTTAGATATTCCTTGATTCTTGGGCCATTTTCCTTTAGTCTTCTCGCCACCCTTTCAGTCACGCTTGAACTGAAGAAATCACTTTGACTGTTCATAACAATGCTTCAAATTTTTGATGGCTTCCTCCATTGATTGAGGCTCATCAAACTCAATCTTGTATTTGAATGATAATGGAAACCCATAGATGAACCTTTGGATATTTCCTTTATCATATTTTAGATAGGGCACATATCTCAGTAGCTCTAGAAGTTTGGTTGTATATTCTTCATCTGTCATGGAACCCATCTTGAGCTCATAGAATTACTTAGCCTTTCCATCATAATACCTCTTATGAAGGTACTTCTTTCTGAAGAGTCTTTGAAACTCTTCCCAAGTTATCTTCTCTTCCTTGATGCCCTTGACATGCTTGAAAACTTCCCACCATATATCTGCTTTTCCTTTGAGACTGAAAGTAAATATCTTGTTTTTCATATTCTCTGAGTAATAATGAAGCCTGAAAAATGTTTCTCATTCTAAGCATCCATGATTCTGCATCTTCGAATTTGGTCAAATCACCATCAAATGTAGGAGGCTTAGCTTTCTTGAGTTCCTCTGGTAAATACTCCTTTTCACTCCTCCTATGGTGATGTTGGCTTTTATGGAAATGATGTCTCCTAGAAGTAGGGTAAGAATAAAATCCATGAATACTGGCCCTCCTCTCAAGTGTACCCAAGAGTCTGACACTCTTTATTATATCATGCATGTCCATCTGTAACTTTTATGATACTGACTTCCATCTTCCCCATTAGTATTTTCTTCTTGTCTATCTCCATGACTGATCCCCAACTGTCCATGATTTTGTAAATTTGAAAGTCTCTAATCAATAACTGTATTAACCTATGTTCACTTTTGTTGATATTTTGCAAGCCTTTCTTGGGCTTCAATCAACCTCTCAATATCTACTTTAGAACTTATGATCTCTTCCCTCAAATTTATTAATGTATCTGCCATATCAGGAGAGTCTCCCTCTCCCTACTACCCAACTGATTTCTCCCATCCTAATAATTTATTATTCGTGGAAAGAATATAACACATACCCAACACAAACCTGAGAAAGGAATAAAAGACATCAAAATGACATTGGAGTAGTCTTAATGAAATATGGAAAGAATTCTATCACTCAAACTTTTACTAAATGTATATAGGAAAACATATGGAAAATTAAAGGAAATCTAACTAAGAATGAACTTCCAAACCATAATATAATGGAGATATCAAATTAGAAATCCTTAAGTTTTTATTATTATTTAAAATTTTATGTCAAATAAAAATAAAAATAAACTTCATCAAACTCTTGATTTTGTAAAATGATAATTTTCCATAAAAAATATGAATTTTGAATCAAAATCTAATCCAAATACAAAGAGAAAATATTTGAGAATGTGGCAATTAAGTATTTCCTTTTGTCAAAATAAGTTAGACTAAAAAATTGTTGCAAGGAAAACATTTAACATGATATAGTTTATTTTCCTTTTCTCTCATCCATGATATTTCTTTACTATTCAACCAACAAGTTATTTTTATTAAAAATGATAAAAAGCAAAAATAAAAATAATTAGAAACTAGCACACTTACACTATGTTAAGTAGTCTAATGAAGAAAAAATAAAATATCAAAAACAAAATTAAGACATACAACAACTAATGAGAAATGACTTTTACTAAACTAACCTACCATACTCTATGTTATACTACAATGGTTGAAAATGAATTACATGAAAGCATACTTCGAATGTGACAACTCAAATAACTCTAAACCTAATCATATTTATTTCAAAATTCATTAGCAAAAATTGAATTAATTTAATATAAAGAAACAAAAGAATTATATTACTAAGCATTCTAGGCAAGATAATAACATTTTTATATAGAGAGAATTTTACCCGAAAATATTCCTCCAACCAAATTTCAAAAAGATTTCTCCAACCAAGTTTCAATTTTATCTGGAAACTCATCGTGAACATGTAAACATGAAATTGGCTAGACAAATAAGATACCTATTGAAAATTATCCAAAGCAACCCCAAGTACTATATCTTGTGGAAAATGTTCGTATGGATGATATTTTTAATTTTATTTATATCAACAAAAATATTAAATTAAGTTGAAAGTTTATTAGTGATTAATTGAGATTCATGAATGAATAAGATCTATAGTAAAAATCACATGGAGAAATTTCAACTACTAGACCTCGTGGAAGAGTATTAAAATTCGCTGTATTATTGCATAGTCATTGATTGAATTTGCAATACTTCACACTTTTAGTAAACCCTCTTTCGTTTAATTGGATTAAATAATATATAAGAATAACTTTCCATAAATTCATAAGATAAAATATGAGTACTAAAATAGCAATATAACTGGTTTAATAGTTCAAATATTTCAATTATATATACATAAAAAATAATTATAAAAAATAATTAGTAAAAAAAAAACAAACTATCCAAGGAAAAATATTCCAAATAAGCATCAACTAAGACATTGAAATCATATTGAACATCATTAAATACTTGTGAGTGTTTACATGATTAACATACTAATGGGTTGTAAATTTAGAATGACCTTAGGGTGAGCTTTGTTCTCGAAAGGAATGTGATTATCTTCAAATAAAAAAACAGAGTGATAATTGATTACAATTATTTCCTCAATGTGGAGTTTTGTAATGTAAATTCTCATTTGAAATTTGATGACATGAAAATATGAAGTAACCATCACCATATGGTGAAGTTCCTTAGTTCTATTAATGTCTAATGAATCATGAAAAATAATTTATCTTTTTTTTTATGTCACAAAATGAATTAGAATAACTGACATCATTAAATGGACTAAAATAATATGCATGTGATTTTTTTAGTACTAGCCATATAATAATCATTTATCATCTCATAATCTTGAATTGAACTAATTGAAGATTCATAATTGCTTTGTTTTAGAATGATTTCCTTATCAATTGAATATAAATTTGTATTCAAAGGAAATTACATATGACCAGTCTAGATCCATCTTAACTCTGGATCTATCAAGCATCGAGAAGGATCAAACCTCTCGAGGTGAAAAACCTCTTTTTTGAGTGCAAAAATTGAGGAAAGGCTTGCACCTTGAGAGATTTGATCCTTCTCGGCGCTTGATAGATCCAGAGTTAAGATGGATCTAGGCTGGTTTTAGTTGTGTGTGGCCAAGGAAAATCTATCGATAATATGAGGAACATATGATTAATTTTATCAATAATATGTAAATACATCTAATATTAATATAACCATTTTAAATATAACATGTAAATACATCTAATATTAATATAACCATTTTAAATATGCTAAATATGTATGATATTTATCGAGTCATTTTAATTTTAAATTTGCTTAGTTAGCTCAGTTTGTTGAGATGATAAGTATTGTAAAATAACTTTAATGATGAAATAAAAATTTTGAATGCAAAGTAACAATGTAATAACATTGAATAATAGAAAATGTGAATAATAAAAATGTAGTCAATTACAAATTGTCTTCATTGTCATCAATCTCAAACTATTTTCTTGTACTATTCTTATTGTCACCATTGATAGTGTTGTCATCTTTTCATATCGATTATATGAAAAGGAAAGTTGGAATCGTAACCCATTTCAGTGTTTAGCTCGAGTTGTTGTAGTAAACATCATGCTTTGTCTCTCTTGCTCTCCAATATTAATAGGTTTAATTACTATAACAAAAAAATCAATATACATTGTCAATAATTTTTTGTGTTTACATTAAAATCAATGCACACTATTAATCCAATGACTTTAAAATTAATGTACCATGATACATCCAATTATATCAAATCATAAACCAACATATACACTGAAATCAATGCATATAATGTAAGAAATCAAATAAGATTAGAAAACAACATCTACACTGAAATCAATGCATCTAATGCAAGTAATCAAATAGGATTAGAAATCAACATCTACACTCAAATCAATGTATCTAGTGAAAGTAGGAAAATAGATTAAAAACCAACATCTACACTTAAATCAATGTATCTAGTGCAAGCAATAAAATATGATTAGAAATCACCATCTACACTAAAATCAATGCATTTAGTTCAAGCAATCAAATAGGATTAGAAATCATCTAGATTGAAATCAATGCATCTAGTGCAAGCAATCAAATATAATTAGAAATCAACATCTACATTGCAATTAATGCATCTATTGCAAGAAATTAAATAGGATTAGAAATCACCATCTAAACTGTAATCAATTCATTTAGTGCAAGCAATCAAATAGGATTAGAAATCATTTACATTGAAATCAATGCATCTAGTGAAAGTAATCAAATATCATTATAAATCAACATCTACACTAAAATCAATGCATCCAGTGCAAGCAATCAAATAGGATTAAGAATCACCATCTACACTAAAATCAATGCATCCAGTGCAAGAAATCTTCTTCTCTCTCTCCCCCCTCCATCTATATCTATATCTCCCTCCATCTCTACTTTTTTGTCTCTTTATCACACCCCGCGAAACACACACACTCTCTCACTCCATATCTATCAATCTCTTTGTCCCTTCCTTGTCTCCATCTATATATTCTTTATCTTCACCTTCCATCTATATATCTATATCCCTCCGTCTCTCTATATCAAGCCCAAAACATACACTCTATTTCTCCAATCTATCTATCTATCAGTCCCTCCTCCTCTCCCTCTCCCTCCTACTATCCTCTCTCCCTTTCTCTCCATCTTCCTTATCACTCCCTCTCTCTCTCTCTCTCCACCTTTCACTCTCTATGTCTTTATTCTTACCTCCCCCTCTCTCGCCCTCCATCTCCATCTCTCTTTCCCTACCTCTCTTCACTCTCTCTCTTCCTTTCTCTCCCACCTCTCTCCCTCTCTCTATCTTCACCTTCCAACTTTGTTACTATATGCCTCTATCTTTACTTCTCTCCCCCATTCTCTCCATCTCTCCTTTTTTATCTCTTTATCTCACCCCCAAACATACACACTCTCTCTCCATCTCTCCCTTGTCACTCCATCTCTCTCTCAAATACTCACTCTTTATGTATTTCTTCTTCCCTCCCTCTCTCCCCATCCATCTCCTTATCTATATCTCTCCCTCTACCCCCTCCAACTCCATATATTTATCTTTCCCTCTCTCCTCCTCTCTTTCAAGTCCCCTCTCTTTTCTTTCCTCTCTCTCCCCTTCTCTTCTACCTCCCTCTCTCTTCCCCCATCTCTTTGTCTCTCTCTCTCTCCCCCCTACAATACTATCTCTTCCCCATCACTCTCTTCCTCTCTCTCCCTCTATCTCCTGCCTCCCTCTATGTGTCTCTCTCTCTCTCTCTCTCTCTCTCTCTCTCTCTCTCTCTCTCTCTCTCTCTCTTCCATTCAATCCTCTCTCTCTCCCTCTCTGCCCTCCAATACTCTCTCTTCCCACATCACTATATCTCTCTCTCCAACAATGTTACTATATTCCTCCCTTTCTCCTTATCTCCCCCTGTGTCTCCATGACTCCTTCTATGTCTCTTTATCTCACCCTTAAACATACACATTCTCTCTCAATCTCTCTCTCTCTTTCCACTTCTCTCTCTCTACCCCCCCCCTCTCTCTCTCTCTCTTCCCTTCTCCCTCCCTCTATCCTTCTCTCTCTCCCACCTCCATAGTTATGTCTCCCTCTCCCTCTGTTACCCTTCTCTACCTCTCTCACTCCTCTCCCTCTCTCTCTCTTCATTCCTCCTCTCCCCTCTCCTTCAGTTTACCTCCATCTCTCCCTTTCCACTTCCCCTATTTCTCCACCTTTATCATATGTCTTTTTTCTTCCATCCCATTTATATCTAGAGTTAATATATATATCATGATATATTAATATATATTATAATACAACAAATTAATATTGTATTAATCTAAAGTTATTAAATTCAATAATATTAATATGAATATTAGATTTAACAAGAATAATATTATTTATATTAATGTTAGGGTTAATAATGTTTTTTTTGCATGCTATTAATAATAATTTGGTCCATGGTATTTGAGCCATAGACTTCATATATAAATGTTGATTTCTAATCCTATTTGACATATTTTTATTTCTTTACCTTACCTCTTTATACCTATTTTATATTTATTTATTTACCATACCTCTTTTATAAATATGGTATTTGGCCCATGGTATTAATAATAATTTGTCCCATGGTATTTGGCCCATAGGCTTCACCTAAATAAAACTTTTTTTTTGAGTTTTTGTAAATATAGAGGTTTATGGTGTAAATATTAAAAAAAAAGTTTTATCTATTTACCATACCTCTAGTTTATTTATATTTTTATTTATTTACCATACCTCTAGTTTATTAATATTTTTATTTATTTACCATATATTTTTTTAGTGTTTGTAAACCTCTTCATATTTTAATAAATTTATTTTTTAATGAATTTTTAATTGTTTATTTATATGGTTTTGTAAGCTGTTGTTTAAGTTGACATTATTTAGATTTTATTTTTAAAATTTTCTATAGGATTTTATTATTTTGGCTTCTAACAAACTTACACATCAGGGTCATACATGTTTCTCATTCCACTACCTAAAAATGTTTCTCATTCCAAGCATCCATGCTTCTTCATCTTCAAATTTGGTCAACTCACCATCAAAAGTAGGAGGCTTAGCTTTCTCGAGTTCCTCTAGTAAATAATACTTCTCACTCCTCCTATCATGATGTTGGATTTTATGGAAATGATGTCTCCTAGAAGTAGGGTAAGAACAAAATCCATGCATATTGGCCCTCCTCTCAAGTGTACCCAAGAGTCAGACACTCTTTATTGTATCATGCATTTCCATCTGTAACTTTTATGATACCAACTTCCATCTTCCCCATTAGTATTTTCTTCTTGTATATCTCCATGACTAATCCCCAACTGTTCATGATTCTGTAAATTTGAAAGTCTCTAATCAATAACTGTATTAACCTATGTTCACTTTTGTTGATATTTTTCAAGCCTTTCTTGGGCTTCAATCAACCTTTCAATATCTACTTTAGAACTTATGATCTCTTCCCTCAAATTTATTAATGTATCTGCCATATCAGGAGAGTCTCCCTCTCCCTACTACCCAACTGATTTCTCCCATCCTAATAATTTATCCTCTGGCCTATACAGGGATTCATATGAACTATACTCAACCATTATACTCTTCATCTCTTGGCCTTCTATTTTCCTGCAACATGCCACTATTAGATAAATCAAATAAAATGTGTAATCAAAATCATTAAATCAATATGTTTTTGGTGAGACTATTTCATCTGCACAGTTCAATCCAAATTAGCATGATACATAATAATATCAATATCACATCATTTCATACATGACTCAAGATAATATCACAAAACTGTAACAAAATCATGTACATGGATATAACAGAAATAATAATAAAATAACAGACACAACTAAAAATAAGGAAAATTGGCATGCATACATGTCGACCATATATATCAGCATAATAATCTACGTTTACCCCAAGGTCTAGTGTTGTGAACCTGCTTTGATACCACTCTATAACACACCACCACACATTTATCCACTTTTACAAACTTACCAGGGTAAAAATGTGCTAAGAGTTACTATGCATGACCCAAATTCCAAAATGTAGTTATGGAAATGGGGTCCAATTGTCCAAATTGATTGTAAAGCACCCAAGGGTGCATGATCACACTGTTAGCTTCCACACTTTACCTGGTGATCATTTTTCCTGAGACCATACCACCCCTTGACCTAGTTTACACCCCATTCACACACATGTAGGATTTATAATATATCCAGAAGCCTCAAGATGCACACACAACCCATCCTTATTATGTCCAAAGCAAAAATTTCCTTGTTTAGACAGTGTGGCCATGGAATTTGTTATGGAATTTTAGGGCTACCTTATGGGAAAACTTCCTAGAATTCTCCAGAACTTTGTCAAAAATGTTTATGTATCTACATGCTCTGTTACAGGCTATGTTCTTGCCCAAAATTGTCCAATACATGTGAATAATTTATACAAACACTCTATGACTATAGTACTTGTGAGGCATTGATACATAGTTGTTCACTGTTTCATAATTTTTATCAGATATTCACCAAGAAGGCTTGTTTCCCTCTCATACTAGCTACAATAATACATAGATCCTAGCTCATGCATTCATATAAATTATCCAAGATCCTATCAAACCATGAGCAAGATCAATAACAAGAGTACTTCATATAATAAGAAATAAATTATGCATGTAACATACACTTAACCATAATGAATGTTATGAAACCAACTCACAAAATAGAAGAAAAGAGAGATCGACGACTTAGAAATCAACCACTTCGAGGAGGAAACCTCCTTCACATTACATAAATGAACAATTCTTGGATGATACAAATGAAAAAACTTCATTTATATAAATAGGAGTCAAATGGGTCACAATATAATCCTAGCTAACATAACAATAACAATGTAAGGGCACAACGATAACAATCGTGGGCTTCTATGGGGCACAATAATAACAATGTGGGGACTACATGGGCACAACAATAACAATAAGGGGGCTATAATAAAAATAAAAATAAGGGGATAACATAGTATTATAGGGACCTAACAATGAATCCATGATAAACCAGTCACATAATCAACACAATAAACCAATACTTGTGCTCATTAATCTCATTAAATAATAACACATATTAGCATATGCATAAATACAACCAAGTCAGGGACTTCCACGTACCCCCCGACCATAGATTGGGGTTGAACCAATTATTTCTTCCAATCTAATCACCCACATGCCATATTCCAAGCCTGAATTTGGGATTACATAGGATAAACCAAAACGTAACCAAACATGGAATCCAGAGTAAACCACCTCCACCCTCAAGCCACAATGATTTACCCACCACTGAGTCTAGAAATCACCAAAACCAATACAAGCTTTGATGCCTCAAAATTTCTTCACCATACCAAGAGGAATTTTCCTATATCCACCCACTTTTCAAGAGCTTACCTAGAGAAAACCATCTCCACTCTCAACCCTTGGTATTTTCCCAATACCACCTAAAACATGATCTAAATATATTATCAATCCCAAGTTAAACTAAAACAGGGAATCCACTACATCACAACTATCCAAGAAATGGCATAAGGCAAGGTTGCACATGACTACAGTCAAGGAAAATCCCATGCCAATGACAGAAAAAATGACCAATAAACCAATGCATGAACCATGAATTCAAGTCCCAGCAAAATAATCAAACATGTACAATGTTACTTGCAAATCCTCAACTATTTTCAACCCTCGCTTGTTGTTTTTCATATATCTTGGCTACCAAACGGGTTCTTCTTCTATTGCTTTATTTCCTTGCTTGTGTGTTGCTCGTCTTCCTTTTTCTCCCAAGTGATATTCCTATTGCAATGTTCTCTCTCCTTTTTTCTCTCTTTTCCCCAAAGAGAATGCTAGAATGTTGTCTCTTCAATTTTCTTTTATTTCCCTTTTTCTTCATTTCCCTTCGTGCATATCATTTTACTAATTTTATCCTTTTCTTTTCTCTTCCTCTTCCCCACTTGCTGAACTAGAATTTATTTTATTTTCATCTATTTCCATTTATTTCCTTTTTCCTCTTTCCAATGCCAATTTCCATAGACAATAAATAATTAACCACAAGTGGATCCCAATGTAATGTTTTTCCCCTCAATCAACTTGGAATATATATCCCATGACTTTGGATTTAATTTTGATATAATAATGTCCATATTTACATGGAATTTAAATGAGGGGTATTACCCATTACATCTACATATTTATGATGAAAAATTGAATGACAAGGTCAACAGAGAGAACATGCTGAAACAAAGGCTAGATGATGGGAAAGAGAGTGCATATGGAATATCCACCCTTGGTCAAAAATAACAAATGAAAGTTACAGTTATTTGGCATTTTGTTCTATAATAGTGATTTGCAACCTCACTAGATCAAGGACGCGTGATAAATATAGCATGCAACTCCAATGAGTGACCCCTCCCATATGTGTCTTCTTTTATATAAATGCTCGCTCTACCTTCACTATTAAGTAAGAATACCTCATCCCGATAGTTGTTGCGATTGTAATTCTCATTCATTCCTACTGTACTTTCCAAGTGTTCAATCGTTTATTTATCCCTAGTTGTACACTCTTTTACTCCTCTAGCACATTTACCTTCCTACTAGGCTCTGTGTTTGGCCATCAAGCATTTATTTTGGCCTATTCAACTTGGTTACACCCTAAATAATCCATTGTTACAGTGTGTCTACTAAACTTGAAACTTATGCTTTTAACACAACTTTTTGCCAAAGGTTTTTCCATAAGGTCTGAGCTCAATGGTTTGATTGTAATTCATTTTGTGGCGTAATTATTTGTGGAAGCTTTACACCTTCCTTACAATCTGACAGCATACAGATCCTCTGCCATCACATTTATATTTTCCAGTGGAGTTGAGAACTCTACGATTAGAGTGCTCTCGCTCTCTATCACTTATCACATATCCAATTCAAACCTACAAATGTGACCTATTTTGGCCTCTTAAAATATGACCTAAGCTACAACTAGTTTAGTTGTGATCAACTATAAGTCGCAAAATTGTAGTATTTATCTCCATCTACGAATGTGACTTGCGCTAGAGACTTAATTTGCCCCCCCCCTCAGGTCGCAAGTCACAATTCTACTCTCTGGTGGAACTACGACTCGGAAATTTCACTTATGCTATTTTCAACTTGTGTTGGAATCAAGACTTGGCTTGGATCGAAAATCTCACTGTTATCTAAAAAAGTGATTTTCCCAGCTTTGTGACTAATGCAATTGCAATTGGACATCAATTTCAATAGTAGAGGAGGCACTACAAGGTATCTTTTTGGAGATTAATGCACAAGTGGGAATTATATTATAAATGTTTTATATAAGGATGCACTACCCATAATACATTTACCATTACCTTCCAATATGTTGTGGTTGAATAACAAAAGGAAAATCTTGGCGTATTTACCATAATAGCTTTCACAACTCACGGTTATTGATTTTGTGTCACCTGGGGTTTATTTTGTAGGGACCATTAGACTGCATTCAGTGGATAGCTCTGGAAAGAAATTAGTTGAAAGGATTGTATTTGTGTTCTAACTCCTGAATGATAGAATATTTGGTTGGAACTTTATATACAAGTTTGCATAATTCGCATCGTTGTAGAACTCTACACCTGTGAGTGTTTTGGTGATGGACAGTGAGTGTTATGGTGATGGAGACTATATAGACAGTAATACCTCTCCTCCACTTGTGGTGAATGGTATTGGAAAAGGAAATCACATTGAAATTACAAGTGTAAATATTTCACCTTTATAGCTAATAAATTATGTCAAGAAAAAATAGCTTACATCCATGTGACATGAGGGAAAAATATTGATTAGTATCGACCTCCTTTTCCTGGAATTTACAAATGAAGATCTCTTGTGGAAGCTAGATGCCAAATAAAGAGAAACTCTTCACATCTGTGAGTGAGAAAGTAAATGAAAATATATGTTTTTGTGGGGAAAATTAAATCAAAAAGTTGCAAAAGGATAATAGTGACCTATCACCATTTAATGAGAGAGGATCAACTTGAGCTTATAATGGAGGCATATTATGATGAATTAAAACCCAATGAGGATGGTCTCAAAGACCTTACCTGTATTTGTTTAAAAGAAGGACATTAGTGCTGGCTAGGGACTTCTTGCAAAACACAGCTAGGGAAGCTCGGAATGATCTTGCATGAGCTATACATACTTTGATGATATTGCAGTGTAGAAAAGGACTATATGGGGGTCCAAAATTGATGCTTTAATTTCATGAATATATCATATTTCTAGTATTATTATTTTACTGCCAATGTATATAAATGTTGTAATGTTTTTGCAAGAAGAAAAATGGGAGCAAGAATGTGAACCTACGCATAAACAAAGAAAGATGTTTTCGAGATGAAGTTAAGGGTTCCTCACAAATTTAGAGACAATTCAGAAGATACCAAGTATTTTATTTTTGAAGCTTGCACAACTAGGGTTTCAACAAGCGGGAAAAATTGGCTCCATATTGGCTTCTAGGAATATTTATCAATACCAAAGGCACAACATCATAAGTTGGTTGGATGATCACTTCCATGCAAATGATATGCAGTAGTAGGAAAATAAACATTCAATACAACAAATGAACATCGCAATCCTACTCATCAGCTCATGCAAGTCTCCATGACTTTGCGAAAACTTTGGAAACAATTACTTTAATGTTTCTAATAACCATCTTTATTCTCCTCAAAACTTCTCTTATATAATAATGTAAATATTTCTTATCATAATTCAAATATCTATGATGAGATCAATCAAGGATGTAATAGTCATTAGACATTAGACAGTTATGAGGAATTTAAAGAGTCACGACGGTAGGAGAAAGGTAATGGTGTGTCAACAAACACCTCATATCTATAAATATCCCCCATGCCTCATTTGTGTGGAGAATTTAGCACTTGAGCTATGACTAGCATTAGATAGATTATTTTTTCTGAAGGAGCTAGAGGCACTAAACTCTTGGCACCTAGCAAGGTGAGTTGTGGTGAGGCTAGGGCTTTTCTTTGAAGAAGGTATGAGCAACACATGTTCCACTATTGGGCTTTGATATACTTGTTGAACATATACTTCAACTTGCAACATGAATAATAATAAGTTTTCCACTTTCGACATTGATTCCCATGCACTTCCATGGTGGTCATAATGACTATCTAGTTTTTCCATTATGTATGTATGTATGCTTTCATGTGGGCGATATTTCTATGAGATAATTCATTTCTATTGCACATGTGCTTTCTTTTGAATCTCTTCTCATGTCTTCCATTCTATTTCGATAACTTATTGTGAACAATTTGCAATTAACTTCTGGAACTTTCTTGTTCATGTTTGTTTGAGATAGTTTTAGCTCACTAACCCTTCTTGAGGCATGATTCTTATTATTGTTTTATTGTTACATTATTTTATCTTGTTCTATAGGTTGTCAATTGTGGATTGACCTCGTTCCCATTTTCAGGGCCTTTCATTCTTTTCCTCACACTTACATATCCACATTTGACAATTAGGAGATTACATGGTGTCAGTTGGGCCCACATACTAGATGGGATCTTATCCCAAATGGTTTGAGGTCTAATTGGGACTTCATACTAGGGAGACCCCTAACTTTTGGTGGGACACTTTCCCCGTAAAAATATTTTTGGTGCTAGAAGGAGGGCTAGATGACAAGTTGAGCCTACTGAATCTATATCTCATCATATCTTGAAATGGATCTTTCCCAAATCCTTCTTCCAATATTTTTTTCTAGATTAAAAGTATTTCAATCCCTAATAATATAATTAACATCCTATCAAAAAATAATTTTAATGGTTAGGGTGAAGTCTCTACATCTGATCATGTTATTAAATTTATTCAAATTTGTATCTCTGACATTTTATGTTATGATAGTGTCATATGTTGAATTTTTACTCTTACTTTCCAAGGTCGCGTCAAGTCATGGTGCAAGACCTTGCCAACAACATCTATCCTTCCAGTTACATAGTTCATTGATGATTTTATGTGTGATTTCCAAGATCTAATTCTGAGGATTTATTTAAGGAAATTGATGAACTCGAAATGAGATCGGATGAATCTACATATTATTTTTCCAATATATTTCTTAACATATGTTATAAAATTCCTAAGAAAGATAGGGATTGGTATCATCTAATAAGATATTTTCCTTGTCTAGTTGGCCTTTCTAATAGGGAATTTAAATTTGATTTGAGCGTTGACAGTTAGCCATCAGAAGATTCTAGTATTATGCTCCCTAATTTGATTATGCAAACATTTGCTTCAGGTGTAAGGCAAAGAAATCCCCATAATACAAGGAGGAAATGGCTCCCTCGTATTTCCCTTATCCTCCTTCATCTTCATTATTCAATGAAATTGATTTTTTTCCTAATATTTTTTTTTTTTTGTTGATGAAGTAGGTAATGAGGAAACTTTTCCTGAAAAGAAGCAGAGTTTTCATGATTCAAAACCTCAAACAAACTCTTCTCAAGTGGAGCAAGCCCAATATCATGATCACATGGTAAGCTATCCTCTGATAATGATGTTGATGAATCTCGAACTGATCATACTTATCTTTCATCTTTTCATGATATACTCTTACATTCACCTACATGTCATCACAAAGGCTATGTATTTGGTGAAAATGGACGTTCAATTGATTCTCTAGAGCATAGCATGCATGTCAATCAATTAATACCTCAAGATGATACTAATGTGCAGAATATGAGTTTTGGATTTGATTTAGTTTGGATTGATGTTTCTTCATCTGAATATTTTCATCTTCCTTCATCCTTAACACATTACACATGGTACCCTGATTTATTTCATGAGTCTGTTACACCAATGTTTTCTCTAAATCCTTAAACTATTTATCTTGTTGGTTTTGATTGTAACCAGGTACATAATGGAGTTATCTTACAATCAGAAGATGGAAATATTAGATATCGTACTCATGATATTTTCAATCTGCAATATTTAATAGTTGAAGAGAAAGATTCTACATATCAAGAAATTCAAGAAATTCCTCTAATCAGTTTGTCTTCATTATTATTATTCGAAAAGACTCATGTGTTAGCTGAAAAATCTAATCAAACTTGTAGCTTTAACAGTTGTCATCCTATCGACAAGGTATTCATTGATACATCTAATGATAGTTTTTCATATTCACGTATTGACCTCACTAATCCACTAAAATTTGATGAGCTTCCTTTTGAAAGTTTAGGGACTTTTAAAGAAGTTGAGGAATTTTAGCTTCCACTGATGGTTATGTCAGGTTCTTAAAATCCTAATGAGATTGCTAAACTAGGTAAGAATAGGGTTTCCTCACAGGTTCCCCTATGAGCATCATCTTACAAGATGAAATATTATCTTTGAAAGATTCTGATCCGAGTGATGTTTCTTCAAGAAAATATTTACATATTCTATCAGCCGCTATGCACCATTGCTTGTAATCTGTTTTTTTTGTTGAAAATAGTATGTTGGAAATTGCTTCAAATCCTTCATATTCTCACCTAGCTGGAGCATATTGTGATCAAGTTGGTGTGATATTACCTTCCGAAGAGGTAAAGAATAAGAATATTTCTCATCTTTCCTCTGATTTTCAATCCATTCTATTCGAGGGAATAATTCCTAGGATTCATTTCTTTCAGGAAACCCATCCAGTTAATTCATCTGCATTTTTAAGACTGAAAGAATCATATGCCTTGGGTAACCAGTCTACCAATGTTATAACATATGATCAAACCAATGATACGATCAAAATTGATTTTTTTCTCACAACTGATGGCGGTTGTATGCTTTCATTTTTTGAACTTACGAATCCATCAATATTTGATGATGTACCATTTGGGGGTTCATAAGTTTGTCAATATGGTGAGGCACTTCAGCTCTCATTTATGGTTATGTTGGGTTCTAAAATTCTTTATAAAATTCCTGAACAAGATTATATTAGGTTTTATGTGCTAGATTATTCTCATATCATAGTTACACTGGATATATTCTCATCTTTGAAATAAGTTCAGTATTTTCAAGTTGGTCATTTTGAATATCATGATAGGATTGTTGACTAGCTAGAAAATTCTTATCTAGTGAATTCCTAAGCAAGCAGGTGGCATCTCGTGCCTCTTGTGTTGGATTTAATATTAAGAACAAATGAATGCATATTGTGGAGAAATGAAAGAGGTTTTCAAGTTTATCAGTTTTCTTATCAGGATAGAATTGCAGCCTGGTTGGAATAATATTTTCTGTCATGCTTTCCTGCAAGCAAGTGTGATCATCTCGCTCTTGTGCATATTTTACAAGTAAGTATCTTTGTTTTTGCACAATACTTTATACTGGTTTTAATCATTGACCTATTTTTTTCGCATATCAGGAACATCTATGGTGGCTGCATTGGAAGTTTGACTCCACATGAACCGATCTCCTCTCTAGTTTAATTAGGGTTTTAGGTTTAGATAGTTATGGTTTATTTGTTAGAGTTTCCTTGTTAGGGTTTTCTGGTTAATATTTTAGGTTTAGATTAGTTATTATTTTCATTTTTAGTCAAATTATGCATGCATTTTCTCTATTTTATTACAGGTATTCTTATACATTCATCATCCTACATTGCATTTAGGAGATGAGAGCATTGCATGGATCCTTTAGTTGCAATTAGTTGTTTTTTCTTGCATTACATTTCATTGCACCACACTACTTTCCTTTATTACATGTATTTTTGTTTATTGCATTGCACCATGTATTCATTTTACACTTAGTATTATCTCCTCTTTGCATGAGATACACTAGTTGATTACCTAGCATTTCATTTTTTTCTCCATGATGCATAACACTGTATTAACTCTCGCATTTTCATCTAAGCCACATTATGTACATATTCTTTGTAAACCTTTGATTTCATGTAGAGATTCCCTTATGACTCTTTTCACATGATGAAACCCTAATTAAATGGTTGTGTGTGGTTGTGATGGTTTCTCCAAAAGGAATCCTCTCATAGATACAATTATTAAAACCCTATATTGACATACCTCCTATCAGTTTGATACATTAACGAGGAAAATACAAATAGATGTCCATGGGGAACCCTAGGGAGTTCACATGACCTATATTTGTAACCTAAACCTTGTGTCTGGCATGGTCCTGAATATTTAATGGTATGTTTTCACTGTACACCTATCAGCTGGACACATGATGTATGAATGTGGCAAGAGGGTAAACCTAAGTCATAAAAATCCTTTAGTTTCTGAAAACAAGGAACAACCTCTCTTGTACGGAAAATAAGTGGGATCCCTCATCTACCTTGGAAAAATGAACACCTAATGAACGCAAAATAAAATTAATTGATAGAGGGTAAAGGATTGAGAAATAATTCCTACGTAGAGAGGTGATGTAAGAAACTTCATTGAGGTATTGAAAAGGCCTGCTGGCAGTGACGCAATGCATGTGATTTCTTGAGTGAATCTGTTGAGGGACTGAATAGGCCTATTAGAAGCGGAGCAACACCAAAAACTAACTTTAAATTTATAAATACCATAAACCTTCTATTATTTTTTCTACATCATTGTCAAATATTAACATTTGTGAATTATTAGTTTGGTGATTAAAGACAATAGGACCTAGCTAAAGAGACAAGGGAAGGACATATCACTAAAAGTTCAAGTAGTCTAAGGGATACCCACATTGTCTAGTCAATACTTACTTGCATCATAATGAGACTTGATCTATTATAAGGACATAGGCAGAGATGTTGGATTCTACTACTGGTTCGCCAACTGTTGTAGCCACTACAACACCACCCAAAAAAAAATTCTCGCATATCTAAATTATGGGTAACCATGTGCTTTTCAAGGCCTTAGTCAATTTCTTGTCAGTTACAACCATCAAAACTATTTAATAATATAGTGCTTGTATGTCCATGAGGAAATTAGGTATTGTGGCTTTTTTTCATTCATTCATCTTGTAAAGGATGTTTCAACTCTACCTCTCCACTGGTGTAGGTTAAAGAAATTAGTTTTGTAGAAGGTTTCGAAGCTATTCTTATGTGTGCCTTTTTTATGCCCATGGTTTTGGACAACAATGCAATCAAACTACAAGTCTTATTACCATTAGAAGAAAATTTAATAGGAATCGTATTCTATTAGAAAAATGAACATTTATTGTTGGAATAGTAGATGGCAATGGATATGTTTGGGCCATATAAAGTCCCTTCTTGATGTTGGTGCAGAAATTCTTGTTGGAATGTGGTTTCTGGCTCTAAGCATATGTGAAACCAACTTGAAGCGATATTGTGGATTCTACATGAAGAACTCATAGAAGAAAAGGAAAAGAACATTAAATATAGTTTCATACTATGAAAAGACCCAAGATTTCTATTATTGAATGGTTAATACCAAAAGAAACATATTTCCCCAAGGAGGTCGAAATACAATAGGTACCTCGCATTTATCAAATCAAGTTTGTAATCCCACTATGTTACCAATGACACCAATAAATTCAAGTTCAAGTTCAAGTTACTATGACAATTATACTTCCTGGATATCCTCTAAGGGTCTTGATTCTAGGGATGATGCTTCTGTATATCCACATAGAATTCAAGCTTTGAGCTTCAAAACTCCTAGTAGTGATGGAGTTCCTTCACTGGGTAATGTGAATAAGGTAGGAAATATTGATCCTGGAAATGTTGGAATGAGAATTCCCTGAATATTTGAAAATTCATCAAATTAGTACATTGGATTTGGAGAATTTGATTGAACCATAAGGTTGTCTAGAAGGAATTCGCTGTGAAAATAGAACACAACTCAATAATAAACCTCTTCCAAGTGGGTAGTTCAAAACTAGTGACATGCTAAGCACTACAGTAAATGGAATTAGTGCCAATTTATCCCTTGATTATGTGTAACATCAACGAAAATTTTAGGATCATAGTATTCCTTGTGAGACAGTTTATGCGGAAGAAATATTTACAAATGTTGCACAAACTAGAAACATACCTATGGTGGAGCATCAACAAATTGAAGCATGGAAGTCTAATTTCAAAGAACAAAACTAGATGGTCTTTCTCGATAAGGATGAAATTCTTCATAATCAGTTGGTCGAAGGTCAAAACCTAAAAGGTGCTTTGTCAGAAAAAATTGATAGTTCCTTGTATCTAGACTAACTAGTCATGGAACTTCCACAGGTTTGTGAAACTATTAATACAGGGAATGGAAATTCTTTCAAAAAGTAAGACATCTTTGGATAGTTGTTAATTTGTTTTCTAGAATTTTCTGCAAACTCATTTGATGAATTTCAGGCTGAAGACAACAAGGTATTTGGGGGGGGAGGGGAGGTGTTACATTCCCATGTCACAGATGACCAATATCCTCTTCAAGAGTGTGTTCTGTATCATTGAAATTTCACCTATGTGGGTATTTTCATCAGAAGAAATGAAGGTAATCATTAATCACTACTATATTGAAGCTCAAAACAACTTTTGAGTATCTAAATGGTCTTGTGCCTTTGGGGAAGATATTTTTGCAACAAAAATTGTTCAACCGAAAGTTTTAAGATGTGAGGCTCTTGCACAGTCTTATATTATGGCTAGCCTAATCTTGATTTGCAGTGGTTGAGTCCCACATAGTTAAATTTTGAGCTTTGATAATTGTTCTATGGGTACTTACCTAAACAAAACAAAAAATGTTTCTCCAATCTAATAAATATATATGTGACGATTTTTCATTTCAGATAAGGTTGGGTTATTTTCTTTTCTCTAGCTTTAAAGGAAATTTATATCTAAGAAATAAAATAATTGATAGGCCATAAATATGGAAGGAATTATTTCTTTGCTGATGTAGGAGCATTAGAGCTTCCAAGCCATCAATATTTTTGAAGAAAATATCCAAAAGGAGTTTCAATATTGTAAAGGAATTATAATTCCTTAATTGTAAATATTCTTAGTTTCATTTAATTATTTTAGAATAATTTTAGAAAATTTATGGATAGGATATATTTTTTCCATGAGGAAAAAGAAAAGTTGCCTTGAAAAGAATGAGATATTTATGGAATAAATCATGATAGCTTTAGCGAATAAATGAGGGAGTGATTTAGGGATCTAGGAAAATTTATTTTTCTTCAAAAGTTGTATTTCGTTAATGTAAGCCTAAGGGAAAATCTAATAGCCAAACGAATTTGAGATCACGACAAGGGAGGAATGAATACTTCTATAATTTTTCTATAATTGTATGGAAATGATTTTATAAATGAAAGTAATTTTCATTATGTTCACACATTGTTTGGTGTATCTATGTGATTGATAATAGTTCTAATTTGTGCATGTTATAGAATTTACTTTAAGTGAAGTAGAATTTTTATATGAAATTATTTTGCAGAACAAATGAAGGGCTTGATGATGAAGTGATTTTTTGTGTGATTTAGAGAAGGTGAATTTCCAGGAAAAGTCAAATTTTCCTGCATCAAGTGGTATCAAAGCAAGGATATTCTCTTTGGGAAATATAAATCTAAGATAGAAGGTTTTTTTGCAGGAACATAGCACATAGGAGCTTATGGAAAGGATGTAAGAGCAGGTCTATTCATATCTAATAGGTTATTGGTCTTGTGTTTTGTTTGAAAATGAATTAATGTGTATATAATAACCATTACATGAAGTGTGTATGTGATAGAAGAAGAGGGAGCATGTAGAGCTCTCAAGAGAAGGATTTGTGATAGAACCCAACAACAAGATGAATTTCTAAAGAGGAAGAGGACAATAATAAGTTCTATGTAAGTGAGTAAGTTATATGCAATAGTCAAGAGAGCAAGGATTTCCTAGAAAGAAGGTTTAAGTGAAGTGAACCATTGGCCAAGTTTATAGGAGACAGCTTGGTGAGGTGTTGACTAGATTGCATCTCACAAGTGGACAAGGAGAGTTCACGAAAGAAGGAAGTGACAATGACTAATGATAGTCATGTCAAGGTTTCAATGAGAATTAAAAATCAGATAAAATAAAATGCCAAAGAAGTTGGCCTGAGGAAGATGAGGCATGAGGAATTTGAGAAATAGATGGCTAAGATGAAGGAATGGTTGAATGTGCATATAGAGATGCTACAATAAGATGTTGAAGACCAGAGATGTGGATGGTTTCTATGGAAAAAGGTGAAGTGGCATAGGTTGTAGGTAAATTTGAAACATAGATTGAGTATTCAACAGAGGAGTGAAGAACTCAAGGATGCCAAGATGAATGTGTGTTTTTGTGAACCAGATCAAGGACCATTACTTAGTGAGGATAGTGATGAGGATGATGAGAAGAGATATACAAAATGTATTTTGAACCATGTGGAAATTTCAGACCAATATGAGGAGTTGATCACTGAGTCATAAAATGTGACCATAAAGTCTCATGATTTTAAAAATAATGATTTTTGTATCGTTGTAGGTGTTGATGAAGTTGGAAAGTAGTTTAAAAATGGCGTACAAAGTGCAGATATGTTTTCCAAAGGCATAACAGAAGAACAAAATAAAATTTGTGTTATGAAAGAAGATAAGACAACATTTATTCATGCATGTAGTTGGAGTGGAAATTATACACAACGGATAAATGCAGTTGATGGTGCACAATTGCAGGAACCTATTAGTGCAGTGAGTAAGAGAAAGTTTTCTTAGGCATAGATCCAAAAGAAGGATCAAGTAGATGATCAAGAGAACCATTCAGATTCAATGCTTATGAAATTTGAGGAGGAAATAAAAATTTTGGAATATGGTTGAAAGAACCTGAGATTACAACCATAGATGTAAAGCGAGTCGATGACAAATAAAAATTGATACAAATAAATGAAGATAAGATGATGGAAGGTGGGACAAGTTTATCTCATAAAAAAATAAAAAAAAATATTTCATTTTTAACAAGAGGATATAAAGAAGGGAATTTTATTCGAAGACGATAATAGAGATGAAGATATAATTGATAATTTTGAAGAAGACAATAGTTTATTAGTTGTGGATCATCAAGGGAGAAGACATTCAAGTGTATTCAACCTCTTGGAAAAGATGCATGAAGATGAAGTGTAACCCCCTGATGTTTAAAAACTATTGGTTACTAAGATTTACTATGATAACTATTTTATGTTTAATCTATTTTAAGTACAGATAAAAGATTAGAATCTTTGATATCGTCTGTTTTAATTAATTCAATATAAATATTATGTTTGTTAATTAAGTGGAGCCCTGAGCAGTTGAGACAAATGCACAATTATAACCACTTCCCTACAGATTTATTAGAAATATGGAGAGGGAAGGGAGTTGGTCTTTCTTCCTCAAGTTCTCAAGAGAGAAATAGTGTCTCGAAACAAAAATAGACAATATTCTATTGAAGGAAGGACACTGCCTGAGAGAACCCCTGAGCCAGACACGGTGAGCCAGTGGGGTAATCTCTATCCAACACCAGAGGTTGGACTGGAGTCTCGTTGCTAGGGTGAAACTGTGTAGAAAGTTGTGAGAACTATTCAGGATTCGAAGCTCGGTGGGGAGAAGTGGACGTGGACATCCTTATCGATGTTGGGAGGTGTTACCAAGCTTGGTAAGGTTAATAATCTTCTTAGGAAGGCACAAAATAGATAATTATAACTATGTAATATGTTTTAGATTCATATTATATCTTGTACAGTAGAAAGGAAAAATAGAGTATGTAATTTCTACTTCTTAGATTAAATTGCTAAAAGCATGATGTAGGAAAATCCCTCTTAAAAGATTGAGTATATAATTTCTCAGATAGGGATAGCACATAAAATTACTTATGCAAAATGCATAACTATTATTTCAATGCTAACTATTAAACATCAAGCTGGTGAGAAAAACCCTGCATAGAAATAGATATCGATAAGTACGAAAAACTATTCTGTTCTGAAAAATATACCTCATCCACTGAGGGTTTGACCAACCAAGCGATGGCCTAGCTAGTTTGTCCCTTCGGAGTGTCGATCAATGCAATAGACCATTAGGTGTTACAACATATGTGTAATCCTGTAATAGTTCATGACTATTGAAACTGAATTTATTGACAAACCCAAATATTAAATTGTCACCTGTGGTGAATATGATATTTTAGTAAAGAAATCATTAAACAAACAAACTACACAAGTTACTATTGACTGCAACGATAATGGAGTAGGATAAATTATGTAAACAAAACTAAAACCAGGGCATAGCTCTCGCGGGTTTGTAACCCTTATGTATCTATTGCAAAGAGTAATGCATATATATATATATATATATATATATATATATATATATATAGATATTTGTACATACAAAGTGGACAAAGGTCCTCAACACCTGTCATTCACTTCTTTACACAATTGCAGAGCAGGTGGACTGAATTCAACAAAGGCAAAAAATAGTTGCATGCAAATTTACTAAATGAAATTACACATAAATGTGCCAGAAATCACCTCTGTACAATGTGTCCATAGATTATACCCTTTACTAGGAAAAAAAAAAGCAAAATTTCAAGAACATAGTGTTCTAATTTGCAACAAGAAACAGTGAAATTGGCATCTAGAAACAACATGACAGCACCTACACTAGTGTGGGACCACAGGTCACGTAGTGATGGGTCCTAGAGATACATTAGTGTGAAATTCAATTTATTTATTAAATTGAAATGTTTCAAATTTAATTATCCCTTAATTAAATTGGACAATAAAATGTAATCTTATCTCATAATCATTTGTAATAGTTAACTGAGTGTGATAAACTCAGTTAGCTCATGAATTTTGAGTTGAGGGTGGTTGGTGAGGCATGCAGAGTAATTCTATTTGTTATGGAGTTTGAATTGAAATTAAGTGCATTAGTTTAATGCATGAGTAATCAATTAACTCAGTTAAGTGAGTTAAAGTCAGTTGAACTAGTTGTAATTTTTTATTGCACTAGTGAGAGATCAAGTGAATTAAATATTATTTAATTCACAATCAATGATCTAACATGCAACTGATGATTTACTATTAATATCTACATGCATGTCAGTTCTAGTGGAGACCCAGTTGAGACAAAGGTTAAAGGGAAGTTAACTATCAGTTTTGATATTAGTAGAATGACCAGATGCAGTTAAAACACCGCAGGATGCCCATGATATTCAACGTAGTTGAGGAAGGTTGAAATTCCTAAAGAATAGGGATTTCATTCATGAGATATTGCATGAGAAAGCTAGGCTGAATACAAGCTGAGAATTGGCTAAGTGTTGGCCCAATTTTTTCTGGATCAGTGTGAGACAATTGTGAGAGTGAAGGAGACTCTTATGAGAAGAGTGCATTGTAATTGTTTCATGATTCTTTGTGGAATATAAAATATATGATAGAGGGGTTTTGAGAAGTAAGCTTTCTCTGGGAAATTATCTGTGTTGTGGTTTGATTTAATTCTTTCTTTGCTTCATGTGATTGGTGATTGTGTTTAATTTATGCAGTTGATTTGTAGAAGGATTCAGTATCTAGCTTTAGTACATTGTTAGATCAAATTGAATCCATTGATATACATATGTTTGTATAATTTCTACATGGTATCATAGCTTCTATAGATTTTCTACATGGTATCAAAGCACAGGAAATCACTATGGTGGAGAAGAAGCTGAGTTTGTGACTAAATATAATTCGAATTTGCAAAAGTATTCTTGGTGCGATAAGAAGATCAAGATTGAAATGGCTTTCAATGGCTTGAGATTGGAGTATGCACTTGAGGGAAGCTCTAACTATATTGCGTCGAAAGACAATATGGAGGCAGTACTGGAGGACAATGAGTTGAAATAATTCATTGATAATGATGTTCCTAAACCCACTGTAGAAGATGCCACAAATCTTGATGCTTGGAAAAAGAAGGTTGCAAGGGCGGGGAGGATCTTATTGGAGGGAGTAAAAGACCACATTGTCTCAATTCTCCATGGACAAGTGACTCCATATGAAATGTGGAAGCCTTTGACAGATCTATTTCAGAGTAGCAGTGATCATAGAAAAATGAAACTAAAGGACAAGCTCAGGAAAATCAAAATGGAGAAAGGTGACACTATGCCGAAATATTTAACAAATTTTGTCCAATGTCGATATAAGCTTGGGAGCATCGGCATTACTGCCGTGGATGATGACTTGGTGAGCCTAGATATTCTAGGACTTCCCAAGAGTTGGCATAGTTATCACTCTTTCAATGCGAAGGAAAAGCTCCTAGATTGGGAATGACTTTGGTTGGATTTGGTGCAAGAAGAATTCAGGCAAAATACCAGGGATGGATCTTCATATAAGGAAGATGATGAAGAAAATTATGCCTTGGCTGGTAAGGAGAAGAAGGGGAAGGTAAAGAAATCATATTCCAAATTTGAGATTGGTGAAAAGGGCAAGGAGCCTTACATGTGCAGAGTGAAGTGTTTTCACTGTCATGAGCATGGACATTATGCCACTAATTTTCCACAAAAGAAGAAGAACAAGAAGGCTTCAAGATCTGTAGCTGGTGAGGCTTTGGCCTCGCAATTTGAGTTAGACTTCTTGCTGATCGCATGCATAGTGTCAAGTGCGATGGGTTCAGGGTGGTACTTGGATAGTGGTGCATCTTTCCACATGACGGGAGACAAAGAACTTTTCAGTAGCTTGGAGAAGAAGGACCTCCATATGCATATTGAAATGGTTGACTACATAAGGTATAGCATTACCAGGATTGGTATAGTTACTTTCCAGAGATAGTTAGGTAAACCATTTTTATTAAAATATGTAATGCATGTACCAGGCTTGAAAAAAAAATTTGTTTTAGTCACAATGTTGGAGGATATAGGCTATGATGTTGTTTTCAGTGAAGGAAATTTTTTCCTTCAACACAAAGCAACATGAAAAGCCAAGAATATTGGGATTTGTGTGAAGAATATCTGTAAACTTGATGTAGATGGTTGTGCAGCATTGATGGGTAAAGCAGACAAAGTGGTGAGCCGGGATGAGGGTGAGCTACACCATGGAGCTTTGAAGGTCATGCAACAGATTTCTATGGAGCTTCCAAAGGGTTCTCTTGCGTAGATAGACACATGTAAGGTATGTACCATGGGCAAGTGTGAGAAAGCCATGTGATTGTCCCTTGAGAGGTTTTACACAACATTTTGTCACCGTCCCTGCAATCCCTCACCCTGCATATTGGAGGGTCTTTCTCGTGACCTGTGAGCAGTGTCATACTCTGCAAACACCTTTTTTGCATCCTTCTGCATAAGGACATCATTTTTCCTGTTGAAAATTTTCTCAAAAAGCCCATAAAAACCCATGTTTTGGCATTGGTGCGAGTAGCCAGTTCACCCCTCGCGCCAATGTGGAGGATGTAAACTAGAGGCCGTGCCAGCTGGTGCTCAGTATCTTTTTTGTTCCTGTGCCAACCTTTTTGGGAATGTTTTTTAAAAAATTAGAGGCAGAAGTTTCCTTTAACCACCTCAGGGATGAGTCACAGGAATTGGTTAATCTGATGAGCCATGGATCTCCCTCTTTAGGTAGTGGTTCCTCCTCCCATGGAACACTCCTAGAAGATAGGTCTCCCTTCCATGATTATAGGGATCCTAACCTCTGTCTCTCCCTCTATATAATTAGGCCTTCTCCCTTTATGAAAGCTAGCTGAACATATAGCCAAGAAGCTGAACTTGGAGAAGAGATACTATAGCTGAGTAATCGCTATCGAGAAGGTAGAACCAAGGATAATTCCATAGAGAGAGCCCCGTTTGAATTCCCGATGAGCTTTTGTGAGATGTGCTCCACTGGAAGCCTGTTGGAGGAGATTGCAACGTCGAAGCTTGGTTGTACTCTTCCTCATTTCATTAATATACTTGACTATGGTATTGGTTCCATCATTGTGTTGTGTTTATTGATGCAATTGATTTAGTCTTATTCGACTGATAGATAGTTATGGATGTGAAATAGTATGTTGTATATCGTCTTTGTTTCTTGTGTATATGCAGGTATCCAAGCGTGAGAACGAGCGGATCACAATATTTCAAACCAGGATTGAGAGGCAGCCACTCTTTCGACGACAACAATAGCGCAGGATATACAATGAGTTATCGATCGAATCTTCGTCCATTCTTTAACTAGGAATTGATGTCATAGCATGTATTTTTGTTGCTAGACCCACTCTAGGGCTAGTGGGATCGCCCTATGTCTACAGAGGGGATTTACCTCACCAACAAATTGGCGACTCCACTGGGGATCAGTGCGAGTTTTTATTTCTTCCATTAGGTATTATTCTTGGTCTTTGTCTGCTTAGCTTGCCTTTTCTGATTATTCTTGCTGATTCTAAGACCCTTGTTTAGCCCCAGAGGATCAGATCTGACCTCTATTTTTCCAAAATTTTCATTTTTCTAAGGTTGGCTTGACTGGCAAGGTTTCCGGTCTAACAGTCACGCCAACTGGCGCTTGTTTCCAGTTCATCACCCGCACCATCCCCTGTCTGGTGCAGATTACAGCCAGACAATCGCCCCATTTCCTGTAGGTGCTAGGGTTTTCCCTGTTTTGGAGTTTTTGGTCCATATTGGTGTCTATGGGTGTTTTCTTGACTTGATTTGAGTGCTTTGGGATTGTTTGTGACTGTGAACAGCCTCCTTCCTTCGGTTGTTTGTCCATTTATTTAAGCATCATGGCCTTAGGGTTTTCTAGTGCCTTGGTATGCTGAGCCCTCTGTAGGAGTTTGGATCTTTTGTTTTGCGGTCACCTTCGTTATTTGCTTGATTGCATTCAGCTCCCCGGATCCATTTTGAGCGATTTCATTTGGTGGAATGAGTCTTGAGTGAGTCTTGCCTCTTTCATTTAGTTTTTCTTCTTGTCACTCCAAGCATAACTCACATTGCTTGTATGGGTCTGTTTCGACATCTTTCTTCAATTTGAGAGACTGTGACATTGGTTTGAGTTGTTGTTTTGTTTGCTTTTGGGTTGATTGAATTGTTTCATTTCAACTCTCGCATTCACATTCTCGAACTAGTGTGAAGGTTTAATTTTCATGTCATTAAGTGCATTGTTTGCTCTATTACACTGAAAAATCAAAAAAAAAAAATTGTGCTTGCATTCTTGTTTGCATTGTGGAATTGGAAAATCTTTCGCATAACTAGCATTGGGCATTCTAGGAGAGATTTATCGTTTTCATTAGCTTGCATCAGATTTTGTAGTGGATGCTCCTGTGTGTTCTCATTATTTTCTATCACTTGAAAACTCCTAGCTTTCTCGTAGATAGCTTTTCATCGAACGAAATGGTATTTTATGGCATGTAGCTTGCATTTAGGGATTCGTGAGATCCAACATACGGTAGGACCTTGGAATTGAAACATAAATGCAAGATCAACTTAAAATTTATTCAATTAACCTAAGGCAACATTGAAACCTAATGAAACATTTAGTGGTCTAATTTAGAGACGTGTTCCAGCGTCTTTAAACCTAGCAGTTTTCACTCGCCATCTGGCTTCAGACAGCACTAGTACGGACTTGCGCTCCCCGTACCATCGAGTATATAAAGGGAGACCCCTCTAGGTTGCAATCCTTTTATCCGTAGGAAGCCGAATCTGCTGCCTTCTAATCGTGATACATCGAACACAACATTCGGGAAGACTACCTGCACATACATCAAGTCCTTGGTTGATTCTTCTTTCATTTGATAACCAAGGTGTATATGGGAGTTCACGGGAACCTGGTACACCCTTTTACCTAGACTACCTGAGCAGTCATTTTTTATCTTTACTGACTCTATAAATTTGAAAATATCATCGAGCACTTGTCCTTTCATGCTCGTTTCAACCTCAAAGTGATAGAGTCACCTTTTTCCTATTTATCGACTCTTAAAATATCAAACGACAGAGTTTTTTTTCAATGTCTTAAAATATTAATTTCCCACGAAATATTCCTGGTTAAAGTTAGTTTCCTTAGTGTTTTTTTATCGTTGTTTCTGATGGCAACCTTCCCGGAGTTTACCAACCAAGGAATCCCCTCTGAATGGAATCCTGGCCCTTTTCCTGCTTTTGGGAATGTTGGTGCTCCTTATATGGCAATGTTGTCTCTTCCAGGGTAAAATGTTGGTTTTCCCGTGTGGTTGTTTTCAACCTCGGTGGTCCCAAATGCCCCGATCTCTATTCGACCATCACCTCCACCTGAAAAACATCATGTTGATTCTAAGGTGGACCTCTCCCCTTCTTCGCATGTTTCTTTGTCCTCCTCTTCTACTTCTCCTGGTGAAAGTTTGGATTCCAGTAACCAGGTGGCTAAGAAGAAGAAGAAGAAGATGAAGATGAAGAAGAAGAAGTCAAATAAGTGAGAGGCTAATGCTACGGCTATTTCGCCTAACAAACCATCCAACCTTCCATGGAAAGTCAAATTCCCTTGCATGTTGTGCAAAGGTGACCACCTTCTTTGAGACTGCCCTGGCATTCCCAAGGTACTTGAAGCATGGTCCAATGGCCGTCCATCATTGTCTTTGGCTTCCAGAAGTCATATTGGTATCACATCTTCGGCTAGTGATGATAAGACTCATAAGAAACATGGTAATATTACCAATCCCTATAAGTTGTGTGAAGGGAATCATACCATTCACCTTTGTTTGTACATGGATGAAGCCAAGAGAGTGTTGGACAACCCTTTTGTTTCTGTGCCCAGCCTTCCGACTGGTTACCAGAAGCTTTCTTTGAGTCCTTCGCTAGTTGATTCCATGATCATTCAAGCATCATCCTTGGTCGATCCCGCTCCCTCGGAAATCAAAATTCAAAAATCCATTCCCAACCAACCATTGGTCGAGGAATCAGTCGATTTGATCCCACCTACGGTTGATCAGGTCTTTTCCATTGAGAGTGGATCTCATCCCCCCCACGTTCTTCTTTCTTCACCAGATTCTTCAGACTTGGAGAAGGATTATTCCGTCCCTGTAGTTCAAGAAGTCGCTCCTCCTACTCCCATGATGAAAGTCTCGAAGGAAGCTCCTCTTGCTCCAGTAATACCGAGGGAAAACCATCTCAGTTCGATGGTACCCCCTTTAAGTAGTTTGGTCGCTTCCTTCGATTGGAGTCAATTTGCAGGATACCGCCTTTCGTCTTATGTGCCTTTTGAGATAAAAATACAAACCTTTGATCTGGTCGTACCCAACACCATTATAGATGAAGGCACTTCTGTTAGTATTTTGTCTTCCACTACTTGGCAAGATTTTGGTTCTCCACCATTTATGCATGTTACCTAGAATCTGTTGGCTTTTAACAGAGGAACCAGTCAACCATTAGGGATCCTGCCGAAGTTGCCTATTACTTTGGGAAGGAAAACCATCCATATAGACGTGATGGTTTTTCCCTGTCCCTTGGATTTTAATTTACTGTTGGGGCATGACTACACTTATGTCATGGGGGTAGTTGTCTCTTCCCTCTTTCGTGTGATTTATTTTCCACACAAAGGTTAGATCGTGACCATTGACCAAATTTCATTATTTGGTCCTAACGTGACATCTGGTCCACCAACGTCCCTTCCAGGTCTTTAGCTGCCGGTTGCATCTTCCCCGCCGCAGGTTAATTATGTGGCTACCTATCCCATGCCCGCATTCAGTGATAGTGTATTTGTGCATCGCGTGCTGGGGGCATTGGATCCTAATTTTCAAGATGTTGTTCTCCCATCCAGTGCAGACCTCTTGGAGTCCATGACCTCTTATTCGTCATCATAAAAGGTCATTGGAGCATAGTTCATTTTCTTGTGTCAAGATCCTTAAAAAATGAAACAAGGTGTCAGAGCATAGTTCATTTTCTTGTGTCAAGCTCCTTAAAAAATGAAACAAGGTGTCAGAGCACAGTTTGTTTTCTTGTGTCACGCTCCTTAAAAAATGAAACAAGCTCTCATGAGGATAGTTCTTTCAATGTGTCAACCTCGTTAAAGCAATGAAACATGTTCTCATTCAATTCTAAGTCTTTGATCAAATCTCTTAAAATCCCAGTCGATTCTTTCTGTTGATCTCGTAATTTGAACCTTCACTCCATCTTCCTTTCATATGGATTGAAGCTTGGGGGGCATGTACCTTGAATTGAGTCACCAAGTTGGGGGCATGCTTGCTTTTTCAAACATATTTTATCTTTGTTTCAAGATTTTGTAAAAATGAAACCAACTTCAAGTAGAGTTTCCTGATTTCAAGCTTGTGTAAAAATGAAACCATTCCCATTTTACCTCTTGTGATTGCCATTTTATCAGCATGTTTTTTCCAAATGAGCCTTGGTTTTCTCATTCCATCGTCACCATCTACTTGTCCAATCATATGCCTTCACTTGGTTGTGTTACCCATTCCTGAGGAACCACTGCAATGAGTGGTCTTGTTAGCTAGCCTCTTAACCTTTACTTGTTCTCAACAGTTCCACCATCATCGGAACTAGTTGCTACCCTTTATACCACTCGTTCCTCCAGGAGGAGTCAATTTTCAACACTTTTCTGACTCTTAAAAATTAAAAAGATTGTTGAGAATCTTATCGTTTTGAACTCGTTAAATGGCTACGAAGCGATATCTACCTAGTATACGTTTACCCATTTTACGGGCTGGGATATATTATTTACGAAAAAGGAATACCTTGGCCTATCACGACTAAGAGGTTCTCTCAGACACAGTTTTCTACCTTTTCGGATCTGAGAGACTATTTATGAAAAGGGACTGTTGGAGTTTTCTTTTCCATTGTCTTTTCAAACTCTCTAAACATGAAAAGACGTCGAGTTCTTCCTTTGTTAGACTCATTAAAACTTGATGACATCGGACTCCATCGTCATGACGTTACTCGAGTTCCCCCTTCCTAGGGCTCGTAAAATGTACTAGGTTGGATTTTTCCAAAGGACAAACTTACATCGCAATCATATGTTATTCCCTTCAAGATTATTTTCAAAATAATTGGGGTACTCGCCAGAAATGGTGGGGGAAAATTGAACCACATTATAGTCATATTGGCAGTATTTCACTCTTGAACATGGAACTTGTCTGCATTCATGTCGAGTTGGGGACATCTCATGTCGTTATTTGTTTGCCTCCATGGGTTTGGCTAATCTCTTTTGACCGCTCATCTGCTCTTTGCCACATCACCATGACCTCAGATCCCTTGATGTCAAATATTTCCAAATCCAGTGTCGTGCCGTCGATATGTTCAAGAGAATTTTGCCTCTGAATTTTTCAACCTTCCTCTGATTCTCCATTGGTCTTGATTCACAAACATCATGTTCCTCTATCTTTTATCGATGATGTGGGAAACATTATGGCCCACTTTCGATCAAGATTACTTCCTGTTGACTCCAGCTCATTATTTAGGAAGTTGATCTAGGGACTCCCTTTAGGTACCTTGAAGCCTGCATGCCTTAATGGCAGGTTCTTCACATTCGATGTAAGGTCCACATCATTGGCCTTCGATCGACTGAATCTGCGGGTGTTCGACGTCAGATCATTGTTCACATTTCGTGGATTGTACCTTTTTTACCTTGAGAGCCATTGTCATTATTGGTGGTTTCTCTTGCATCTGTTAACGGCTTTCATCATTGGCTGGTAATCAGACGATGTTCTTGCATGTTCGACTTCAAATCACATATTTTCATGCTCGAATTTGTACTTTTTTCGGGTCGAGATGGATTGCAAGACCCTGGGTTTTTTCTGATGAAATCCAGGCTGCGAATTCTTTATGGATTACTATGACTTATTATATGACTCTTCTGATTGGATGGTTGCGACCATACCTGAGTCTATTTGTTGATCCCTACTGCTGGATGGTTGTGTCCATACCTCGAATCTCATTGTTTATGTACTCTATTATGGATGGTTGCGCCCATGCCACATGTCATGTATCAGATGTATCAATTGTATTTGTACTTGCAGGTTTTCTGACAACGGTGTTTTGGTCGAATGCGTTCTCATAAAGCATTTCACCCCTCCCTCTCTCTCGGACCTCATGCTTTAGGGGGCATCTGTTACACAACATTTTTTCACCATCCCTGAAATCCCTCGCCTTGCATATTGGAGGGTCTTTCCCATGAATTGTGAGTAGTGTCATACTCTGCAAACACCTTCTTTGCATCCTTCTGCATAAGGACATTATTTCTCCTGTTGAACATTTTCTCAAAAATCGCATAAAAACTCATGTTTTGGCATTGGCACGGGTATTCAGTTCACCCCTCGCGCCAATGTGGAGGATGTACACTAGAGGTCACGCCAGCTGGTGCTCTGTCTCTTTGTTGTGCCCGCGCCAGCCTTCTTGGGAATTTTTTTTAACAAATTAGAGGCAGAAGTTTCCTTTAACCACCTCAGGGATGAGTCACAGGAAGTGGTTAATATGATGAGCCACGGATCTCCCTCTTTAGGTAGTGGGTCCTCCTCCCATGGAACACTCCTAGAAGATAGATCTCCCTTTCATGATTATAGGGATCCGAACCTCTCTCTCTCCCTCTATATAAACAGGCCTTCTCCCTTTATGAAAGGTAGCTGAACATATAGCCAAGAAGATGAACTTGGAGAAGAGATACTATAGTTGAGTAATCGCTATCGAGAAGGTAGAACCAAAGAGAGTTCCGTAGAGAGAGCCCCATCTGAATTCCTGACGAGCTTTTGTGAGACGCGCTCTGTTGGAACCCTGTTGGAGGAGACCTCAACGTCGAAGCTTGGTTGTGCTCTTCCTTCCTTTCATTAATATACTTGACTATGGTATTTGTTCCATTATTGTGTTGTGTTTATTTATGCAATTGATTTAGTCTTCTTCAATTGACTGATAGTTACGGATGCAAAATATTATGTTGTATATCGTCTTTGTTTCTTGTGTATGTGTAGGTATCCAAGCATGAGAATGAGTGGATCGTGATCTGTCAAACCAGGAGCAAGAGGCAGCCACTCTTTCAACGACAACAATAGTGCAGGATATACGGTAAGTTATCTATCGAATCTCCGTCCATTCGTTAACTAGGAATTGATGTCATAGTGTGTCTTGTTTGTGGATAGACCCACTCTAGGGCTAATGGGATCTCCTTTGTCCACAGAGGGGATTTACCTCACCAACAAGAGGGAGATGGATTTGCATGCAGATGAGGAACTCCTGGTTCCAAAGCATGAACCTCAATATGTGGAGAAACCACATGTGGAGGATCATGGAGTGGAAGAAACAAATCAAGCAGAGAAATTTTGAGCCATATGGGCAGAGGGAGTGCATGCAGTTATACCTCCTGGTGTGAGGTGGGGCGATGTGCAGAATTAATCCCAAGAGAAATTTGGGCAAGGTCCTAGATATGGTGCGTCTCATGGATTGAACCTGGCTATGAGAAGCCCACACTACAATAGTAGTATGATCATTTATATTGATGCAGTCAGATGTCAGGAAGACAGAAAATAGAGTGACAGGTGTCAAATGCTGGAGAATAGATCAGAGTTGGCAGCATTGTAGAGTGCATGGATGCAGATGTCAATAGCATAGAGAGTCTAGTAGACATGTGTAGTAGCTAGAAGTAGTCAAAAGACTCTGATGACAGATGCATTATATTGATTCAGTTGTTTGCAGGCTATTCAGTTTCAGAAGTGTTGCATGAAAAAATATCATTTGCGAGAAACACTAGAGAAGTGTTGCATGCAAGAATTGCATGTGTGAGAAACACTAGAGAAGTGTTGCATGCAATATTTTCATGTGTGAACAACACTAGAGAAGTGTTTCATCCAAGAGTTTCATGTTGCATGCAAGAGTTTCATGTCGCATGCAATAGGTTCATGTGCGCATGTAAGGACATTCCAAGGTATTAGATCAGGACGGATTGATTCCTTTCTTGTTGAGAGGGAGTATTGTAATTTGCAACAAGAAACAGTAAAATTGGCATTCAGAAACAACATGACAACACCTACACTAGTGTGGGACACAGGTCATGTAGTGATGGGTCCTAGTGATACATTAGTGTGAAATTCAATTTATTTATTAAATTGAAATGTGTCAAATTTAATTATCCCTTAATTAAATTGGACAATAAAATGTAATCTTATCTCATAATCACTTGTAATAGTTAAATGAGTGTGATAAACTCAGTTAGCTCATGAATTTCGAGTTGAGGGTGGTTGGTGAGGCATGCAGAGTAATTCTGTTAGTTATGGAGTTCTAATTGCAGTTAAGTGCATTAGTAATCAGTTAACTCAGTTAAGTGAGTTAAAGTCAGTTGAACTAGTTGTAACTTTTTTTGCACTAGTGAGAGATAAAGTGAATTAAATATTATTTAATTCACAATCAGTGATCTACTTTAAAACTGATGATTTACTACTAATATCTGCATGCATGTTAGTTCCAGTAGACCTAGTTGAGACAAATGTTAAAGGGAAGTTAACTATTAGTTGCGGTATTAGAAAACTGCCCAGATGCAGTTAAAACACCACAGGATTCCCAGGATACTCAGCGTAGTTGAGGAAGGATGAAATTCCTAAAGAATAGGGATTTCATTCATAAGGAATTGCATGAGCAAGGCGGGCTGAAGAAAGGTTGAGAATTGGCTAAGTGTTGGCCCAATTTTGTCTAGATCAGTGTGAGACAGTTGTGAGAGTGTAGGAGACTCTTGTGAGAAGAGTGCATTGTAATTGTTTCATGATTCCTTGTGGAATATACAATATATGATAGAGGGGTTTTGAGTAGTAATATTTCACACGTAAATTATCTATGTTGTAGTTTGATTTGATTCTTTCTTTGCTTCATGTGATTGGCGGTTGTGTTTAATTTCCGCAATTGATTTGTAGAAGGATTCAATATCTAGATTTAGTACATTGTTAGATCGGATTGAATCCATTGATATACATATGTTTGTATAATATCTATACATAGTGTCCCTATACGTCTTGCCATAACAAACAACCAAATTAATTTGGCTTAAAATCATTACATTTTTCAATGTGAGAACATCTGCTAGGCGTACCAACTACCATGAAAAAATTATTAGATGACACGCGAGCCATTGAGGCTTTTTATACACAACATAATAAACAGTAAATTGACTGCTCAAACATAGATGAATGTATCTACCCCAAAACACCCAACCGACACCATGCATGCCATGTATTTTCTCTGTAGCGGGAACCTGCAAAAACCCAAGCATTTCTTGGTATGTCGCAGCTAGGAAAACTAGGGAATAATGTGAGAATAACTGGAGGAACATTTGACCTTACCTATTGGGTGGTTGGCCACAATTCCATTGGAAATCTTAGTGTCAGTATGTCAGGGATCAAAAATAACTCTTTCAGTTGTTTTCCTAAATTCATAGGTCAAATTTTTTTACTTTTTCAAACAAGTTTTCAGAAAATAATTTTGGTCTCTGAAGAGGTCTAGGTCAAGTATGTTTCTCCCTCATCTCCTTCATCATCATCATCATTTACAAGGTCATCTCCTCCATCATCATCTTTTAAGGTTTAGGGTTATGTCACTCCACCTCATATAGATCGTTGTCTAGGGTAATCTTTGCCTTTGAAAAATGCTCAATTTTTTACTTAAAACAAGGTTGTAACCCTCCATCCCACTCATAAAACTTCAAAGAGGGAGCTAGCATTCTTAATGAATGAAATAAAGACAATTTTTCTTGTTTAAAATGTTTCAAGTGTCAATTAGTTAAAAAAATTCATTTCAAAGTGTCAAAGGTTCAAAGAGGTCAATTTTGACTTATTATCTCATTCAAAGACATAAAAGGTCATTTACAAATGTCAAAGACAACTTGTCTTGTTTTAAAAAGTCATTTCAAGTGTCAAAGGTAAAAAAGGGTCATCTCAAGATTATAAAAGGAAAAAACATATCATTTTCATTCTTTGTTATCCTTTGATGTGTGGAAGAGCACCTCTCTACCTCACTTGCCCTCCAAGGTGGTCAAACTCCAAATCCAAAGCATCAAATTCACCTTAAAACTCATTTTCCACCCTTCTCTGCCTTCCTTGTTAATATTTTCCACCATCGTTACACTTCTAGGAGTTTTGTTATGATTTTGGGTAAGCGTGTTATGATTCTGGAGACTGCTAGGCAACACTTTGTTACACTTTTATGTGTTGCACAGGTGCTGCCCAGGCACTGTCCATCCCCTTTGTTACGCTTATGTGCCTCCATGTAATGCTTTTGCCGATGTTGTTACGTTTCTATAGAAGCTTGTTACGCTTCTGGAGGAGAGGAAATTTTTGGTTTTTGGCTTGGAAAACCTTCAAACTAGCTCAGTGCTTGGCTCCATTACCTTGTGACATCCTCATAAAAGGTAAATGAAATCTCTCATGCCATCTTTTGGTCGAATTTTTGAGTGTTTAAACATTTTCATGCTCATTATGTTTGTCTCCATATTTCACTCATCCATGGTATATAAAAATTTTAATTTGAAAAACCCTATGCTACCCCACCTACCTAAACCCTAACCCTAGTAATCTAAACCCTAACTCACACATCCCATATACATTATCCCTACCTTTCATATCATCTACACCACCCCCAACATGTCATTTCACCCAAACCCTAGATTCTAGCCTTTTTCACAGTAAAAAACTTGAAATTTCCTATGTTTGCTAGATTTAGCTACCCTCCACACATCCATTTCTCCTAATTCCACTTACAGTATGGAGCTAAGATGCTACTATATTCGCTAAATTTTTCTTAGAATTTCTTCTCAACTCCATGACCCTAATTTATCCTTATAAACTTACCCCACCTCTACACTAGCTATTTTCACAGTCAAACATTTGGAATTTCCTGTGCTTACATCATTTTGACACCTTCCTCACACTAAGTTTCCCTCATTCCACCCACAACTTGGATCTAACATACAACCCAATCCACTCAATTTTTTCTAGAATTTTTCTTAGCTTCGAGATCATTCATCTCATCCTTTAAACTCACACTTTCCTACACTTTGTTTTTCCAAATTTCCATACATTTACCTCTCTCGTCAACACTCTATATTTTTCATCGTTCCAGTGACAAACAAAATGGAAAGTGACAATAAGAGCTTCAAGGGAGGGAGCCACCTTAGGCTAGAAACCTTCACAACGCATGAACTCAATGCCTCGCCATTGGCCATAAGATGCTTTGAGAGGGCTCAGTGTTTGAGATTTTGTGAAAGGCTCATGGAAGAGTGGTATAATATTCAATTGACTAGCCTATTTGCTACAAGATTCAGCATGGGAAATTTCACTATTGAAGGTATGGAGATAAGCATATAAATAGACCTAATTTCTTCAGCAACAGGTATCCTTTGTCATGGAGAGAAGTGGTTCAAGGGCATGGAGTTAGACATTGAAAAATACAAACAGTTTCCTGAGCCTCATGCTAGAGAGGATCCAAAATACCTTTTTCCTTTCAAACACCTCAGAAACAAGTATTCTCCTTTGATGATGTTCATAATGAAGTACTTCACAAAAAGGAATATTTTCCAGTTTGTATAGGTATCATATCAGGTTGTTGATGCATTTCACCTCTGTCAAAACACTTGATTTTCCATATTATTTGTACAAGAGTTTGATTAAGATGACTAAGAAGGTTCAGAGTAGAAGACAAGTGTTGAGTCCCAAATTTGCATCTTTTCCATACACTTTTCCATACCTTTTTCACTCACCTAAACCTCCCAAATTGTCAATATCATGTGCAAAAGGGCATCTAACATGGTTTTTAATTATATTTTTGTGTTTGCTATTTGATCTAGATTTTGTTCATTCAGCTGCGGAATCTTGCCACTTTCCGCAGCTGCTGCAACTTTCCGCAGCTATTTTGTGAAACTCTATGCTACAGGTGTCTACAAGGGAAACGAGCCACGTGGGCAGGTCAAGAATGACGTGGACATGGTTCGTGTACTATTGGTTCAAGCAAACTCGTCCAAAGAAGCCGCGGTCAAAGGCGTCCACATGGAAGTCAACTATGGAGTTTCATGTCGGCCGGACTCTGTTTCGTGGCACATAAAGATCCATACGGCTGTTTCTAAGCCTGCGGAGGTTAAATCGACATCTGTACAGGGTTCTAGAGTCGAATTCAAGCATCCACCTTTCGTAGATCTACTTTCCAACACGGCCATACTCCTATATCCGTGGACGTAGTGGTCTACGTGCTTCCCACCAGCATGAACTTTAGGAGGCAGTTATAGTTTGTTGTTATATATATTGCGTTTGCATACGCATATGAAGTTAGTTGAAGTTAGTTGATGTTCGTGAATGTAGTCTCTGTTATCTTTTAGTCTGCTCTGTAGTGATTACGCTGCACTTGTGCCGTAACATTACTATTCTGTAATGAACTACTTTTTAAATATGAGAAGACTCTGTTTTTCAACTTAATTCGTGTTTGAGGACCGTTACCAAGGCTGTGTAGAGGGCCCCTGCTCAGCTAAGGTTTTGTGTATTAGTGTATATTTCTCATTTTGTTTCTTTAGAAATCATTGTATCATAATCCATTCATATGTTCATACTTTGCAATTGTTTCATTTCTATTTATACACTTCCATAATTTCCATTTCATTTCTGTCTTTCATGCTTTATGATTGTTAATCACTGATCAGTATTTATGTTTTTCAGGTTTTAGATGGGCAGCCCAGGCATTTTTATAGCTTTTTGACTAATGACATGAAACTAACATTGTTCTGCTGCTAGTTTGCTTTTCATAGCTTTTGTTTAACTTCAGTATTGCTCTATTCATTTCAGTTTTGTTTATTTGCTTCAGTAGCTAAAATTTAGATATACTAATCTGCTCATAGCATCTTCAGTTGCCTCCGAAAGCCACAGCTGGACTGATGGTGAGGGATTGCATTATGAAATGTGTAGTTTAGTATTAGTTTCTTTTCTGCAAATTTAGATATATTAAGCTGCTCATAGCGTCTTCAGTTGCCTCCGAAAGCCACAGCTGGACTGATGGTGAGGGACTGCATTATGAAATGTGTAGTTTAGTATTAGTTTCTTTTCTGCAAATCTAGATATATTAAGCTGCTCATAGCATCTTCAGTTGCCTCCGAAAGCCACAGCTGGACTGATGGTGAGGGATTGTATCATGAAATGTGTAGTTTAGTATTAGTTTCTTTTCTGCAAATTTAGATATATTAAATCATGCATGACATCTTCAATTGCCTCCGAAAGCCACAGCTGGACTGATGGTGAGGGATTGAATCATGAGTGTATGGTTTAGTATTAGTTTACTTTCTGCAAATTAAATATCAGTTACTCAAGTTGTTTATGATTACTTCCGAAAATCATAGCTGGACTAATGATGAAGGGTCAGAAGATAAATTGATGTAATCTGATTTAGATTTATTTTTTTGCAATTTTGAATTTCCTTAAGCATAGTTTCTTTTGTGCTTAGTTGGCAGCAAGAATAGTTTGGTTTTCATGGTCACTAGTTTACTGTTTTGATTCATTAGATTAGCAGCACCTTTTCATTTCAGCAGTACATTTTTATTTTCTTTCAAGTCTTGTCATTGTAATTTTCAATTTGCTTTTAAAGTTTCAAGTTGGTAAATCATTATAGGGGATATCACTTCCTTGAACAAATATAACCAAACTTGTTTCCATTTTAGAATTTCCATTTCACCTTAGAAAGACCAAAAACGACAAAAGTTAAGAAATAGGTTATCTTGCACATATAGTGCGCCGCACTTCATCAGCTTACGATTCCCTGATTGACAAATTAAATGCAGCAATTTAGGACACACTAAATTGACCAAACATTTTGGCGCCGTTGCCGGGGAAGTGTAACTAGGTAGCCAATTTCTTAAAAAAAACATAAAATCATAAAAGAAGGGAAAACTTGATAACTTCTTGAAGTATGCTCTCCTCTTGCACCTAGTGTGATCTGGAGGATCAGAAAAGAGAGTTATTGGTTTAGTAATTTCTTCAGTATGCTCTCTTCTTGCACCTAGTGTGACCTGGAAGATCAGAAAAAGAATTATTAGCCCAACTTTTTAAAAATAAAAAAATGACATGCATAGAGCAAGAGATTCTAGGGGAAGGTTTATAGCTAAAGCCAAGAGTTCGATTTTCACAACTCCATCTTCTTCAAGGCATAGACTAGATTCACCACCATCTACCCCTAGCCTTAAGATTTTTGGAAGTCAAGGAACAGCTGAATTAGAGGATTCTCCTATACCACCTACTAAAACCCACTTAGAAAACAAAGAGACTTTCTCTCATCCTTCCTTGGTAGAAGATCTAGAGGACTATAAGGACTCTAAAGAAACTATCATGGCAGAGGAAGTAATAAATAGAGGTGGAGGTAGAAGAGGAGGAGATAATGGAGATAACAATGGTGAAGGAAATAATGGTAGAAATAGGGATTTATTGGGATTCCCTATAGTTGATGAGGAAACTCATGCAACAATGAAAAATATTTCACCATCTGTTCTCCCTAACTTTTATGGATTGCTAAGTGAGGATCCTGAAACATTTCTGTTTGAGTTTGAAGTAGTGTGCCGAACTTATGACTATATGGAAGATTCTCAAAAACTCAAACTGTTTCCTTCAACATTGAAGGGATCTGCTTTGAAATGGTTCATGGGATTAGCCACTCAATCTATCAGGACTTGGAATGATATGAAACAAACATTTTTGGATGGATACTTGGACTATTGTATGCCCACCAATCACAAGGATGAGGTATTCAAAATGATGCAAAAAGAAGATGAAAATTTGGAAGACTTAATTGAAAGATTTCAATACAACTTGAAAAGAGCAAAGATGAGCAACTTAGATAATGAAACCTTGAAAGACCTCCTATTAAAAGCCATTAGATATGAATGGATAGACATTTTAAACATGATGGGGAAAGGAGACATTTCTCAACTTCCATTTCGTGATATAACAGAACTATGTATCCATCTCTCAAGGGGAAAATCTAAAACAGGAAAAGGGCCTAGGGATTCTTCTCTTATTAGGGCTAACAAATCTGAAACTGGATCAGTAAGTAGGGCAGAGATTGGTAACATGCTTGATGAGTTCAAAACTGATATCTTAGGGAGCCTTAGTGAACAACTAGACACCCTTAAAATCCAAAACAAGCAGAAAGCAGAAAAAGATGCTTTAGCCATCTTTTGTCCGAAATGTAGGAAGAAACATGCTTTAAGGGAATGTCCCTTGGATGCAAAAGTTGTAGAAACATGTATGATTTGCTCGGAAAATCATGAGATCAAGGATTGTCCTTCAATCCCTGGACTCAAAGCTGTTTTTCAAGAAGATCCAAATTCAGTAGAATCTCTCTGTTTTGTCGCAAGGAGACCTTGGCAGGGACAACAATCTCAAGGGTTTAATAACCCTATGAATCTTCAAACCCCACCAAATTGGAATCCTTGGCAACAACATTGGCCCCAACATCAAAATTCATATCAGCCATGGGTACAGGGGATGCAAAATCCTTATGGGAGATTTGCTCAATTTTATCAATATCCTCCATCTTTTCAAAATCAACAAGCTCCACAACTTCCAAGCCCAAATCCACAACTTTCATTGCCATTTCCACAACAACCTTCTCAACAAAATACAAATCCTCAACTCATGCTTCCATACCAACAGAAGACAAATCAACTTCCAGCTCAGCCATTGCCAAATCCTAACAATAAGAATCCTCAAACTACTTATATGGTAGAAGGACAACAATTTCCTACCTATATGATTGTTCCTCTCAATGATGTACAACTCAGATCTGGTAGAGTTTTAGAAAAACCTTCTATAGATATTCAAGAGCAAGATACCTCTGAGGAGGATTCTCTTCAAGTCAATAAGGGTTCTGAGGAAGCATCTCTTCAAAATTCAAACATTCAAAAAGAAAAAGAAAAGCTAACACCCACAACTCCTATAGTTGAGCAACCTGCATCTTCATCTACACCTCCTTTTCCTGAAAGACTACAAATTGATAAGGGGGTGGAAAAACAAATCTTGTTGCCTAACTATGACTTTCTAGATGAATTGAAGAATGTTTGTATCAAGATTCCATTATTACAAGCCATTCGAGAAATTCCTATTCTAGCAAAAACCATAAAGGAGTTGAGTTTCAAAAGACCAGGAAGAAAGCTAAAGGACACAAGAAGAATCCACCTGGTGGGAAAGATTGCAGACATTATGATGGGAAAAATTGCCATGCAGAAATATGTAGATCCAGGAAGTCCAATTGTCAAGACACATATAAATGGGATAGAAATTCCAAACACATTGATTGACTTAGGGGCTGCTATCAACATTATGAGTAGACAGACTATGGAACAGTTAAAACTTCCTAACCTTCTTTTACACCTACTTTATTGCAACTTGCAGATCGATCGGTTATTAAACCAGATGGTGTATTAGAAGATATTTCAGTCTCCTTAGATTCTTGGGAATATCCAATAGACTTTATGATTTTGACTCCCAAAAGTAATCTAGGAGGACATCCAATTATCTTAGGAAGACCTTGGCTGGCCACAGCTGATGCTTTTATTAGTTGTAGATCCGGAGACATGTACATTTCTAATGGTAATTCGACAAAAAAATTCAATTTGTATCCTCCCGCAAGAGCAATTACAGAAATAGGAGACAATGAATGGGTCGATGATGAGAACATTATACAACCTGTCTTTACCATTTCTGAAATTAGTGAGGATAGTCAAATTCTGAACACATTAGAAAATTTTGAGATAACTTCATAATATGACCCCACACAATTTCAGTTGGAATCTGACATAGAATATTTATCATCAAGACAAATGTCTCTCTACTCTATGGAAGAGTTTGGTAATTCTGCTTTTGAGATTTTTCCAGAAAAGACATTGAATATCAACAAACATCTGGAGAAGTCACAACAAGAAGAACTAACCAGAATCTTGCAAAAACATTCTACCGCATTTGCATGGGAGTATACTGACATGAAGGGTATTGATCCTAAGACTTGCATCCATCATATCTATATTGAGGAAAACAATAGACCAATCAGACAACCTCAAAGAAGAATGAATCCAAATCTTAGGGAGATAGTGAAAGAAGAGCTCCAAAAACTTCTCAATGTAAACTTCATTTATCCAATTTCAGATAGCCGATGGGTTTTTCCTTTGGTTATAGTACCTAAAAAGAATGGTAAATGGAGAGTATGCATTGATTACAGGGAATTGAACAAAGCAACTTTGAAGGATCACTTTCCTTTGCCTTTTATTGATCAGGTATTAGATACATTAGCAGGTAAAAAGTAATTTTCATTTTTGGATGGTTTTAGTGGTTACAATCAAATTCAGGTAGCACATGAAGATCAAGATAAGACCACATTTACTTGTCCATGGGGAACTTTTGCCTACCGAGTGCTTCCTTTTGGGTTATGTAATGCACCAGCAACATTCCAAAGAGCAGTACTAGGAATTTTTTCTGATCTAATCCATGATTGTGTAGAGGTTTATATGGATGATTTTACAATTTATGGTAATTCATTTGAAGAGGCATTAGAAAATTTGGAAAAAGTTCTCATAAGATGTAAAGAAACAAACCTTTCATTAAGCCATGAAAAATGCTTTATGATGTTTACCGAAGGGATTGTTTTAGGACATCATATTTCAGGAGATGGGATTAAGGTTGATAGATCAAAAGTTGAAGTCATCTCCAAGTTGCCTATTCCAAATTGTCAAAGAGATGTTAGAAGTTTTCTAGGATTTACCGGTTACTATAGAAGATTTATAGAAAACTTCACTAAAATAGCATCTCCACTCTTCAAGTTGCTTACAAAAGACTGTGAATTTAAATGGGATCCTGATTGTCAATCCGCTTTTGAAACTTTGAAAACAAGAATATCTCAAGCACCTATCTTGAGAGGACCAAATTGGAAACTTCCTTTCCATATTTCTACAGATGCTTCAGATACAGCTCTTGGAGCTGTGTTGGGTCAAAAAGATTTAATTCCTTATGCCATTTATTACACCAGTAAAAATTTGACTCCCACAGAGTTGAACTATACTGTGACTGAAAAAGAGTTCTTAGCCGTTGTTCATGCAATTAATAAGTTTAGACATTACATAACAGGCTATGAAACTTTTATTCATACTGACCATTCTGCAATTAGATATTTAATGAACAAACCTGTTACTAATGGCAGAGTGACAAGATGGCTTTTACTTTTGCAAGAATTCAATATTACCGTGTTGGATAGACCAGGAAAACAGAATACAGTAGCTGATTTCTTGTCTAGGATTCAGAATACTAAAGAAGATTCTCCTGTAGAAGATAAGTTTCCCGATGAATACTTGTTTGCAGTAACTATTAAGACCCCTTGGTATGCAGATATTGCTAACTATTTGGTTACAGGGAAACTACCTTCACATTTATTTCCAAGTGAAAAACGAAAAATTATTCAGGAGAGTTCAAAATATTCATGGATTTTTAACGAATTGTTTAAAACAGGGCCAGATCTTGTGATCAGAAGATGTGTCAGGGAAGATGAAATGCCTGATATTCTTAAGGCATGTCATGATGAACCATGCGGCGGACACTTTGCAGACAAAAGGATGGCCTATAAAATCCTTTCTTTAGGATATTATTGGCCTTTCCTCTTCAAATATGCAAAACAATATGTCAAAAGGTGTGACAGCTGCCAAAGAGTAGGGAAACCTACCCTTTCAAATGAAATGCCATTGCAAACACAGGTACTCATTGAACCCTTTGAAAAATGGGCTTTAGATTTCATTGGACCTATTAATCCACCATCTAAGCAAAAGAAGTATATATTGGTTTGTACCGATTATGTTACTAAATGGGTAGAAGCTAAAGCATTAGTATCTGCTACTGAAAATTCAGCTGTTCATTTTCTTTATGAGGATATTTTTACTCGCTTTGGTGTTCCAAGAGAAATTGTAACAGATCAGGGGAGCCAATTCACATCAAATTTGGTGGAGAAGTTGATGGAAGAATACAAAATCAAGCACAGAAGATCTACTCCCTACCATCCACAAGCAAATGGTCAAGTGGAGTCCACAAACAAAGTTCTTGAAAGTATCATAACCAAAACTGTTCATCTACATAGAAGAGATTGGGCAGAAAGGCTTCCAGAAGCCTTGTGGGCCTACAGAACTACATGGAGGAATACAATAGGACATTCTCCCTATGAACTTGTTTATGGGAAAGAAGTCTTGCTTCCCATTGAGTTCCAAGTCAAGACCTTTAAGATAGCAGTTCAGTTGGGGATGGACTTATCAGAAGCCCAAAAGCATAGAATGGAGCAGTTGAATGAGCTAGATGAGATCAGACAAGAAGCAATTCTAAGAACTGATCTAGTTCAATATAAAAGAACTAAGTGGCATGACAAATATATCAAAGAAAAGAAGTTTCAAGAAGGAGATTGGGCATTGCTATTCGACTCCAAGTTTAAAGATTTTCAAGGGAAATTTCAGACTCATTGGCTTGGGCCATATGAGATTGACAAGATCTTTAGAAATGGAGCTGTAAGAATCAAGACCATTGATGAGTTTCAAACTCCTCTTATTGTGAATGGCCATAGATTGAAAGTTTATCATAAGCCACTCTCTAAAGAGGATTTTGTCAAGATGTTTCAAGAAAGTTCTGCAATCAGGCTGGTACAGAAGAATTCTTCTTCTCCACCAACCTAGCTTTTGTTTTTCAGTTAAAAAAAAAAAAAAAAAAAAAAAAAATGGTATCAGCCTGAAAACCAATCATTGATTGGCAGTCTTATGCAGAAAATATAGGGTGAAAATCAGGGACACCTGACACTCTATATTTTCCAAAAAAAAAAAAATATGTCTTTCATTTCATTTCATTTCACCACCCACTCCATTTCATTCCATTTCATTTCATTTCATTTTACTCCATTCCACTTCATTTCATCCACTCCATCAATAAAAATATTTTTCATGACCATTTCCATCTGGTCATTTGTCATTTGTTCATTTCCATTCAACCAAGTAATAGCTGTGTCAGTTTCCGCAGCTGACATCTGTTTCCGCAGCTGACTCTAGTTTCCGCAGCCAGAAGCAGATTCCGCAGCTACTACTCTGTTTTCAAAGAGAATGTACAGTCAGATGTTATTTTCATAATTATGAAATAAAATGTAGGAGAGAAGATCAATGGAGCATTCAAGACACCAATGGAGATCAGTCAGTTGAAGACCAAGGGCAAAAGCAAAGATTCCAAAGGTATGAATAAAATTTATTTCAAATAGTATTGAAAAACACATTTTTATATAGTTTCAAACCATGAGCTCTACCCATTACGCGCAATGATTATATTGACATTTCCGTAACCTTTCATGATCTCCATGTTATCCTCTTGTATTTATTCACAAACGGTTTCATCATTAAACCCCGATTTTCACTTATGATCCAATATCCCACCGGTGATAATGAAGCGTATTTGATTTGACTTAGGACTCTTGCAGCCGCATAAACTCATAACCGTTGATTGAAACGTGTTCATATTTAATTGTGCAGTCACCAAAATTCAAAACGTTGCCGAATGTGTTATACTTTGTTAACCTCTCTGTCGTGTCTCTGTCGTGTTTATGAAACCCCACTCTACTCATTCTCACTCCCTGTTTCACTCCATTTTGTTCCTTTTGCTCATTCTCACTCCCGTATATCTACCCACAGTCTTACTCCATTCCATTTATAGTGCTCATTCCCATTTTATGATACATTCCCACAGTCATTGTGCTCGATCCTGTGTATTCCATCGTTCCATTTCCACTTAAACCCTCACGAAAGAAAATTTGTGAAGCACAGAGAAGTGAAATGGGAAAATTATTAAGGGCAGAGCCGGAAGGACCAAAGTTTATAGAGGGATATCCGCAAGCAAAAGAGATGTTGAAGAAAGCAAAATGGCTGCGTTTTATTCAGAAATTCAGAGGTTACCACAGAGAAGTTACGAAAGCATTTGCAAGGTCGTTTGATGGCTCAGAAGCAGAAATTGGAGACCTCAATTTTTCGGTCAATGAAGCATCAATAGCAACAGCCACAGAACTTCTTCAGGTGGGAGAACGTTGGTTCAAAAATAAAAGCATCAGTGATGAGGCATGGAGAACAATCCTACGAAATCAAGGTATGGACATCACTGTTTTTAAAAGAGGAATCCCTGTGCATGCAATAAAAGAAGAATGGGCCACTTTACTGCTAATTGTTCAGAAATTCATTACATGTGAAGGCCGTTTTGGGTCTATGTACATGTACCATACCAAGCTATTGATGAATTTTCTAGAAAACCAAACTCTCAATCTCCCTTATTTTCTATTCAATAGCTTGAAGAAAATGGATGTGACTGTTCAAAAACACTTAGGAGATGTAGAGCCTCATCTTTATCACCACGGCCTTATAAAAATTCTGATTGAAAAGGAGCTAAAGGAAAGAAAAGATACATGGGAACAATTCCTAGTTAGAAACTTCTTTGAAGAACCTCAGGAAATTCCCGAAGGTAGTTCAATTAGAAGGAGTAGAAGAAAAAGAATGAATGTTGAAACCCAAATTACTCCTACTCAGGAAATTCCCGCAGCTAGCACAGCAAAAAGAAGTAGGAGGAAAAGAACAATTGAGGAAATCCAAAACACTCCTACTATTACTATGGAAAGAACTGATAGGGAAGAGAGATTGGTAAAAATAAAGAAGAAGGATATCAAAGGAAAGAAGCCAATAATACCAAAAGAAAGAGAAACTATTGAGGCTGTACATAAAACTCCTTCTTCTGAAGAAGAAGATCATCAAATACTATCAGAAATATTAGTTTATCTTCAAAAACAGTCATCCATGCCCAAGAAGACAGAAAAAGGAAAACAAGAACAAAAGGGTAGTGTACCACAGCATGTGAGGAGAAGCAGCAGGCTTAAGGGGAAATTGAGGAAAACGCAAATTAAGGGTCCTCATTTCATTGATTTGGGTGAGGAGACATCTGAAAAGTCCCCAACTGACCATAGTCCATCTCAGTCAGTTAGTGAACCTGGTTCCTTTCATTCCCAATCAGACAATGAGCATACTCCATCTTATTCTCAGCAAAATATTGATGTAAGCCCTCCTCGGCCAGATTTTGAACATAATTCTCCTTTACAGCATTTTGGGGACAGCCCAATGAAAATGACACCGGAAGTAGACCCCAAGCAACAGGAGGTATATGACTATATAGAATCCTTGGAAAAGGCAGCCATAGGTCCAAGTACTTCTTCCATTCAGCCACATACATTGCAGGATGATTTAGTTCAATCATTAAAACAGGAAATTTTTGAGCTGGAGCTTTTAAATAGGCACATCAAAAATGAAAATGAAACATTGAAAGAACAAGGCAAGCTGGACAAGATCATCCATGATAACACTATGTTACATTTGGGAATATGGCAAAAGAAAAATAAGAAATTGAAAAGGAAATGCCAGAAATTGAGCAGAGCACTTGTGAATATCAAATTTAGGTGCTTAATGAAGAAACCCAGAATGATGGCAGTACCAAAGAAGAAGAGAAGGGGATTGGATGTGCTGGCTGAAGTATCAAGGCACATGAACCGAACAAAGAGTATCAAAATTTTGGTTGCATGAGGACATGCAACACCTTCACAGTGGGGGTATGTTGAGTCCCAAATTTGCATCTTTTCCATACACTTTTCCATACCTTTTTCACTCACCTAAACCTCCCAAATTGTCAATATCATGTGCAAAAGGGCATCTAACATGGTTTTTAATTATATTTTTGTGTTTGCTATTTGATCTAGATTTTTTTCATTCAGCTGCGGAATCTTGCCACTTTCCGCAGCTGCTGCAACTTTCCGCAGCTATTTTGTGAAACTCTATGCTACAGGTGTCTACAAGGGAAATGAGCCACATGGGCAGGTCAGGAATGACGTGGACATGGTTCGTGTCCTATTGGTTCAAGAAAACTCGTCCAAAGAAGCCGCGGTCAAAGGCGTCCACATGGAAGTCAACTATGGAGTTTCATGTCGGCCGGACTCTGTTTCGTGGCACATAAAGATCCATACGGTCGTTTCTAAGCCTGCGGAGGTTAAATCGACATCTGTACAGGGTTCTAGAGTCGAATTCAAGCATCCACCTTTCGTAGATCTACTTTCCAACACGGCCATACTCCTATATCCGTGGACGTAGTGGTCTACGTGCTTCCCACCAGCATGAACTTTAGGAGACAGTTACAGTTTGTTGTTATATATATTGCGTTTGCATACGCATATGAAGTTAGTTGAAGTTAGTTGATGTTCGTGAATGTAGTCTCTGTTATATTTTAGTCTGCTCTGTAGTGATTACGCTGCACTTGTGCCGTAACATTACTATTCTGTAATGAACTACTTTTTAATATGAGAAGACTCTGTTTTCAACTTAATTCGTGTTTGAGGACCGTTACCAAGGCTGTGTAGAGGGCCCCTGCTCAGCTAAGGTTTTGTGTATTAGTGTATATTTCTCATTTTTTTTCTTTAGAAATCATTGTATCATAATCCATTCATATGTTCATACTTTGCAGTTGTTTCATTTCTGTTTATACACTTCCATAATTTCCATTTCATTTCGGTCTTTCATGCTTTATGATTGTTAATCACTGATCAGTATTTATGTTTTTCAGGTTTTAGATGGGCAGCCCAGGCATTTTTATAGCTTTTTGACTAATGACATGAAACTAACATTGTTCTGCTGCTAGTTTGCTTTTCATAGCTTTTGTTTAACTTCAGTATTGCTCTGTTCATTTTAGTTTTGTTTATTTGCTTCAGTAGTTAAAATTTAGATATACTAATCTGCTCATAGCATCTTCAGTTGCCTCCGAAAGCCACAGCTGGACTGATGGTGAGGGATTGCATTATGAAATGTGTAGTTTAGTATTATTTTCTTTTCTGCAAATTTAGATATACTAATCTGCTCATAGCATCTTCAGTTGCCTCCGAAAGCCACAGCTGGACTGATGGTGAGGGATTGCATTATGAAATGTGTAGTTTAGTATTAGTTTCTTTTTTGCAAATTTAGATATATTAAGCTGCTCATAGCATCTTCAGTTGCCTCCGAAAGCCACAGCTGGACTGATGGTGAGGGACTGCATTATGAAATGTGTAGTTTAGTATTAGTTTCTTTTCTGCAAAATTAGATATATTAAATCATGTATGACATCTTCAGTTGCCTCCGAAAGCCACAGCTGGACTGATGGCGAGGGATTGAATCATGAGTGTATGGTTTATTATTAGTTTACTTTCTGCAAATTAAATATCAGTTACACAAGTTGTTTATGATTACTTCCGAAAATCATAGCTGGACTAATGATGAAGGGTCAGAAGATAAATTGATGTAATCTGATTTAGATTTATTTTGTTGCAATTTTGAATTTTCTTAAGCATAGTTTCTTTTGTGTTTAGTTGGCAGCAAGAATAGTTTGGTTTTCATGCTCACTAGTTTACTGTTTTGATTTATTAGATTAGCAGCACCTTTTCATTTCAGCAGTACATTTTTATTTTCTTTCAAGTCTTGTCATTGTAATTTTCAATTTGCTTTTAAAGTTTCAAGTTGGTAAATCATTATAGGGGATATCACTTCCTTGAACAAATATAACCAAACTTTTTTTCATTTTAGAATTTCCATTTCACCTTAGAAAGACCAAAAACGACAAAAGTTAAGAAATAGGTTATCTTGCACATATAGTGCGCCGCACTTCATCAGCTTACGATTCCCGGATTGACAAATTAAATGCAGCAATTTAGGACACTAAATTGACCAAACAACAAGATCATCACACTAGTATTTTTCATCATGGTCTGATCAAGCTCATTGTGTTGCATCACCTGTCCTCCATCAACATGACTTGAAAATTTTCTTGGAGATATTGTCAGCGATGCCTACCATTAGCCCTTCTATCTTGCCTAGTACAACATCAACACATCCAACGGAGGTTGGCTCTTCTAGCATGCCAACTTAATTTTCAGATGCTCCTAGGGTTGTTGAGTTTACTCACACATATGAGAATGGGAAGAGACAAGTATTTGTGACTAAGTCTGCCAAAAGTGTTCTTACACTTCATACCATTGTGGATCATAGTGAGATAGAGGAGCAGACTCTTTTGCATCAGCATAGTGAATTACCGCCATTGGAGGTTCAGGTATTATATCAGCTTGATTTCAGATCAGCTAAAGAGATAATCAGAGAGAAATATGAGGAAATATCATAATTGAAGAAGATGTTTTCCATTTCTAATTCTCAAATTATCTTTTTACAGCAAGAAAATTTTCAATTGAAAGTGAAGTAGCTCCTACAAAGAAAGCCCAAGCTTGACCTAGAGGTAGTCAAAGGTAAAGGTAAAGAGGTTATTGATCTTTACCAAATGCGAGATATGGAGGCCGAAACTCAATCAAGAAGGTAAAAAACGAGAGGTCTCAAAAGGACAGTGTAGCTAGAAAGACATTCAATTCATCCACCTAAAGAGCTGACCTTTGATGAGCTTATAGCCATGGATATTAATGAAGACAGAGAGCTTTGGTTGTCAAGGGTAAATGATCATTTATATAAGCTCTTGAAGAGGGCTAAGAGGGACAATAAGCTGCAAAGACACATGGCAAACCATTATTGCACCAGGAACACAATTTCTCAAATAAGGCTAAAACAATTGAAGAAAAGGCTAAAAGAAGCACAAATGAAGCTTAAAGAGAAGGATAACTTAGAATTATTGACTGAAGCTTCTTTGGCTATTTATCCCATCACTCGTAGGTGCCATAGAAAAATTTTTGAGAAGTTTTGAACAATTTTAGAATTTTTCTGGAAATTCCTCATTGCATAAGGGTAACAAACTTTTGTTACGCTTATTTTGGGGACACCCAAATGATGATTTATTTACATGGATGGAAGTATTTTGATGAGTACATCACAAATCGGGAATTCCCATGGCATGAAAAGCTATAATTTTGGAGAAAAAGCTCAAAAACCACTTAGTTTTCATGTTTCTGCCACCTTTTTGGAGCCTCTGTTATGCTTTTGGAGTAACCTTGGGAGAATGGAGTTTTGAAGGCCTTCCCGTGGGTCATTTTGAAAAATTAAATATGTTCCGCAGAATAGAGAGACAGGGCTAGTTGTTTGTTCTTTAAAAATTGGATTTAGACTCCTAAAAGTGCCTCCAAAGTCTTGTTATGATTCTGCAATTTTTTGTTACCCTTATGTCAGAAATGTCCCAAATCAGCATTGGATTCCTTAGGACACTTGTCAAGCTTAGAAATTGTCACAAATTTGAGGTTTTGTTTTCCTATGAGTTGGAATTAGAGTTATTGAGTTGGATTTTTCCTCCTATCATGAGGGAATATGTAATTAATGTAAGGGACAAACACTCCTAGTTTATAGCTAAAATTCAGGGAATGGTTTCTAACCTCCCTAGAATCTAGGAAATGACTCATCTTGTGTATTTATGATCCATTTTGGATGGGATTTAGACCTTATGAGGTGTAATAGTCCATATTTTATATAACTAGACTCTCTTTAGTATTTTTTGGGTTGGATAGTCTCATATTGCAATGGATCTTTTGTAATAAAAAATTTGGAATGAAATCAGAGACAGATTTGCAGGAATTGTGTTGAGATACTTGTGGTATGCATTGGAGCATCTGTTCTTCTTATTTTTATTCATCTATTCATGCTTAATACCATTTATTCTTCTTACACATATGTTTCTCTTTTAATTTTATGATCATAAATCAAGTTTATTCATGCTCTATTTTAGACAACACTTACATTGCTATGTCTATTTGCGTCTAAAATAAATGAATTCACCTCAGTGCTCATTCAAACTCTCTTCTAATTCATCCTATACCCAATGAGCTATTAAAAATGCTTTCAAACTAGCTATATAGCCTCACATATTCTCTAAAAATTCACCTTGGAGTTCAGACCTAAAAACCTTATACACAGTCTACTCACTGACTTTTTTATCCAACACTTAAAACATCAAACAAATCCTATTTAATGAGCTTACATAGATAGCCTAAGATCATTAGATACTCATCCATTTCTTTAACTGCAAAAGTGACAATGAGAGAACCCTCTCTAGTCCTGGTAGGGCTAGCTACCTAACCTAAAGCCTGGTCTGAAGTTACCTTTCTTTAATTCCATTTTCAACCTTTGGAAGTTTGGGAGAGTGATAAAATTTTTGGCACCATTTCTGGGGAGTGATTGCTAAACTTTCCTTGGGAATATTTCTTTAATCCTCTGAAATTTAGACTTGTAGGTAACAAGCTCTAGCATTCGAAATAGGCTAAATTCTTAAATTTGAGCCAAAGTTCAAAATTCCTATCTTAAGTTGGCTCCTAAAAGGCATGCTAGGTCAAATCTAGACCCAAATCCCTCACCAATTTTGAATGGACCTGGTTGTCTTTTTATAAAGAAGAAAATCAAGTCTCGAAAGGTTGGAAGAGCTATTCCTCCACTTGTAAAATCAAATCCTTGCCTACGAGATTTTTTTCAGAATATTTGTTTTATAGCTCGAAATCTGAAATATCTTTGTTTAGAACTAAGTTTGAAGCCTTTCTTTCAGAAGCCACCTGTCAGCCTTTTGATTCTGAAACCTTTGCACCATTTTCTGAGTCTTTCTATTCTGAAGTTTATAGAAAATTCTGGTCTAATTTCCACAAACTTAAAGGCTTGGTGGATAAGTTTCAAGAAACTTCACAGAAAGCTTATTTCCAATATCAACAGCATGATTTTGCTTCACCTGTCATTACACCTTCTCATACAACTACATCATTAACCCTTCCTTTCATTACATCATTACCTATGCAAGTTTTCACTCCATCAACACCTCCACCACCTCCTCCATAATTCATGGCCATATTTTCTTCGTTGATCCTACCATTTCGACTCACTCCACTACCTCATAACTCTGGTCAGAGACTTCCCCTTTTCGATGGAATATCAAAGATTACATGTTGTCTAACCAGCTCCGAAAATAGAAGAAAAGAGATATCAACGCCTTAGAAATAAGCCACTTCGAGGGGGAAACCTCCAATACATTACATCAATGAACAATTCTTATATGATACAATTTACAAAACCTCCTTTCTATATCTAGGAGTCCATGGGGCCATAATGTAATCCTAGCGGGGCCACAATGTAATCCTAGCCGACCTAACAATAATAATTTAAGGGCACAATAATAACAATATGGGGGTTACAAAGGTACAATAATAACAATAAGGGGGTTACACTAACAAAAATAAGGGACTATACTAGTAATATAGGGACCTAACATGCCCCTCTCCTTCAAAAAAGTGTTGTCCTCAACGCTTGAGTAGCTCTGGGTGCTTCTGTACAAAATTCTCATCCTCCCATGTAGAATCTTCAGTGGGTAAGTTCTTCCACTTGATGAGATACTCTGAAATTGATCGATTCCGTAGTTGTCGAGTTCTTGTTTCCGTGACCGCTTCAGGTTCCAATATGATTTTTCTTTCCTCATCAAGTTCTGGCAATATTGTTTGAACTGGAAGATTTTCACCTATAACCTTCTTTAAGCATGAAACATGGAAAACTGGATGCACTCGTGAAGAAGCAGGAAGCTCCAAATTGTATGCCATAGTACCAATCTTTTGCAACACCTTGTAAGGACCATAGTACTTTGGTGATAATTTATTATCCTTCTTAGCTTGCTTTAGGGACATTTGTTTGTATGGTTGTAGTCGTAAAAATACCCAATCTCCTACATCAAAACTTCTCTTGCTGCGATGTTGATCTACCTGTTGTTTCATTCGATTTTGTGCCAAATTTAGGTTATCCTTTAAGAGTTGGAGAACTTCTTGCTGATGCTCGATGTGATCTTCCATTTCTTGAACCTTCGAATTTTCCCTTAAATATGATGTGATAAATGGTGGATGATATCCATAAAGTGCCATAAATGGAGTCATTTTTGCTGCAGTCTTGAAGGAAGTGTTATACCACCATTCACCGAGAGGTAACCACTTGACCCATTGTGTTTGTTTATCAGATACAAAACAACGAAGATATCCTTCCAAACATTTATTTACTATCTCAGTTTGACCATCAGATTGCGGATGATAAGATGAGCTATGAGCTAATTGAGTACCCAAACAAGAAAATAACTTCGTCCAAAAATTTCCAGTAAAAATGGGATCTCTGTCGCTCACAATAACCCTTGGGCTTCCATGTAGCTTTTGAATTGTGTCCATAAATGTAGTAGCAACTTTACTTCCTTTAAATGGATGAGATAATGCTCAAAAGTGTACATACTTGGTAAGTCTATCAAATACCACCATGATGACACTCTTTCCTTCGGACTTAGGTAAACCTATGATAAAATCCATTGAAATCTCCTCCCAACATTGACTTTGAATGGATAAAGGTTTTAGAAGTCCTAGGGTCTTAATTGTCTCAACTTTATTCTGCTGGAAAACCAAACATTCCGCCACAAACTTTTGAATATCATATTTAAGGCCATCCCAAAAAAGTCTTTCTTCACCCTGTGGTAAGTTTTTAAAAATCCTAAGTGTCCTCCTAAAGGATAAATGTGCAATTCCAAAAGAATCTTTTGTTTTAGTTGGGAATTCTTACAAAGATATAAGCGATCTTTGTACCATAAGGAATAATTTTTCCAACTAAATGTATCAGATCTACTAGGATCTTGCTGCAACTTTTGAATGAGTGTCCATACATCTTTTTCCTTCTTCCATTCATCTCTTGCTTCGGTTATCCAATCTGGTTGGATAATAGAAATGGCACAAAGCAATGCTTCCACCTCTTCATTCTTTCTTGAGAGTGCATCTACAACAACATTAAGATTTCCTTTTTTGTAGATTATTTCAAAGTCATAACCCAACATCTTTGTGACCCATTTTCGCTGCTCTTCTGAAGATAGTCTTTGTTCCAAAAAGTGTTTAAGACTATCATGATCAATTTTTACCTTGAAGTGTCTTCCCATTAGGTAAGTTCGCCATTTCTTTAGTGCATGTAGTATTACTAACATTTCCTTCTCATAAATAGGTTTTTGTAAATACTTTCCTTTGATTGGACGACTTTCAAAAGCAATGGGTCTTCCTTCCTGCATTAAAACAACACCAATTCCATTTCCTGAGGCATCACATTCCACGATAAAGGTTTTTGTGAAGTCTGGCGTAGCTAAGACCGGTGCTAGGCACATTGCCTCTTTAAGATGTTCAAAGGCCTTAGTTGCTTCGGGAGTCCATGAAAATGCATATTTCTTCAATAATGTTGTTAGAGGTGCTGCTATTCTCCCATAATTCTTAACAAACTTGCGATAATACCCTGTTAACCCGAGAAATCCTCGCAACTGCTTTATGGTTGTGAGGACTTTCCATTCCTTAATGGCTTTAATTTTGTTAGGGTCTACTTTAACACCCTCGTGAGATACAATATGACCCAGATATTCCACCTCTTGTACTCCAAAGAAACATTTCGATTTTTTTGCATATAATTGTTTCTCCTGCAATAGTTTGAGCACCCTGTCAACATGTTCAACATGATCCTTCCAAGACCTGCTGTAGATTAGTATATCATCAAAAAATACTAGCACAAATTTTCTAAGGAAGGGTTTGAAAATGGAATTCATCGACCCTTGAAATGTAGAAGGTGCATTGGTAAGGCCAAAAGGCATGACCAAAAATTCATAATGACCCTCATGAGTTTGAAATGTTGTTTTTGGAATATCTTCAGTCTTCATTCTAATTCGATGATATCTTGAATGAAGATCCAACTTGGTAAAATAAATTGCTCCATGTAATTCATCCAATAATTCATCAATCACAGGAATGGGAAATTTATCTTTAATGGTGAGCTTATTGAGCTCCCTATAATCCGGACACATTCGCCATGATACATCCTTCTTGTGTACCAATACTACAGGAGCAGAGAAAGAACTTTGACTAGGTTGAATTATACCCGCCTCTAACATTTCTGCAATCATACATTCAATTTCACTCTTTTGGAAGTAAGGATATCTATAAGGCCCGATGTTTGGAGGAACACTTCCTGGAATCAAATGAATAGCATGATCATGATCACGAATAGGTGGGAGTCCTTTGGGAGTTTCAAACACCTTGGAATGATTGTCCAAGACTTGTTGGAGATCTGCAGAAATAGATGATTTTGATGTTGGAACATCTAGGGAGCATAATTGTGCAATTACGCCTCATTGTTCTTTCTTTATAAGCTTTGTCATGACATTAGAGCTTATTATCTTTCCCAGCTTCCCCGAATACCCCGTAATTCGACTTCCTTTCCTTCTGAAAAAAATTTCAAGAAAATTTCTAGAAAATTAAAAGCTACCGTACCCAAAGATTGTAACCATTGTACTCCTAGTACAACGTCAGCACCTCCCATAGGAATGGAAAGCATTGGACTAGTCAATATATATTCCCCCATGGTTAGCTTGATATTATGGCATTTTATAGAGCAATTTATAGTTCCTTCATTTGCAAACATCACTTGAAATTCTGGTGCTGGGTATAGGAAACAATTTAATTCCTTGGCTACCTTACAATGAATAAAATTATGGGTGCTACCTGAATCAATCAACACTATTACCTTTTTCTTCTTGATATGTCCTTCTATCTTGAGAGTTTGAGGAGTGGTAATTCCTGCCAATGCATTATACGATATGGTCGGACTCATTTCTTCCTCTTCTAGGGTTGGTTCCTGGTGTATATCCTCTTCTTGTTCATTTTCTTCTTCCTCTTCACAATCTATGTAAAATAATTTCTTCTCAGCACACTTATGACCTTTAGTATATTTTCTATCACAACTGTAGCAAAGCCCTTTTGCTCTTTTTTCTTCCAATTGTTGTGGTGTCAACCTTGTAGGTTGTGGAAATCTAGGCGTAGCAACACTTCCTTCTTTATAGAAGTGAGTAGTAGGCTTCCTTGTCGCCATAATTTTACATTCAATTTTTCTTGCCAACCTGAATGCCTTCTCCAATGAATCAAGTTCCAAAACGTGAACTTCATGTTGGATGTTATCCTTTAAAGTGCCTATGGAGAGATCAATCATGTGTTCCTTTGGAATATCAGTTACCCTTATATTCAATTTTTGGAAGTCCTCAATGTGCTGCCCCACTAAACCCTTTTGTTTGAGATTTATCAATTGGCTAAAGAAGGTGTTGCTATTTGTATCCTCATAATGTGCTATAATTTCCTTTGTAAAACTTGACCAAGTGACAATTTTTTTACGGGAGCAAAGCCATCGATACCATACAAATGTATTTTGTTCTAAATGTAAAGTTTCAATGCGTACCTTTTGTGTGTTTTGCACGTTATGGAGATCAAAATATTGCTCCATCTGTAGTATCCATGTTACAGGATCCTTTCCATCAAACTTCCTCATATCCATTTTTTGAATATGGTGGTTCTTCCCGCCAACATTAGAGTTTATGAAATCACGATTAACATTTATTTTGTTCTCATCATGAGGTTCTTCTACTATCTTTTCACCATTAGGAAACATTTCTTGTATCAACTTTGTCAAACCTTCCATGTCTGCTTTTAGATCATTTTTCATGTTTTCCATGTTGTCTTTCATGTCATCCATCTTAGCTTCCATGCCAGCTTCCATGCCATCCATCTTAGCTTCCACGCCTTTCTTCAAACTGTCCATCTTCACTTCCACGCCTTTCTTCAAAACTTCCATTTCATTTTTTGTTGCTCTTTGCGAGAGTGAAATTTGGTGCACTTGCTCTTGTAATTTTGATAGATGTTGTAATTCTTCATCTTCATGAGTCATAGTAGAGCCTTATGAAGGCTTAATGGGTGTTGAATTATTTTTATGGGGCATATTTTTGAATCCAATACTGATATCTATTCTACAATATTCCCTTGGAATCAATTTAAATTGATTCTTCAAACAAGACTTATGCAATTCGAAAAAAAAATACACTCATTTTTCTTGCTTTTGAGGAGCTCGATATTGAAATTAGATTATCTCTGTGATTGCATCACTTTGATATTTGAATTTTTCCATCGACGTAACCCTCTAAATTCTCTTTCGAATGCCACAGGTCTGACCTGATTTGGATTCTCCAAGACAAAGTTGTGTCCAATCTCCCACAATGACCTAATTATGGACTGGTTCAGTAGAGAGAATTTGTACGACTTGCCACATGTCATTGTTTCATCCTTCAGCTATGAAATTGATAGCCAAGAAACTAAAGTTCATTTAATTGCAACCACTTTTTATGGCACTCCAATCAGATGCTCATAGAGAGAGTTATGAAACTTTTCCCACGATCACCTCTTTGAGATGAAATCCGGGATCCTAAAAAAGCACTACCTTCCACAGATCATATCTCCGAAAATATTTCGAACCAAGCTCTGAAATATTTTGAAGAGTTTCCTCAGGATTTTTTCTTCGTACCCTAAAAAATTCAGATTTTGAACCTTCATAGAAAAAAACTTATAGTGAAAATGCCATGATGACCTGTTTAGAGTAGCGAAACCCTAGAATCCTAACCTCTGATACCAAATGTTGTGTAACCAACTCCAAAAATAGAAGAAAAGAGATATCAACGCCTTAGAAATAAGCCACTTTGAGGGGGAAACCTCCAATACATTACTTAAATGAACAATTCTTGTTGGGTGTGGAGCCTAATTATCTTGTTTACTTTGTATCACAGCATTGGACCCCTGTACCTTAAATGGGGCGGCAACGCCGCCCGTAAATTAATCGCTGCCGTGGGGGGTCTAGGGGGGGGTGGCAGCAACTTTATGGAGCCCCCCCTTGGTGGGGGGTTTCGGGGGCAGTGCCCTCGAAGCTAAAAACAGATGTAAAATTGCCTTGTAAAAGTATAGTAATTTCTAGTCAATCTGGGCCATTCATTAGGCAAATGATCTTACGATAGAAGTTATGTTTAGTTTAGGGTTTTTTGCCCTAGAAGGCAACCCCTCGCTTTTATAAGGGTATTGTATTGCGGTTGTGTATTGTATGTGTGTATTCTCAAAGTGAGAAACAGAGAGGGAGATTGTGAGAGAGAACAGAGGATATTACAGCGGATCTACTATAGGTTGTGTCTCTTCATTTTGATGGATAATAGAAAGGAAGGACTAGCTGTTCGGGGTGGATGTAGCCCAAAATGGGTGAACCACATATATCTGTGTCTCTTTGTTTTTATGTGTTTTGTGTGCTTGTATTTTCTGCATATTTTATGTGTTGCATTTCTCTGTAATATATAATTTTCTAACAACTGGTATCAGAGCCGAAGGTATATTTGGCTGATAAACTCACAGAAAAAAAGGGTTCCTGGTTCGAGTGGGAGCAATGGCGGAAGATGGTAAGTTTAGGGTCGAGAAATTTAACGGCCAAAACTTCCCGCTGTGGAAGATGTAGATGGAACATTATTCAGGATTCAATATCTGTATCTACCATTGAGTGGAAAAACAAAGAAGTCGGCGGCTGCGATAGACGCTTTTAATGGAACATTCTCATAAGAAAGGCACTCTGAACATTACTTCGTTGTGCTCACAAGGTGTTAAAATTGGACAACTAGGTCCAAACTCCATGTTGTGATGCTCAGATGAAGATACCGATATTTTTATTGGATTCCTCTTTCGGAGAGGTGTAAGATCCATATAAAATTTATCTAAATCCGATGAGCAGAACATTTTTTTTGAATTTATTATTTATAATAAATTATATGTGTAGGTCAGCCTTAAGGTTTTGCACCCCCAGCAGATGTGTCACACACCTCAATGATGTATATAAATACAGTCAAAGTTGGAGAGCATTTCACACTCACTCATCACACATCTTCTTCTCTTCTCTGATTTAGTACGAGCTCCTTGGAGGACGAATTCAGCTCACACGTGGGAAAAAGGACGAGTTTTTACAGCCAAGAAGAAGGACGCAGATTGCTGCAGCTAGGGATTCCAAGGAAGTTTGACCAGCGCTGACTTTGGTCAACGCATGGTCCAAAGAGGCTGAAATTTATTAGAGACTTCGATTTTAGGAGGTCGTACATATTGGCACAAGAACCGAGGTCAAAACGTTGACCAAAGTTGGAGTTGTGTTGACTTTTATGTTGCTGTCCTGCGTTGACTTTTATGGACAACGTTGACTTTTCTGGAGTTGACTTGTGTTGACTTGGTGACTGATTTGAGGATTGTTGTGACACATTCTGGGTTGGCTGATCAAGGAGACTTTGCTGGTTAAAGCATCCTGGTTTGTCTTCTATAGATCCACTGGTATGTTCTATCAGCATTTTACTTAACTGTTTGGGTGATTGCTGTAATAAAAGTAAAGTTGCATCAAGCATAGAACATCTACAAAAATTTACATGGTATTAGAGCTCAGGTGAAGACAAACCCTAACTTTAGCAATCACCATCTAAGAAAATGGGCTCCACAAGTTATGAATTCAAGGAGAATGACAAGCTGACTGGAAGGGATGACTTCCATGCTTGGAAGATGATATTAGATCTCAAATTGGAAGACCATGATCTCATGGACCATGTACTGGGTAAGATACAAGAACCTCCATCCAATGCTACTGCTGCTGCTAAAACCAAGTATAAGAAGGGGGAGATCAAAGCAAAGCCGATGATCAGGGAATCCATTCATAAAAGCCTGGTGGCCTACATCTCTGAGTTGGGTACATCCAAAGAGATGTATGATAAATTGATCCTAATGTTCAAGGTAAACAATGTAAACCAAGTGCTATTCTTCAAGAATCAATTGAAGAATCTGAAGAAAGGCAGGGATGAGTCTGTTCAAACATTCTTTCTGAAATTGACCGAGATTAGGAACAATCTGCTGGCTATTGGGGAGACAATAGCCGATCGTGAGATGGTACTCACCGCACTTGGAGGACTCCCATATGAATGGAAAGTATTCACCACTACCATTCTCAATAATAGTACTATTCCTAACTTTGACGAGCTACTGTCCAGATGCATGCAAGAAGAGACAAGAATGAAGGAATATGAAAATGACAGAAATGCTGCCTATGTTGCTCATTCTAGGAAGAAGAACTCTGGTGGTCCTAAGAACAAAGGAAGAGCTAGGACCCAAGGAAAGAAGGGTAAGTGTTTCACTTGTCATAGGCCTGGTCACTATGCTAGAGAATGTCCCTTCAAGAAGGATTCTCCTGATAGTGATGACAACGACAACAATCGAAGGAATGGAAATCAAAGAAACGACAGGTCCAAAGGAAAGAGGAAGGCTCCCTCTAGCGGAAACAATCAACCTTTCAAAAGGTCTAGAAACTCCAGGTATGAGGAGTCTAATGCTATTGATAAAAGAGATGAATACATTCTTGTATCTGCTCTCTCTGCTGCATCCCCGCCCGACACCTTGGATGTCTGGCTGATAGATAGTGGTGCCTCAAGACACATCATTGGGTTCAAGGAAGCACTCTCTGACATGGTTGAGAAGGATACCAATCTGGAAATTATCCTTGGGGATAATGCCACATATCCCGTGAGAGGGACAGGGACTGTGACCCTCCACTTGTCTCAAGGACAAGTCCTACATTTGCAGGATGTACTCTATGTACCAAAATTGAAGAAGAACCTTGTGTCTATATCGGCAATTAAAGACAAAGGCTTCAATGTGGCATTTATTGATGGAAAGGTGCGCATGTGGAAGAAGAATCTCAAGGAAGCTATCGTGATTGGTTTTAGAGTTGGAACACTCTACCAAGTTGAAGGAAGTCCACTAGGAGCTATGACATGTGATACTATGCGACAAACTAAACTATGGCACCGAAGGTTTGGACACCTTCATTACAAGGCCCTTCCCGAAGCAAGGAAGGTGGTGACAGGGATGCCCGACTTTGGAAATAATCATGAAGGTGTATGTAAGGGTTGTGCCGTAGGAAAGCATACAAGGGGACCTTTCCCCTCAAGTGTCACAAAGACATCTGATATTTTGCAACTGGTCCATTCTGATCTATCTGGTATGCTACCCGTGACATCCCCGGGAGGATGTTCTTACTATATGACATTCACTGATGACTTCTCCCGCAAAACCTGGATATACTTCTTGAAGAAGAAGGATGAGGCTTTCATGTGGTTCCGTACCTTCAAAGCCTTGGTGGAAAATATGACAGGGAAGAAGATCAAGATTTTGAGGACCGAAAATGGGACTGAATATGAGTCAAATGAGTTCAAGGACTTTTGCAGAGAAGCTGGCATTATGAGGAAGACTAATACTTCCTATACTCCTGAGCAGAATGGTGTTGTTGAACGCAAGAACAGGACTATTGTGGAAGCTACCCGTGCCATGCTATGTGACCAGGGTCTACCGAAGTTTCTGTGGGGAGAAGCTGCAAATACTGTTGTGTACATTCAAAACCGATGCCCTCATTCCGCTCTGGACTCCAAAACTCCCGAAGAGGTTTTAATTGGTAAGAAACCTGACGTCTCACATTTTAGAATTTTTGGATGTCCTGTTTATTTTCATGTGCCAAAAGAAAAGAGAAGTAAGCTAGATGTTTTTGGGAAGAAAGGAATGTTTGTGGGCTACAACGAAACCTCTAAGGCCTATAGAGTCTATGTACCTGGTCAAAGGGAAGTAGAGATACGCCATGATGTCACTTTTGACGAAGATGCTTCCCTGAAGAAAGTATTAGATCTTCCAAGATCTGAGGAAAATCATGAAGCAAGGCCTGGAAATCAAGAAGAACCGCAGGATGAGACAATGCCTGATGTTGAAGGACCAATGGACCCAATCGATCCATCTCATTCACTGAGAAAGAGACCATCATGGCTCAGGGACACTCTTGAAGATGCCGAGGGACATGCTGCCCCGAGGGGGACATTCCGAGAAAGCAAGAAACCGTGTAGATACCAAGGGTATCTGACTGCCATGAGTACTATTGTACAATCTGAACCTGGATCTTTTGAGGAAGTCGTAAAGCATCAAGTCTGGAAGGATGCTATGCACGAATAATATGAGTCCATAATGAAGAATGATGTCTGGGATGTGGTTCCAAGACCGAAGGACAAATCAGTTGTCACCGCGAAATGGCTCTACAAGATCAAGCATGGATCCGATGGAAGTGCTGAAAAGTTCAAGGCAAGATTTGTTGCCTGTGGCTTCTCTCAAAAGGAAGGAATAGATTATGATGACATATTTGCACCTGTGGCACGATATACCACCATTCGATCAATCATAGCCCTTGCTGCTACGCAAGGATGGAGTCTTCATCGGATGGATGTCAAGACCGCTTTTCTGCATGGTGCAATAAAGGAAGAGGTGTATGTGGAACAACCTCTGGGATTTGAAGTTCAGGATCGAGACACTCATGTCTGTAGGTTGAAGAAAGCCCTCTATGGGTTAAAGCAAGCACCCAGAGCTTGGTACGAGAGGATGGATAGTTACTTGATGAAGTTGGGCTTCACTCGAAGTAATGCTGATCCGAACCTTTACTTCAAGGTTGTACAGGGGAAGCCTCTCATTCTGGTGCTGTATGTGGACGACCTCTTCCTGACAGGTGCTGACCCTCTCATTCATCAATGCAAGAGGAAGCTCGCTGCTGAGTTCGAGATGAAGGACCTAGGACTGATGCACTACTTCCTAGGCCTGGAGGTCTGGCAGAGACCTGGAGAGATTTTCCTTTCTCAAGGAAAATACATTGTGAAACTTTTGGAAAGATTTGGTATGGTGGACTGCAAGACCATGTCAACACCAATGGAACTCAACTTCAAGAAGTTGAGTGGCAGCGCTGCTGGGCCTGTATTGGCTAATCCTACTGAGTATCGTCAACTCATAGGAGCTCTGATGTTCTTAGTGAACACCCGTCCAGATATATGTTTTGCAGTGAACACTTTGAGTCAACAGATGGTTGAGCCTCATCACTTTCATTGGGTTGGTGCCAAGAATCTTCTAAGATATCTTCGTGGCACGATAAACCATGGGCTGAGATACACTGCCGGGAGTGTGACACTCCGTGGATATACTGATGCCGATTGGGCTGGCAGTGTGGTGGATCGTAAGAGCACATCGGGATGTTGCTTCAATCTTGGTTCTGCTTCGATCTCATGGATGAGCAGGAAGCAGAAGTCGGTGGCTTTGAGCACCGCGGAGGCCGAATACATTGCTGCTAGTATGGCCTGTTGTGAAGTAGTTTGGTTGCGAAAGCTCTTTAGTGAGCTGTTTGGACATGTGCTAGATACCACTGTGATACTCTGTGATAATCAGAGTGGGATTCGTATGACTGAGAATCCTGTGTTCCACGACCGATCCAAGCATATTGATATCAGGTACCACTTTATCCGGGATATGGTACAGCGAGGCGCCGTAAGGCTCGATCATATAGGAACCGATGAGCAGGTCGCGGATATTCTCACTAAGCCCCTGGGGAAGGTCAAGTTCCTAACCTTCCGTGAGAGTCTTGGTATCGTGGAACGACCCTATGATGTGGGTCCCGTTGGACGATGAGCTCTGGGAGCTCTGGGGGGCTTTGGGGATAGCTTCTTGGAGCTATAAGCACTCACGGGGCTAGGCTTGCCGAACCTTGTGGTGCTTCTGCCCCACCATTGTGATTATTGAGTTGGTTCACCTCTCATTTTTCTATGCCCCGTATGCATCCTACCCATTGAGTTCAGGGCTCATGGGAAGTACCTCTCATTTGGCCAATGAGGTGGGAAAAGCTAGAGACTAGTAGCAAATATTGATGGACGCATCAGAGATTGTCGTACTCTCTATCTAGGATGGCACGGTCCAACCACTTGATCTGGGATCAAGTATAGTGAGGTTTCAGACCTCCGCCTGACTTCGGGTCAGATGAACCAACTTCGGGTTGGTTGGAGACTCTTTGTGAGTCTAATAGAGGTTTCATACCTCTGGGCTGAATTTGTCAGCCGGGGGATGATGTCTTTGTGACTGACCCACTTCTGTTTTGAAATAAAGAGGCCAGCAAAGCAAGTTACAGCGGGATGACACACGATGTTTGGTTGCACTGATGGATGGAGTTCTCCCTAGTTGAGAGGGAGTGTTAAAATTGGACAACTAGGTCCAAACTCCATGTTGTGATGCTCAGATGAAGATTCCAATATTTTTATTGGATTCCTCTTTCGGAGAGGTGTAAGATCCATATAAAATTTATCTTAATCCGATGAGCAGAACATTTGTTTTGAATTTATTATTTATAATAAATTATATGTGCAGGTCGGCCTTAAGGTTTTACACCCCCAGCAGATGTGTCACACACTGCAATGATGGATATAAATACAGTCAAAGTTGGAGAGCATTTCACACTCACTCATCACACATCTTCTTCTCTTCTCTGATTTAGTACGAGCTCCTTGGAGGACGAATTCAGCTCACAAGTGGGAAAAAGGACGAGTTTGTACAGCCAAGAAGAAGGACGCAGATTGCTGCAACTAGGGTTTCCAAGGAAGTTTGACCAGCATTGAATTTGGTCAACGCATGGTCCAAAGAGGCTGAAATTTATTGGAGACTTCGATTTTAGGAGGCCGTACATATTGGCACAAGAACCGAGGTCAAAAGGTTGATCGAAGTTGGAGATGCGTTGACTTTTATGTTGCTGCCCTGCGTTGACTTTTCTTGACAGCATTGACTTTTCTGGAGTTGACTTGTGTGGACTTGGTGACTGATTTGAGGATTGTTGTGACACATTCTGGGTTGGCTGATCAAGGAGACTTTACTGGTTGAAGCATCCTGTTGACTGTCGTAACGCACCATCACATTCTTCTGTTTCTGGTTTGTCTTCTATAGATCCACTGGTATGTTCTATCAGCATTTTACTTAACTGTTTGGGTGATTGCTGTAATAAAAGTAAAGTTGCATCAAGCATAGAACATCTACAAAAATTTACACAGTGTCAGTCGCCTTCAATATTTCGAAGGAAAAAAACAACAGAGGGTTTGATGCAGACGTTGGCGAAACTATATGAAAAACCCTCGGCCTCAAACAAGGTATTTCTTATGAAACGATTATTTAATATGAAGATGTCAGAAGGTGGATCTTTTGCAAACCATTTAAATGATTTTAATACAGTTACAGTCAGTTAAGTTCTATAGGGGTAAACTTTGATGATGAAGTTAGAGCTCTGTTATTCTTATGCTCATTTCCAGAAAGCTGGAATGGTTTATTTATGGCCATTAGTAACTCTGTCTCTGGATCTAGTACTTTAAAGTTTGATGATGTTTTCGATGCTATCCTTAGCGAGGAAATGCGATGGAAAAGCTCCGGTGAGACATCGAGTAATGCTTTGAGTGCAGATTCTAGGGGAAGAAGAATGGAAAGAGGAAAGAGCTCGGGATATCGCAGTAAATCAAGGAAAGGCGGATCTAAGTCCAAATCGGGGATAGTGTGCTGGAAATGCGGAAAGAATGGACACCTAAAGAAAGATTGTAGATCTCGGAAGGGAAAAGAAGGAGATACACAGCAAGAAAACAATCATGAAGCAAATGTGACAGGTGATGTGTTACAAGATGCTTTGATTCTTTCTTTCGAAAATTTTACTGATTCTTGGGTTGTAGATTCAGGGGCTTCATTCCATGCCACACTTGATAAGAAATATTTTCATGACTATGTTCAAGGAGATTTTGGACAAGTTCATTTGGGTGATGATAAACCCTGTAAAATTGTTGGAATGGGTAAAGTTCTTGTAAAACAACAGAATGGAAACCAATGGCTACTAAAGGAGGTAAGGCATGTTCCGGATCTGAAGAAAAATCTGATTTCAACAGGGCAGTTAGGCAGTGAAGGTTGTGTGACAACTTTCACAGATAAAACTTGGAAGGTCACCAAAGGAGCACTGGTAATAGAAAAGGGTGAAAAGGTTGGTACATTGTATTTATGCAATGGTATTTCTAACTCTGTTAATGCTTTAACTTCCAAAGGAGCAGATGCAAGATTATGGCATCATAGGCTCAGACACATGAGTGAGAAGGGAATGAAGATTCTTCACTCAAGAAATTTGTTGCCAGGTTTGAAGAATGTTGATTTGGATTTCTGTGAAAATTGCATTTATGGAAAACAAAAGAGTCAGATTTCTCAGAGTTGGGAAAGAAAAGAAGAGCAAAAAATTGGAGCTTGTGCATACAGATGTATGGGGACCTGCTCAGGTATCATCTCTCGGTGGCTCTCGTTATTATGTTACTTTTATTGATGATGCAACTAGAAAACATGGATTTATTGTATTCAGAATAAATCTGATGTATTTGATACTTTCAAGAAATGGAAAGCTTTGGTTGAGATTGAGACAGGAAAGAAGTTGAAGTGTCTCAGATCAGACAATGGAGGTGAATATTGCAGCAAAGAGTTTGATAGGTAGTGTTCAGAGCATGGAATTCGCAGAGAGAAGACAGTTCCAAGAACACCACAAGAAAATGGTGTGTCAGAAAGGATGAACAAAACAATCATGGAGCGTGCAAGGTGCATGAGATTGCATGCGGGATTGCCTTTACAATTTTGGGCAGATGTTGTAGATACTGTTGTTTATCTAATAAATAGAGGGCCTTCAAGTTCCTTGGATGGTGGTATTCCAGAGGAAGCATGGACAGGTAAAAAGGTAAAATACTCTTTTTTAAAGCCTTTTTGTTGTGAGGCCTTTGTCCATATTAATAAATAAAACAGAACAAAGCTTGAGGCAAAATCAAAGAAATGTACCTTTATTGGATATGGTGCTAATGATTTTGGTTATCGCTTATATGATTATGAAAATCACAAAATCATTAGGAGCAGAGATGTAATATTCAATGAAAAGGTCTTGTATAAGAATCAGTTGCAGGAAAAGAAACAGAAAAAAGAAAGCAAGGAATACACAGTTCTTGATGAGATAACTGAAAAAGTAAAGGTGCCTGAAAATAATAATAATCAACAACCACAGCAGCAGCAACCACCACAACAACAACAGGCACCTCAAACACCTGAAAGTGGTGTTAGAAGATCTACCAGGATAAGTAGACCCCCTGAACGATACTCTCCTTCATTATATTATTTATTGCTAACTGATTCTGGTGAACCTGAATGTTATGAAGAAGCAATGCAGGTTGAAAGTAGGAAGAAGTGGGAGCTAGCCATGGAAGAAGAGATGGACTCCTTAATGCATAACCAAACTTGGGACTTAGTCAAGTTGCCTGCAGGTAAAACTACATTACAAAATAAATGGGTTTACAAGCTGAAGGAAGAAGATGGAGGAAAACAGAGGTACAAAGCTAGACTTGTGGTGAAGGGGTTTGCACAAAAGAAAGGTATTGATTTTGATGAAATATTTTCTCCCGTTGTTAAGATGAATTCAATCAGAACTGTTTTAAGTCTTGTAGCAGCGGAAGATTTACATCTTGAACAGTTAGATGTAAAGACAGCATTTCTCCATGGAGATTTGGAGGAAGAGATATACATGCAGCAACCAGAAGGATATGAGGTAAAAAGGAAAGAAAAATTGGTGTGCAGGTTAAAGAAGAGCTTGTATGGCTTAAAACAGGCCCCAAGGCAGTGGTATCTAAAATTTGACAAGTTTATGTCTGAACAAGGTTATACTAGATGTCACTCTGATCATTGTGTTTATCTGAAAAGGAAAAATGATGGCAGCTATATTATATTGTTATTGTATGTAGATGACATGCTTGTTGCAGGGTCCAACATGCAGGAAATAAATGTGCTCAAAAGAAAATTGGCAAATTCATTTGCAATGAAGGATTTGGGAGCTGCAAAACAAATCCTTGGTATGAGGATAACTAGAGACAGGAAAAATCGCAAATTAACACTGTCTCAGAATGAGTACATAGAAAAGCTGTTGAAAAGATTTAATATGCAGAATGAAAAACCAGTTAGTACACCTTTTGCTAGCCATTTCAAACATAGTAAGGAGATGTTCCCCAAGACCCACGAAGAAATGGAATATATGTCTAAAGTTCCATATGCATCAGCAGTTGGAAGCTTAATGTATGCAATGGTCTGCACAAGGCCTAATATTGCACATGCAGTGGGAGTTGTAAGAAGGTACATGAAAAATCTAGGAAAAGAACATTGGATGGCAGTAAAATTGATTCTCAGATATTTCAAAGGTACCACAAATCAAGCATTATGCTTTGGTGGTTCAAACATTACTCTACGGGGATATGTTGATGCAGATATGGCAGGTGACAGAGATAACAGGAGGAGCACTACAGGATATGTATTTACTGTAGGTGGAACAGCTGTCAGTTGGGTTTCAAAAATCCAAAGTGTTGTTTCACTTTCAACAACAGAAGCCTAGTATGTTGCTGCTACAGAGGCTAGTAAAGAAATGATTTGGTTACAAAGGTTTATGGATGAATTGGGTAAGAAGCATGATATGGGCACACTATAAAGTGATAGCCAAAGTGCTATTCATCTTGCAAAGAACTCAGCATTTCATTCCAAGACTAAACACATACATCTCAAGTACCATTTCATACGGTCAGTATTAGAAGATGGAGAGTTGAAGCTGGAAAAGATACACACTAGCCAGAATCCTGCAGATATGCTAACAAAAGTTGTAACCAGGGAGAAACTGAGAACGTGCTCAATTTCAATTGGTATTCAAGGATGACAATGAATATGAGAAACAGCCAGGTCCAAAGAGGAGTCATTGTCTAGCAAATGAAGCAGCGGTGGAGTTGCTACAATTAGTCTCCAAGTGCGAGATTGTTGGGTGTGGAGCTTGATTATCTTATTTACTTTGTATCATAGCATTGGACCCCTGTACCTTAAATGGGGTGGAAACACCACACGTAAATTAATCGTTGTCGTGGGGGGTCCAGGGGGGGGCGGAAGCGACTTTATGGAGCCCCTCCCCTGGCGGGGGCTTTTGGGGGTAGCACCCCCGAAGCTAAAAATAGATGTAAAGTTTCCTTGTAAAAGTATAGTAATTTCTAGTCAATCTGGGTCGTTCATTAGGCAAATGATCTGATGGTAGAAGTTATATTTAGTTTAGGGTTTTTTTCCCTAGAAGGCAACCCCTCGCTTTTATGAGGGTATTGTATTGCGGTTGTGTATTGTATGTGTGTATTCACGGAGTGAGAAACAGAGAGGGAGACTGTGAGAGAGAACAGAGGATATTATAACGGGTCTGTTTTAGGTTGTGTCTCTTCATTTTGCTAGATAATAGAAAGGAAGGACTGGCTGTTCGGGGTGGACGTAGCCCAAACTGGATGAACCACGTATATTTGTGTCTCTCTATTTTTATGTGTTTTGTGTGCTTGTATTTTCCGCATATTTTATGTGTTGCATTGCTCTGTAATATATAATTTTCTAATATTTCTTGTATGATACAATTTACAAAACCTCCTTTCTATATATAGGAGTCCATGGTGCCATAATGTAATCCTAGTGGGGCCACAATGTAATCCTAGCCAACCTAACAATAATAATTTAAGGGCACAATAATAAAAATATGGGGGTTACAAGGGTACAATAATAACAATAAGGGGGTTACACTAACAAAAATAAGGGACTATACTAGTAATATATGGACCTAACATTACAACTTATCAACACATTTCCAAAGTGACTGATTTCATATATCTTTAATAGATCAACAATGACGACACCAAGATGTGCATCATTGCACAGAGTTTCTCTTGAGAGGCAAAGAAATGATTTCTCTCTCTCACAACTAGTTCAATAGGTGCTTCACAACAGTTGATTGACTTGTTTATGGAGAAACGAGAAGAGAATAAAAATCCATTGCATATTTTAGCTAAGTATAATGCCTTGAAAATGAATCCCAATGAGTTTTTCCAAGACTTTACAAGTAGATTCAATAAAATTTATGATTCAATTCCTGAGAATATTAAGCCTCCTCCAAGCCTTTCTTTACTTCATTATCTTGATGGTTTTGATCCTGACATGGCCTATCAGTTCAGGGAAATAAACCCATCAACTCTTGAAGAAATGCAAAGAAACACATTGAGCATGGAAGCTAATTTGATCATCAATAAGTCGAAAATCAGGACGGAGAAAAGAGACACTATCAAAGAGGAAACATCTACTTCATCAGAAGGAAAATTAGATACCTTGATCAAGACCATGGAGAAGATGATGGGTAAAATGTCCATCGATGATCGACAAGTTGAACCCTCTATTAGAAATCCCAATTTCCGGTATCAAAATCAACAACCTCAATACAGGATCAAGCAAAGGGAATAGAGGGGTCAAGATCCAAAAAGTCAGCAACAAATTCGCACTCCATTTCAGCAAAATTATAATGAAGGCCCCAATGAATATGATGAAGAATAAACTTGTGGCGAGAATTATTTATTTGAGGAAAATCAACAGCCTATTTTCCTCATTGAAGAAAATCAATTTTCTGTAGAAATTTGTGCATCAAATGATCAACACTATGTCTTGTCAAATGATGACATGTTATCAGTGTGCATAGAATATTATCAGAGGGGATATCAAAATTCACTTTCTCAAGTTCAGAGAATAGGAATGTTCCTTTAAACTCCAATCACAAAAAAACAGAATGCTCAAGTAGAAGCTCATCATAAATAATTTGTTGCTCCAAATCAAAGTAAAGACAAAGGACCTATTGTTCCTAATCATGATAAAGGAAATGAAGATTCCTCCAGCGGTCAAATAAAGGATAAATAGGTCTAATATGGAGGACAGAAGAAAGATTCTTCACACAAAGATCAACCTGAAAAGAAAGATGCACCATTGAAAGAGGTAGAAAAACATTATGTTCTTTTTAGTCTTGAAAATGAAATTGCCAAATTGAAAGTCTCCATTCCTCTAACTGAAATAGTCAAGAATGATAAGTACAAATTTCAAGTAGCTTAGTTGCTTAGAGTTGATCAAATGTTCGACATGGTTAATGTGAGTGATGATCACCCTGAGCTTCTTTTTGGTCCTATTTTTGATGGATATCTAGAAGATAATAAAGTCCCTTCATTTTATCTAAGCATAAAAATCCATGATTTTATCCTTCATAACGCCATTATTGATTCTAGATCCTCTCAAAACCTCGTGCCCAAGGCCATTATGGATCGATTAGCACTGGATACCACAAGACCTTATCATGATCTTTATTCATTTGATTCGGGGAGGGTGAAATGTCTTGGCCTCATCAAGAACCTAGTGGTTTCATTAGATAAAATCCCAGCCAAGAATGTCCTTATGGATGTTTTTGTGGCTGATATCCCTCCTAGATATGGAATTTTTCTCTCTCGGTCATGGGGAGTGAAGCTTAGAGGTACCTTACATCTTCAATTTTCATATGCTACCATTCTCGTCTTTGGGAAACTTAGGAAACTATACAGGGAAAGTAATATGAAGTACATGATCAACAACCGATAAAAGTCAAATAACCATCCTATACACGTTGTTCATACAGATTTAGAGTCCTTTATATTGTTCAATGATGAATGTTCAACATCTTCCAAAGTTTTGATTGAAGAAAAAGAATAAAATTTTGAATTTTCAAATTCTATTTTAGAATTGGAAAATGCAGAAATTTATGAAAAGTTGAAAATTTATTTGGAACCAAGCACATTACCTAAAAAAAGTGATGAAACATTGAAAGAAACATAAATTTTTGGTACAACAAAACTCTCTCAAGCAGCAAAAAAAGTTCAGCCATCCAATTTGCAGTTTCCAGATGAAGAAAGCGGTTTGTGGACGATGGACTTTCATGGATCTTTGGGAAAAGAAGGGGCTGGAATTGGAGCGTGGATTCATAGCCCTGTAAATAAGTCATTAAAAATTTCTCCCAATGTTCAAATGTCCTCCTACGATTTGGCTTTCGAATTTTCAAACAATGAAGCTGAGTACGAGGCTTTGATAGTCATTCTGAAAATTCTCAAGAAGCTAGGTGCCAAGAATATTTATGTATATGGCGAATCTAAGTTAGTAATAAATAAATTCAAAGGGGAATACTAGGCCAAGCATCCAAGGATGTGAGCTTATCGAAATTCAGTGCTAGAAATCCTCAAGAAATTCACTGAATGCAATTTGTCATTGATCCAAAGGCTCAACAATGTTATTGTTGATTCTCTTGCTACTTTGGCTAGCGTGTTAAAAATTCCATTGTATCCTAATAAGAAGTATGAGATAAATTTCAAACACCACCCTGTTGTCCCAGTTAATGTTCAGTATTGGTAGGTCTTTCAAGATGATAAACAGATCAACAACTTCTTGTAGACAAAAGAGGAATTTGTGAATTCTCAAATGGATAACCAGTGCTATGAAGATGACCAAGAAATCCATGCAGCAGAGATGCAAGTGCTTAAACTAAAATATAACTCCATTCCAAGAGGTTTGGTACCTTTGGAAGAGATTTTAGATCAATATGATGTTGCACGCAAACCGTCCATGTTACCGACAAAAGTGGGAGTGGAAGATGTCAACCTTAGCACTCCGGAAAAGCCAAAGATGGTAAAAATTTCAAAATATTTGAGTGTATAAATGAAAGGTAAATACGTAGTGCTTATGTCTTAGTTTGCTGATGTATTTGATTGGGAATATTCTGATTTGAAAGTCTATGATAAGAGCATAATTCAGCATACCATTCCCTTGAAACCGAATCAGAAACCTTTCCACCAAAATTTAAGGAGAATGAATCCCAAGTTGTGGCCCTATATTCAAAATGAGGTAAATATATTATTTATTGTTGGTATTATAGTGCATCTTTGATTTTAAAATTGGATGTCTAATCTAGTGCCAGTGAGAAAGAAGACAGGAGATATTCCCTTATGCATTGATTTCATAAATCTGAATAAAGTGTCATTGAAGGAAAATTACCCACTACCAAAGATGGACCATATTCTACAAAGGGTAGTTGGATCTTCTAGAATTTCATTGCTAGATGGATACTCCAAGTATAGTCATATTTTAGTCCATCTAGATGACCAGGAAAAGAGAGCCTTTACAACACCTTGGGGCACCTTCATGTATGCCAAAATGGCTTTCGGATTGAAGAATGCAGGGGCTACTTTTTAGTGAGCAATGGATATTTATTTTTCCAATGAAAATGATATCTTTTTGGTCATTTATCTTGATGATATCACTGTGTTTTCCAATACATATGAGCAACACTTACAACACTTCAAAATAGTTTTTCAGATATGTAGAAAGTTTGGAATATCACTGAACCCAAAGAAGAGTCTTTTCGCTATGGAGGAAGGTAAATTTCTAGGCCATATCATATCAAAATATGGAATTAGGATATATCCTTGAAGGATTGAATCAATTCAGACCTTGGAATATCCTAGGAGAAAAAAGGAAATTTAGTCATTCAATGGAAAAATAATTTTTTTGAGAAGGTTTGTCCCCAATCTTGTTGAACACTTAAGGAAAATTACTGACATGCTGAAGAATGATAGTGAAGTAAAATGGTCTGAAGAGGTGAAGAAATCATTCAATCAAGTTAAATTGGCTTGATCTCATGCTCCTATTATTATTATTCCAAATTATACACTTGATTTTATCATTTTTTCATTTGCCTCGGAGAATACTCTTACTGTTTTCCTTATGCAAAAGAAAAATCAAAACATGGAGCAGCCCATCGCCTTCTTTAGTAGAACTATAAGAGATGCAACCTTGAAGTACAACATCATTGAGAAAAATTCCTTGGTGTTAGTCAAAGAATTGAAGGACTTCCGAGTCTACATTCTCCACTCTCATGTCATTGCATATGTTCCAAACGGTGTTGTCAAAGATGTGCTTACATAGAATGATCCTAAACAGCGGTGAGGTAAATGGATCGCTAGTATGTTGATATGACTTGGAGATCAAGCCCACAAAGTTGATCAAGGACAAGGCCTGGAAAATCTTATGGCAGATCCAAATTTCCATGCTTTGGACATCAATTTTATTGATGCATTATCTGAAGATTAAGAGGCTGAAACACTACCTGAGGTATCTGAAATTTTCTCTTTATCACCTTGGTATGCTGATATAGTTCATGCTTTGCAACACTTGAATCCTCCTCCCAGCTTGCCAAGTAGTAAGGCTAGATATTTAAATTTGAGAGCTCTTAAGTATTGCATCCTTAATGGTGTCTTCTATTGGGAAGATTCAGGTGGAGTGTTGCTAAATTGTTTGGTTGAAGGAGAAGTTGAAAAAGTGATGACATATTTTCATAAAGGTGACTGTGACGGTCATATTTATTGGAAGACTACGTCTAACAAGATCTTGAGGGCATGATTTTATTGGCCAATTTTATTTTCTGATGTTTATAAAATAGTCATGAGCTTTCATGAATGTCAAATCTTTCAGGGAAAAAGGAAGCTCTTGCTTTTTCCCTTAAAACCAATTTAAGTGCAAGCGCGATTCCAGCAATGGGGACTTGACTTCATTGGCGAGATCCATCCTCCATCATCAACACAACATAAATGGATACTCAATGCCACAAATTATTTCACTAAATGGATTGAAGCCATCCCCATGAGGCAAGCTACTGACACTGTAATTATTCAGTTTTTAGAGAACAATATTCTATCTCGTTTTGGTTGTCCACGCAAGATCATTATCGACAATGCAGTTGCATTTCAGTTTGAGAAAATTATTGAATTTTGTGATAATTATAACATTAGGCTTGGTCATTCCACAACATACTATCCTCAAGGAAATGGGCTTGCAAAATAATCAAATAAATATTTGGTGAACATAATCAAGAAGATGTTGCAATAAAACAAGAGGAATTGGCACAAAAATATCACCAATGCTCTATGGGTGGATAGAGTTAGCATGAAGAGATCAATCAACATGTCACCTTTCCAACTCATGTATGGTGTTGACACGGCATTCCCTACTTCTCTAGTTGTACCGGCGATGAAAAGTATGCAAGATATCGACAGTGAACCAAATGGTATCCAACGAAGAATCAGCCAAATAATCCACCTACAGTAGTTAAGAGATGAAGTCTTCAATCATAATTGAAAGCTTCGTGAGAAAATAAAAAATATTTATGATAGGAAGACCAAAGCTGATGATTTCAAGCTTCAAGGAGATGTTGTTCTTCATTGGGATGCCCGGAATGAAGACAAGAGTAAGTATGGAAAGTTTGACAATCTATGGAAAGGACCTTACAAGATCACTGCATTAAGAGATAATAAACCATTTCTACTAGAGGAGCTTGAAGGGAAAGAAGTGTTGGGGGACCAAGCAATGGTAGGTTCCTTAAACACTATCTTACTTGATCATTGAAGATGAAATTCACTTTCATTGTACGTATCATTTTAATTTTATGTCCAAGCAATAAGGAGGTTGCTGAAAAAGTTTGAAGCTCGAGGAGAAGGCCATGAGACTTCTACATTCATCTCATGTTTTCTTTAAAAAAGTTGAAAAAAATTTCAGTCATTTGTGAAGTCAGAGGCAAGTCAGTTTTTTCTAGTCAAAGCCATTTCCAGATTTAGTTCATCATTTCCAGTTTGTCAAAGTTTTTTAATGTCCATTTTTTACTCCATTGCCCAATGGTAAGGCTACCTAGTCTATAGTTTTCATAACACCTCCTGAAGTATTTTCCATCCCAATCTGAAGCCAATGTTAGTGTCAGTATCTCAGTGATAAAAAAATAACTCTTTCAATTGTTTTCCTAAAGTCATAGGTCAAATTTTTTTACTTTTTCAAACAAGTTTAAATAATTTTGGTCACTGAAGAGGTCTAGGTCAAGTATGTTGCTCCCTCATCTCATTCATCATCATCATAATTTTCAAGGTCATCTCCTCCATCATCATCTCTTAAGGTTTAGGGTTATGTCACTCCACCTCATATAGATCACTATCTAGGGTCATATCTACCTTTGAAAAATGTTCAATTTGTTACCTAAAACAAGGCTCTAACCCTCCATCCAACTCATAAAACTTTAAAGAGGGAGCTAGCATGCTTAGGGAATGAAATAAAGACAATTTGTCTTGTTTCCAATGGTTCAAGTGTCAAAAAGTTCAAAAATTCATTTCAAAGTGTTAAAGGTTCAAAGAGGTCAATTTTGACTTATTATCTCATTCAAAGACAAAAATTTCATTTCCAAATGTCAAATACAACTTGTATTGTTTTAAGAAGTCATTTCAAGTGTCAAAGGAAAAAAAGGGTCTTCCCAAGCTTATAAAAGGAAAAAACACAGATCATTTTCATTCATTGTTATCCTTTGATGTGTGGAAGAGCACCTCTCTACCTCACTTTCCCTCCAAGGTGGTTAAAATCCAAATACAAAGCATCAAATTCACCTTAAAACTCATTTTCCACCCTTCTCTGCCTTCCTTGTTATGCTTTTTCCACCATTATTACGCTTCTAGCAGTTTTGTTACGCTTTTAAGTAAACTTGTTAAGTTTCTGGAGACTGATACACAACCCTTTGTTACACTTTTGTGTCTTGTGCAGGTGTTGCGTAGGCACTGCGCAACCCCTTTGTTACGCTTATGTGCCCCCTTGTTACACTTTTGACACTGTTGTTACGCTTCTGGAGGATAGGAAATTTTCGGTTTTTGGCTAGGAAAACCTTCAAACCAGCTCAGTGCTTGGCTCCATTACCTTGTGACATCCTCATAAAATTTAAATTACATCTCTCATGCCATATTTTGGTAGAAATTTTGAGTGTTTAAACATTTTCATGCTCATTATGTTTGTCTCCATATTTTCACTCATCCATGGTATATAAAAAATTTAATTTGACAAGCCCTAACCTACCCCACCTACCTAAACCCTAACCCTAGTAATCTAAACCCTAACTCACACATCCCATATACATTATCCCTACTTTTCATATCATCTACACCACCCCTAACATGTCATTTCACCCAAACCCTAGATTCTAGCTTTTTTCACAGTAAAAAACTTGAAATTTCATGTGTTTGCTAGATTTAGCTACCCTCCACACATCCATTTCTCCTCATTCCACTTACACTATGGAGCTAAGATGTTACTCTATGCATTAAATTTTTCTTGGAATTTTATCTCAGCTCCATGACCCTCATTTCACCTTATAAACTTACCCTACCTCTACACTAGCTATTCTCATAGTCAAACACTTGGAATTTCTTGTGTTTTCATCATTTTGACACCTTCCTCACACTTATTTTCCCTCATTCCACCCAAAACTTGGAGCTAACATACAACCCAATCCACTCATTTTTTTCTAGAATTTTTCTCAGCTCCAGGATCATTCATCTCATCCTCTAAACTCACACTTTCCTACACTATGTTTTCCCATATTTCCATACATTTACCTATCTCATCAACACTATAGGGTTTTCATCATTCCAGTGAAAATAAGAGCTTAAAGGGAGGGCACCACCTCAGGCTAGAACGCTTCACAATGCACGAACTCAAGGCCTTGCCATTGGCAAGAAGATTCTTTGAGAGGGTTGAGTGTTTGATATTTTGTGAAACAGTCATGGAAGAGGGGTATCATCTTCAACTGACAAACCTATTTTATACAAGCTTCAGAATGGGAAAGGTCACTATTCCAGGAATGGAGATAAGCCTATCATCAGACCTAATTTCTTCATAAACATTTATCCCTTGTCAGGGGGAGCAGTGGTTCAAGGGCATGGAGTTAGACATTGCAAACTACAAACAGTTTCTCAAGCCTCATGCCAGAGAGGATCCAGACTACCTTTTTCCTTTTGAGACACCTCAGAAACAAGTATACTCCTTTGATGATGTTCATAATGAATTAGTTCACATGTGAAGGAAGATTTTCTAGGTAGTATAGGTATCATATCAGGTTTTTGATGCATTTCACCTCTGTCAAAACACTTGATTTTCCATATTATTTGTATAGGAGTTTGATTAAGATGACTGAGAAGGTTCAGAGTAGAATAAAAGATCATCACACTATTATTTTTCATCATGGTCTAATCAAGCTCATTTGTTTTTATCCCCTATCCTCCATCAGCATGACTTGGGAAAATTTCTTGGAGAGATTGTCAGCAACACCTACCATTAGCCCTTCTATCTTGCCTAGTACATCATCAGCACAACCAATGGAGGTTGGTTGTTCTAACAAGCCAAATCAATTTTTATATGCTCCTAGGGTTGTTGAGTTTACTCATACATATGATAAGGGGAAGAGACAATTATTTGCCTCTAATTCTGCCAAAAGTATTATTACACTTGACACCATTGTGGAACATAGTGAGATAGAGGAGCAACCTCTTCTGCATCACCATAGTGAATCACCGCCATTGGAGGTTGAGGTAGGAGAGAAGGTGGAGGTCATATCAACTGAAGAGATAATCAGAGAGAAAGATGATTAAATAGCATAATTGAATAATATGTTTTCCATTTCTAATTCTCAAATTATCTTTTTGCAGCAAGAAAATTTTCAATTGAAAGTGAAGCAGCTCCTTCAAAGCAAGCCCAAGCTTGACCTAGAGGTATTCAAAGCTAAAGGTAAAGAGGTTATTGATGTTGACAAAACGCAGGATATGGAGGTTGAAACTCAATAAAGAAGGCCAAAAACAAGAGGCCTCAAAAGGGCATTAGAGCTAGAAAGACAGTCAACTCATCCACCTGAAGAGCTAACATTTGACGAGTTTATAGCCATGGATATTAATGAAGACAAAGAGCTTTGGTTGTCAAGGGTAAATGAGAATTTAGAGAAGCTCTTGAAAAGGTTTAAGGGGGTTAATAGGGATAATATTATGCAAAGAAACATGGCAAACCCTTATCGCACCAGGAACACAATTTCTCAAATAAGGCTAAAACAATTGAAGAAAAAGTTAAGAGAAGCACAAGTGAAGCTTAAAGAGAAGGATAGCTTAGAATCTGATTCAGATTTATGCAGGAACACAATATAATATAGAAATAACCATAAACATAGAGATGCAGCAGAAATAATGTGTCATTTCATTAATATCAAATAACAGAAATATGCTTACAGACATAATGGAAATAGAATAGCTAGGGTGCTGGTAGCAAATCTCTGAGAAGAGATGTGGTGGATACAGACCTCTAAACTGTGTTAAAATGAGGCTCAAAGGCCTATTTATTATGGAGAAACAATGGAGAACTCTAAACGTCCAAAAACCTAACCCTAGGAGATGAAGCGCCGAAACTATGGGCCCCATTTGGGTAAATTGGTGTTTCAACTTCCCGGGGACGTAACTTCGGCATACTATATATGTTTGACGCACAGGATACATCATTAGAAAGATATATCCAAGGACTAAAAATTTCGCCAAAAATATCACAAAACAAATCATATTTGCTGGAGGAAAAATGCCCAAATAACGTCGTTTAGGGCCTCAAAATGGCTCTGGAAGTTCAGGACCCGAAAAACTACTAAAAATAGTAAGTTGTGCCGAAACTGAAAAAATGAAAGATACAATGGTGGGGCCCCAAGTGGAATAGGTGGGTGACCACCAATATCCACCTGGATCATTAAGGCCCCAAAATGGCTCCAGGAGTGCAGGACCCGAAAACCTGCTAAAAATAGTAAGTGGTACTAAATGTGAAAAGCTGCAAGAATTGATGGTGTGGATTCAAATGGAATAGATGGGTGGCCACCAATATCCACCTGGATCAGAATTGTTGGCTGAAAATTCTTTGGATATTTAGCCCATCACTCACAAGTGCCATAGAACCAATTTTGAGAATTTTTGAAAAATTTTGGAATTTTTGTGATTTTTGCAAAATTTCTAGAAATTCCTCATTGCAGAAGGGTAACGAACTTTTGTTACGCTTATTTTGGGGGAATCCAAATGATGATTTATTTACATGGATGGATGTGTTTTAATGATTACATCACAAATAAAGAACCCCCATCCCATGACAAGCTGTAATTTTGGAGAAAAAGCTCAAAAACCACTCATTTTTCATGTTTCTGCCACCTTTTTGGAGCCTATGTTACGCTTTTGGAGTAACCTTGGAAGAATGGATTTTTGAAGGCCTTACAGTGGGTAATTCTGAAAAATTAAAGATGTTCTAAAAACCATACACACAGGGCTAGTTTAAAATTATTTCAGAAGTGGATTTGGACTCCTAAAAGTGCCCCAAAAGGGCCTCCAAAGTTATGTTACGCTTTTGCAAATTTTTGTTACCCTCCTGTCAAAAATGTCCCAAATCAGCATTGGATTCCTCAAGACACTTGTCAAGCTCAGCAATTTTCACAATTTCTAGGTTTTATTTTCCTATGAGTTGGAATTAGAGTTTTTGAGTTGGTTTTTGCCTCCTATCATGAGGGAATATGTAATTAATGTAAGGGACAAACACTCCTAGTTCATATCTAAAATTTAAGGAATAGTTTCTAACCTCCCTAGAATATAGGAAATGACTCATCTTGTATATTTATGATCCTTTTTGGATTGGATTTTGAACTTGTGAGGTTTCATAGTCCATGTTTTCTATAAGTAGACTCTATTTAGTCTTTTTTTTGGGTTGGATAGTCTCATATTGCAGTGGAGATTTTGTAATCAGCAATTTGGAATGAATTCAGAGAAAAATTTGCAGGAACTGTGTTGAGATATTTTTGGTATGCATTAGAGAATTTGTTCTTCTTATGTTTATTCATATATTCATGCTTAATACCATGTCTTCTTCTTACATATATGTTTATCTTGTAAGTTTATGAGTATAAATCATGTTTATTCATGCTCTGTTTTAGACAAGGTTTACATTGCTATGTTTATTTTCTTCTAAACTGAATGACTTCACCTTAGTGCTCATTCAAACTCTCTTCTACTTCATCCTATACTCAATGACCTATTAAAAATGCTTTCAAACTACATATCTAGCCTCACATATTCTCTACAAATTCACCTTGGAGTTCAGACCTAAAAACCTTATACACAGTCCACTCACTGACTTTTCTATCCAACACTTAAAACTTCAAACAAATCCTATTTACTGAGCTTACATACCTAGCCTAAGATCATTAGATACTTAGTCATTCCTTTGAATAAAAAAGTGACAACGAGAGAGCCCTATTTGGTCCTGGTAGGGCTAGCTACATAACCTAAAGCCTCGTCTGAGGTTACCTTTCTTCAATCCCATTTTTAGCTTTGGGAAGTTGGGGAGAGTGATAAAAAGATTGATGAAGGAAACCTGTGTGAAACCCTTGGGGAGAACCTATGTAATATTAAAACGAGGGTATTAGTGGAAAATCACATTGGAACTAGTAGGAAATGAAGTGAAAAAAACGTTGAACTGGTAGGGAATGTAGCGAACAAAAATACCTACATGAGTTACAAATTAACCAAACCAGTACAACTATAAACACTCCATGGCTGAGATGTTGGCCTCCTGATGCGAGGAGGGTGTGTAGCTCTAGGTTAAACCCCCACTTACACCATAACCAGAGTCGAAAGTTGTAAACACAACCTGAGCTTGCATAGCAACAGAGGACTGCGAGAAAATGACAGAAAGAATCCAAACCAGGGTGGTAGTTAGGGTTAGAAACCATAGGATTAACATCCATCGTTGGATCAAATTAACAGTGAAGCGAGAGCATTGGAAATACCAAATACGATGAGCGATAACCTTGAGGCCCAGCATCCATTTTTGGATCCAGATCGTGGAGGGCTGGGATTTCAGTGGAGGAGAATTGGAATGAATGCCAATGATCTTCATAAAAGACAAGATTGTGGGTACAACATATAACAAATAAAATATCCTCCCCAATCTGTAAGTCATTAATACTGGAATCAATGGAAAAAACCGTGTGTGGCACCAAACCATACCTCGAACCATGTTAAAAAGTATGTGTAATAAAATTTCATACAATATAGATTATTTCCATTCGCGTTGTATAGTGTGAGTTTATATAACATGTAGTATCAATATTCTGCATTGACTTGGTTTAAATTCATTCGTATGATATATATATATATATATATATATATATATATATATATGGTAAAAGTGTTTGTTTACAAGTAAAACAGGTTACAAGTGGTATCAGAGCCACGTTTCAAACACTGTGGCTATGTGGGAATTGAAAATTGTGGTTGTGTGATGAATACAGAGAGTGACAGAAAGAGATGATGAAATGAGCTAGAGACAAGATGTAATGGGGATCCAGATCTTTAGGAAGACCAGAAGCATCACATGGAGGATCTAATCCCGAAATGTGGGTACAGCTGGTTGCGAACCGAAAATATCACCTAAATATATTAATGGAAGATCAACAACAACAAACCTGAAAGTTGTTGGAAAAAATGCATTAGTTACAGATTGAGATGGCACAAATGAGGAGTGATAACATGAGGTTAATTCAAGAGCAAGAGAAAATCTTAAAAATCATTTTTGATCAATAGAATAACCGAGCATACCACCCGAATCCTGAACATGAAACTGAGTATGAGAGGAATGAGTAGCATACTAAAAATGATCAAGAAGAGAGTCATACTCAATGCAGTCAGCACCATGAGAGGCAAAGGAGCAAGTATGAAGAAGAGTCAAACAATGCCCAAGATCAAGGAATGAAAAATAAACAGGGAATCAAATTACAACGAGAATTCTGAAAGATCAAGTCACCCACCTATGATGGAGAAAAGGAAGAAGCAGATGAAGCATGGATTATTGAAATGAATAAGTATTTTCAATGTATGACTATAATAACAATCTCAGAACTTGATTGGTTATATATCAACTAGGTGGAAAGGCCACTCTGTGGTGGAAGGAAGTTAAAATTTTGCAGGAAATTGAGGAGCAAAGAACAAATTGGGAAGATTTCCATAAATGCTTCAAGAATAAATTCTTGAAGGAACATTTCTACGATGAGAAGTCTTGGGAATTCCACAATTTATGCTTGGGACGGCTAACTATGAATGATTTCATCGCCAAGTTTAGTGCTTTATTAAGATACATACCCTAGTGACCTGAGGAAAGAGCTAAGGTGTAGAGATTCTTGAGTAGCTTACCTACCTTTAGGAAAGAAAGAATCAAGTTTGACAGCCTTAAAATGATGGATGAGGCCATCAAGAAGGCACGAATGTGTTACCAACAAACCAAGCAAAGATACTTTAGAAAAAGATGGAACCAGAAGAAAGCACCAAAAATCTCCCAGAATTTCAGGAACTTTAAAACAACTCCTAAAAATGCACAGAGAGGTTCAGTAAACCGAGGGTTGGAAAAATAACAGCCAAAGGCAAAGTGGCAGCCAGGGGCTAGAACTACCAAAGCAACCAGCAAAACAAAACCTAGGAAGGTGCCCAAACCTCCCCTTCAGTGATGGGGTTGCGGTGAAGCCCATTATTACAGGAACTATCCACATAAAGAAATAATTGAGTAGGCATCCAATGTACAAGAAGCCTCGACCATATGAGATATGGCTAGGATTATACCTCGAATTAACGCAACATTGGAGGACCGTCAAGTAGAGTATCAACCTTCAATGATAGAATATGAAGGTAAGATTGCTAACCAACCTGTCTCTATTTTAATTGATCCGGTGCTAGATTAAGCTACATCAGCCCAAAATTTGTAGAACTATGCGAGTTACCCAGCCTTAAATTCTAAAACCTGTGTCTAGTGCAAATGCCCACTGGTACCAAGAGGCAGGTAACTACAAAAAACCGAAAATTGTTTGATTGAAGTATCAGGGCAAAAAATTCATTTGAATCTGAATATGCTTCCTTTGGGTTCATATGATGTATTGATTGGAATGGACTGGAAAGAAAGCCATTGGTCTGTAGTGGACTGCAAGGAAAAGAGTGTCAGCTTCCTCACTAAGGAAGGAGTAAGGCAGTAGCTGCAAGGTATCAAACAAGACATTAAACTGTGACCTATCACATCCAACCAATTAGGAAAGTGCATTTGGAAGGGTTTGCAAATCTATGTTGTATAGGTCAGATGTACCAATTCGAAGGATAAGATAGCGGCACTTGAAAATTTTCCAATTATTCAAGACTTTGCCAATGTATTTCGCGAATCAATCCTGGGACTACCACCCAAACAAGATATTTATTTTATGATTGAACTAATCCTAGGGGTAGCCCTGTGTCAAGGACTCCTTACCGTATGAGTGTGCCCGAAGAAACTGAGCTTAAGATGCAGTTACAGGAGTTTCTTGAGAAAGGATACATCTGCCCCAGTATGTCCCCTTGTAGGGCCCCAGTAATGTTTGTACAGAAGAAGGATGGCACCATGAGGTTATGCATCGATTACCAACAACTAAATAAGCTAACGGTCAAGAAAAAAAAATTGTTTCCACAAATTGACAATCTATTTGATCAAGTCTATGGAGCAAGTGTGTTCTCTAAAATTGATCTTCGATCTAGTTATCATCAAATATGGATAAAGGAAGGAGAAATATGTAAGACCTTTTTCCAGACTCACTATGGTCACTACGAGTTCATGCTACTGCCATTTGGTTTTACTAATGCTCCTGCCACATTTATGACTCTGATGCATGGCATCTTCTAGCTTTACTCAAATAAATTTGTGCTCATTTTCATTGATGACATTTTAATTTACTCCAAAAATCAGGGGGAACATGAAAAGAACCTCAAGATAGTGTTACGAAGAACTAGTTGTACGCCAAATACAACAAGTTTGATTTCTTCAAGGACCGAATTCAATATTTGGGGCATATAATATCAGTGGAAGGGATAGTTGTATCCCTTGAAAATATCTGGACAATCATGGAATGGACTGTTATGAGAAACGTTGCTGATATAAGATCTTTCATGGGTTTGGTGGGTTACTACCATCTTTTTATCAATAAATTCTCTAAAATCGCATATCCTATAACTTCCCTACATAAAAAAGGGCAAGAATTTCAATGGACATCAAAGCGTCAACAAAGATTCGAACAGCTAAAACAATTGTTAACCTCAGCCCCAATTCTGAAGGTGGCAGATATAGAAAAATAGTTCGTGGTGTGCACAGACGCAAGTCAAGAAGGTGTGGGAGAAGCTCTCATGCAGGAGGATAAGGTAGTGGCATATGAATCTCGCAAGCTAAAGGAGCATGAACAAAAGTACTCAACTTACGACTTGGAACTCACAACCGTAATTCATGCATTAAAAATGTGGCGCCATTATTTGTTGGGATTTTTTTTTGCTACTAATAAATCATAGTAGTTTGACTAATTACCTTAGTCAGCCAACTCTAAACGCTAGACAAGCCAAGTGGACCACCTTTTTAAGTGAATTAGATTTCGATATAAGGCACCTAAAAGGCAAGGAAAACCGTGTAGCGGATGCCTTAAGTAGAAAATTACAATGTGTTTACGAAATCCAATTCTACCACATTGAATTCAACATATCAGGGCCACTTGTTGAAGCCACTCTTGAAGGCCCAGAATACAAGCACCTTTGGCAGCATACCCAAGAATTACAGAAGATGGTAAAAACCAAGGAATATGGAATTAATGACCAAGGCTAATTGACCTTCCATGGGAGGATCTATGTTCCTAATCAAGCATCCATTAAACAATTATCACTAGATGAACATCATTCTAGTCCTTACGTAGCTCATCCAAGATATCAAAAAAAAAATTCCGTGTTGAAAAAGAATTACTTTTGGACAGGGATGCGTAACGACATCACGAAATATCTATGAAAATGTCTAGAGTGCCAGTAGGTAAAAGTTGAGCACCAACATCCTAAAGGTTTGTTAAACCCTCTCCCCATTCCAAAATGGAAATGGGAAATGATCACACTCGATTTTATAAATGGGTTGCCTAAGAAAAATAAGAAACATGAATCCATTATGGTGGTGGTGGACAAGCTAAGCAAGACTGCTCACTTTATTCCGATAAAGTCCACCTACAAAGTGGTGGATATTGCACACATTTTTACGAGAGAAAAATTCCGACTGCACATAAAACCCAAAGTAGTTATTTCTGACAAAGATGTGAAATTCACCTCTTCCTTTTGGAAAGCTCTCTTTTTTTGGTTAGGCACTCAATACACTTTAACACTGCTTATCACCTACAAGTGGATGGCCAAACAGAATGGGTGAATCAAGTACTGGGAGATATGATGCACATGTATGTAATGAATCACCCTACTAAGTGGGAAGAGTAGGCTTCACCTAGTGGAGTTCGCATACAACAATAGCTACCATGAGTCACTTAAAATGAGTCCCTATGAAATCTTGTATGGTAGGAAGTGTATAACACCCATAAATTGGAGTATTATAGAAGACAAGATGATTTTGGGCCCAAATATGCTTAAAGAGATGAAGCAGGAAGTTAAAAAGATTCAACAGAATCTACAAGCTAGCCAGAATAGACAGAAAACTTATGCAGACAAGAAAATAACTCATAAAGAGTTCCAAGTGGGGGATCATGTTTACTTAAGGATAAAACCAAGGAAAAGCACCTTATAGTGGAATGGTTGTGCTAAGTTAGCACCTCTCTATTGTGGACCCTTTCAAGTTTTGGGGAGGATAGGTCTGGTAACTTACTAGTTGGCCCTTCTGAGCTATATAAAGGTCCACAATGTGTTTCACATTTCTTTGTTAAAGAAATAAGTATATGACCCCTGACATATAATTAAGTGGAAAGATGTACAGGTAGGTGTACCAAGTAATTTATAAAAGATAGATGTGACAGATTATAGTAGCATGTATCGATAGCTATTTATTGATTGGCAAGTCGAAGCGGACGAAGAATTTAGGGTAGAACCCCTGCGTATTCTCGAAAGGAGAGAAGCCACACTGTGGAGGCGAGTGTTCGCCTAGGTTAAAGTGCAGTGGATGCACTTCATCCCAGAGGAGGCCACATGGGAATATGAAGAGATGATGAAACAAGCTTACCCCAATCTATTCCATTGTATGGAATGAATACCAAGGATGGTATTACTCTAAAAGCAGGGAAATGTACCCCCTTGCTTTTTACAAACTATTGGTTACTGAGAATTACTATGATAACTATTTTATTTTTAATCTATTTTAAGTACAGATAAACGATGAAAATGTTTGGGATCATTTGTTTTAATTGATTCAATATAAATATTATGTTTTTTAATGAAGTGGAGCCCTGAGTATTTGAGACAATTGCATAATTATAACCACTTCCCTATAGATTTATTGGAAATCTGGAGAGGGAAGGGGGTTGGTCTTTCTTCCTCAAGTTCTAAAGAGAGAAAGAGGGTCTGGAAACAGAAAAAGACGGCTGTCTATTGAAGGCAAGATGATGCCTGAGAGAACCCCTGAGCTGGATAGGGTGATCTAGTGGGGTCATCTCTATCCAACACCAGAGGTTGGACTGGAGTGACATTACTAGGGTGAAACTGTGTAGAAAGTTGTGAGAACTATTCAGGAGTCGGAGCTCGGTGAGGAGAAGTGGACGCGGACATCCTTCTCACGGTTGGGAGGTGTTACCAAGCTCGATAAGGTCAATAATATTTTTAGGAAGGCACATAACAAATAAGTATAATTGTGTAATATGTTGTAGATTCATATTAGATCTTGTATAGTAGAAAGGAAAATAGAGTATGTAATTTATACTTCTTAGATTAAATTGATACAAGCATAATGCAGGAAAATACCTCTTAAAATAATGAGTATAGGATTTCTTAGATAAGGACAACACATAAAAAGAACTTTTGTAAAATGCATAAGTTCCAGGGAAAATTTTAAGGATGGAATTTTATCTTAAAGTTTAGAAACCTTGGCGAATATTACTAGTCCCCAATATATAAATTGTAAATTTTATTATGATATTTTTGTAAAAACATTTTAGGTTTCTAATTATTTTATATTAGTATATATAAAATTTTGGCGATTTTTAGGGTAAAATGATTTTATACTGTAATTTTAGTGGTAACTATTAAACATAAAACTGGTGAGAAAAACCTTGCTTAGAAATAGATATCAATAAGTACGAAAAACTACTATGTTCTGAAAATATTCCTCATCCACCGAGGGTTTGACCAGCCAAGCGATGGCCTAGCCGTTCTGTCCCTTTGGGGTGCTGAGCAATGCAATAGACCATCAGGGGTTACAACATATGCGTAATCATGTAATAGGTCATGACTATTGAAACTGAATTTATCGACAAACCCAAACATTAAACTGTCGCCTATGGTGAATGTGATATTGTAGCAAAGGAATCATAAACAAATAAATTGCACAAGTTACTATTGATTGTACTGATAATGGAGTAGGATAAATTATGTAAACAAAACTGAAACTAGGGCATAGCTCTCACGGGTTTGTAACCCTTATGTATCTATTTCAAGGAGTAATGCATGTATATATATATATACCATTCACTACAAAAGAATTCAAGATATAAATATATTTGTACATACCAAGTGGACAGAGGTCCTCGACACCTATCATTCACTTCTTTACACAATTGCAAAGCAGTGAATTCAACAAAGACAGAAAATAGTTGCATGCATATTTACCAGATGAAATTACACAGAAATGTGCCAGAAATCACCTTTGTACGATGTATCCATAGATTAGAACCTTTACTGGGAAAAGAAAGCAAAATTTCAAGAACAAATTGTCCCTCTACGTCTTTCTATAACAGGCAACTAGAGTAATTTAGCTTAAAATCATTACATTGTTCATTGTGAGAACATATGCCAGGCGTACCAACTACCATGAACATATTCTTAGATGGCACGCAGACCATTGAGGCTTTTTATACACAACATAATAAACAATAAATTGATTGTTGGAACAGAGATGAACGTCTTTGCCCCAAAACACCCAACCGGCACCATGTATGCCAAGTATTTTCTCTTTGGAGAGAACCTGCAAAAACCCAAGTGCCGCTTGGTATGCTACGGCTATGAAAACCAGGGAATAATGTGAGGAGAACTGGAGGAACATTCGACCTTACCTGTTGGGTGGCCGGCCACAATTCCATTAGAACGATGAAGGAAACCTGCGCGAAACCCTTAGGGAGAACCTGCATAGGATTAAAACCGGGGTATTAGTGGAAAATCACATTGGAACTACTAGGAAATGAAGTGAAAATGACGCCGAACCGCTAGGGAATGTAGCGAACAACATTACCTGTGTGAGTTAAAAATTAATGATACCAGTGCAACTATAAACGCTCCATGCCTGAGGTGTTGACCTCCAGATTCGAGGAGAGTGTGTAGCTCTAGGTTAAACCCCCACTTACACCATAACCAGAGTCGAAACCTGTAAACACAACCAGAGCTTGCAATGCAACACAGGACCACAATCAAATGACAGAAATAATCCAAACCATGCTGGTAGTTAGGGTTAGAAACCATAGGATTAACATCCGTCGTTGGATCAAATCGTTGGTCAATCGAGAGCATTGGAAATACCAAATACGATGAGCGAGAACCTTGAAGCCCATCATCTGCCGTTGGATCTAGATCGTGGAGGGATTGGATTTCACTAGAGGAGAATTGAAATGAATGTCAGTGATCATCATAAATGACAAGATTGTGGGTATAGTGTATAACAAATAAAATATCCTTCCCAATCTGTAAGTCATTAATACTAGAATCAATGAGTAGAACTATATGTGGCACCAAACCATACCTCGAACCATGTTAAAAATTATGTGTAATACAATTTCATACAATATGGATTATTGTCATTCACGTTGTATAGTGTGAGTTTATATATTCTGCATTGACTTGGTTTAAATTCATTCGTGTGACTATATTAACAATATATCAACTTGTAAATGGGTGTTTAGCAATAATATGAATGTATGTAATGCTTATATGTTAGCAGTAGGTGCATATATCAAAACTTTTTCATATATATATATATATGGTAAAAGTGTTTGTTTAGTAGTAAAACATCTTACATAAAGAGTGTGAGTAAAGAAGTTATGAAAACAATGAAATTACCATTGAGGTCATAAAAATTTTAAATTCAGAGATTTAGTTACAAGTGAGTGGTGATAGTAACATGTACCAGCAAGAGGAAAAATTGGACATGAAAATTGAGGATGAGAATACCGGATGATGAAATTGAATGAGAAATTGCACACTAATATAAGAAGGGTAGTCAATCGCAAAAGGAAAATGAATGTACAAGAGTACATCATCAAAGAGAGTGTACAACTACAACATAAAGTAAGGAAATGTGGAATGTTAAAGAAGAAAGTGATAACAAAAATAGAGTAGCAACATGAAGAAGTAGGTGATCAGTTACAGTACAAAGTTTGGGATCCACGAGGATTCAGGCATTAATGACACATGACCTGACAAGAATTGAAAACTGAAAAGAAGTGGAGTAGAGGATTACTCATCTCAATATTACGAATTACTTAAATAATATTATATTGGAAACATCAACAATAAATGACTGGAGTTAAACTCAACTAAACTGGACTAATTAGAAACTAAACTGGACACTTGGACTGACGGTTTCGACACCTAGAAGGTGGTTGGGATTACATTATCTAACACTCCCCTTTAATGAAAACCACATAAAAATTTAATCCAGATGCATGTTGGTCTATGTCTCAGCGAGGCTTAAAATTTTAAAAAAATTGACTTTCAACTAGATTTGGTTTTCTTCTTCTCTTCTTCCAAATCCCGTAGCCTCTAAATTGTTTCAAATTTTTCGCTTTGTTGTAACCTTCAAACCTCAGTTTCTTGATTTACCGGTGTAGGTATTTTATTGTTCCAAGTTGTCTAAGCATGTCCTCGAATTCTTCAAGAAATGTGGGTTGCTGCCACATATTGTCTTCTGTAGTGCGTTTTTCATCATCTATCTGCTGCAACATAAGATTAGAATAATATCTTATTTCTTCAAAACTCCAATACCTGAAAATTTCATTGACATGTTTGTCATGCATGTCATCTTCAACATTCATATCTACATCTTCTGTGTATATCTCATCCAAACATGGTGTTGCAAGCCACTTTTCAATAAACTTTAACTCTTCTTCATAATAAATCTGTGTACCTGCACACTTGAAATCAATGTTAGAATTAAAAATATTTGCAAAGAGTGCTTTCTCCTGTTGCACTTCCTCTGACTTTGTTTTCTCTTCGTTGACTTCTTTCTTTGCTTCTATCTCTGCTTCTTTCTCTGTTTCTTCCTTCTGCTCTACAATGAGAGCTTTCTGCTATTGCGCTTCCTTCTCTACCTCTTTCTTTGTTTATGCTTTCCCTTTGCAGACTGTCTTTATCTCTGTTTCCGTTGTTGTCTTTTCTTCACTAACCTGTGCTAGTGCAGTTAGGTTGTCTTCTACTAACTAAAGTGGGGTTATCTTACCAAATAGCATCATGTTAATATCATGCTTTTGTTGCATAATCTGCAACCAGTCATCATTAGCCAAAAATTCATTATCAAGGTTTACATCAACCATCAAATTTTCATCAGCAAGTTGTGTTGTTGGAATCAACAATTCATCATCAGCAAACTCTGTTGTTGGAATTATCAAGTCTTCATCAACAAGCTGTGTTGTTGGAATCATCACATATTCGTCAGCAAGCTCTGTTGCTGGATTCATAATATCTTCGTCAGCAAGCCATGTTGCGGGTATCATCAAATCTTCGTCCCCTTGTAGTTGTGTACAATGGGGTTCATAAGAATATTCATGCTCTCTCTCTGTTTCTTCTGCACTTTCTTCACAGACATCATCCACCTGTGACTGAGCATAGTGGAATTCAACAAAATCTTCATCTCGTTTTAGATCTGTTGCTATAGATCCACCTTGGTTTTCAACTTCAATGCTCCCCCATGCACCAAAACATCTCTCAAGGGTATCACATGCGTCCTTAGCTATCTTGGCATCTGAAATTAGAGGGAGAATGATGTCATCGACAGATTCTTTTATGCATTTTAACGCATAGGCGTCTTTTTTCCTCTTTATTTCTAGATCTAAAAAGATCTCGAACATCTTTTGTTTTTGTTTTAGCCTCTTGGATTTTCCCATGACCTCATTGCTTGACTTCCACAAACAAATGAGTCTACATATGCATCAAATACCTTGCTTCCAAAAACTTCCAAAAATTCTATACTAAGACAATACTTTGACAAGGCTTTCACACTTTCACTTTCTCAAAATTTCAAGCTTTTTTTTTTTTTTTAAAACTCCAAAAAAAAATTCATGCCATAAAAAATTAAAATCCCTTTTTAAAAAATGGGCTTCCCTTTTAACTTTTCAAAACCCTTTTCCATTAAAACCCTTTTCTTTTACGAGCCCCTTTAAAAAAACCTTGGAAATTTTGAAGTTTTTTTGTTTTAAAAAAAAAACTTCAAAAATAAATTTTTTCATATAAAAGGGCTAACTCCTTTTGCAAATCACGTGGGAAAAACTTACATGAGCATATATAAATCATATGAAGCATTAAAGAAATCGAAGTAGCTCATACACATTGAGTTTCTTTGTGTGAATGACAGTAATGCAATTGCTCCACGGCTGAACCCAATTTCTGAAAAAATACCTTCGTATGAAATTTTATTTGGTAAATGACATTAACGCGACGCTCCAGCTCCGGACTCGCATTTTCCTTAACACAATTAATTGTAGTCTGGTCCTGCATCACTTAAAAATCGTTGTAAGTAAATGAAACTAACGCGACCGATTGCTCTTGGCTCCTGCGTTAGTAACGCTGGGAGTCTTCTCAAGCAGTGCATTACAACATAAATGCTAACGTGATTCTTTAACTTCTGGAGTGTGTTAATAACACTGAGATTCTTTTAAAACAATGTGTTAGTGCACCAAAATTTTTAATTTAGCTTTCTTCTTGAACAACCTTTCTACTTCTTGAACTGGCTTTCTGCAATTTGTTTCGTCGGTGCCTTCACTGGCTTTTCTTGGCTTTTTCTTTCTTTTTCTGCTTCTTCGTAGGAGGCGTCTTCAACTTTCCTCAAACTTCTGCTGCTCTATCAATGAATCTTATGCAGGCTCGTCTCTCCTCTCTACTGCTCCAACTTGGCTCTGTTGTTGCTCTTTGGGGAGGCTTATGCAAGCTAGCTCTGATACCATGACAAGAATTGAAAAACTAAAAAGTAGTGGAGCAGAGGATTACTCATCTGAATATTACGAATTACTTAAATAAGATTACATTGGAAACATCAGCAATAAATGACTGGAGTTAAACTCGACTAAACTAGACTAATTAGAAACTGAACTGGACACTTGGACTGACGGTTTCGACACCTAGCAGGTGGTTGGGATTACATTCTCTAACATGACCAAGAGGTCATGAAATTTTTCTACCTTGGGATTATGATGTAGGAACATTAGAGATTCCAAACCATCAATATTTTTGAAGAAAAACTCCAAAAGGGGTTTCAATATTGTAAAGGAAATATAATTCATTAATTGTAAATATTCTTAGTTTCAATTAATTATTATAGAATAGTATTAGAAAAGCTATGGATAGGAGAGAATTTTTTTCCATAGGCAAAAGCAAATTTTCCTTGAAAAAAATGAGAGAATTATGGAATAAATCATGAGAGACTTAGAGAATAAACTAGGGAGTGATTTAGGGATCTAGGAAAATATATTTTTCTTCAAAAGTTGTATTTAGTCAATGCAAGACTAAGGTTAAAGGTAATGACCAAATGAATGTGAGATTAGACCAAGTGAGGAATGAATACTTATGTAATTTTTTTTGTAATTATATGGATATGATTTTATAAATGAAAGAGATTTTCATAATGGTCACAAATTGTCTGGTGTATCTATGTGATTAATAATAGTTCTAATTTGTGCATGCTCTAAAATTTACTGTAAGTAAAATAGAATTTTTATATAAAATATTTTTATATTGATGATGAAGTGATTTGTTATGTGATATAGAGAAAGTGAATTTGCAGGAAAAGTCAAATTTTCCTGCATCATTTGCTATTAAAAAATAACGAGGGATATTGGTTATCACTTCCAAAAGCGGTGGTAGAGAAGAAAATAAATTGAAGACTTTGCGAGTCATAGAACCTTGGCTAATTCTGAAAATGAAATTACAAGAATGGCTAGTGGAAAAAGTAGTTGAAAAAAGTGGGTTAGTTGTTCATGATATATTTGGATGAGTTAAAGCAATCTGTTTCATAGGTTATTTTTAGCCTCGTGGACATTAAAAATTCTTTCTTTCTTTCTTACAGCGGATAGTATCTTTGAGTTGTGAGTGAGCTATTATTCCAATTTTAACGGTTCGCATGCCTAGAGTTGCAGCTAATACTTAAGTAAATATTGTAGAATATATGGGTAAGGATCAATCGTTGAAGGTACTGTAAAGATCAAATTGTCAAAAGAATTTATAGTTGGTAGCGTAAGAAAGAGTTAACGTAATCGTTGGATTAATGATCTGCATATAAATGCATTAATGAAGGAGAAATAGCCATGGAGGCAACATTACATGCACATATTTCTGTTGACAATGACAATATAAATGACAAGGACAAAACAGAGGACATGTTGAAACAAAGGCTAGACGATGGGAAAGAGAGCACATATGGAATCTCCACCCTTGGTCGTGAATAGCAACTGCAAGTTACTACAGAGATTTAGCACCCTGGTCTACAACAATTATTTGCGACCCTCGGCCATTGCATTTAGGAATTCCAGTGGAGCTGAGAACTCTGTGATTAGAGTGATCTCTCGCTCTATCGCTTATGGCTTATGCTAAAATGTTTAATTGTGATCGACTTTGAGTCACAAAATCGCAGTATTAATCTCCATCTATGAATGTGACTGGTGTTGGAGACGTAATCTGCCCCTCAGGTCAAAAGTCATAATTTTACTCTATGGTGGAACTAAAAATCATAAACGTCACTCATGTCATTTTTTACTTGCACTAGAATCAAGACTTGGCTTAGATCGCAAATCTCACTTCTATCTGAAAATGTGATTTGCCTAGATTTTGTGACTAGCTTCAATACTGGAAGAGGCGTCGTATGGTATTGTTTTGGAGATTAACGGACATGTCGGAATTATGTTATAAATATTTTACATAAGGATTCACCACTCATAATACGTTTATGTTTACCCTTTTGAGATGTTGTGGCTGAATAATAAAAGGAATATGTCACAAAATTTTAAGGATGGAAATTTATTTTGAAGTTTAAAAATCTTGGCGAATCTAGTACTCTTTCCATCATATCTAGTACTCTTTCCATCATATGTAATCTAGAAAATGTTTGACAATATTTTTGTAAAAATATTCAAATTTATAATAATTTTATAGTCTTTATATAACAATTTGGTGATTTTTAAGGTGAAATAATTTTATACCATAAAATTTGCGCGAATCATTTTTAGAAAAAATAGAAATTAGCGAATATTTTTTTGAGAAAAAGCATGGAAAATTAGCCCACCTGCGAATATTAGCCCCTAAAATTTTCCCTGGATGTATTTACCATCATTTCTTTCACCATTCATAGTTGTGGGTTTTATATCACCCGGGGTTTATTTTGTAGGGAGTCTTGGATTGCATTCCATGGATAACTCTTGAAAATAATTAGTTGAAAGGATTTTATTTGTGTTCTAACTCCTGAATGCTAGAATATTTGGCTAGAACTCTAGATACAAGTTTGCATCCATTGCACCATTGTAGAACTCTTCACTTGGACTATGCAAACAAAAATGAGTGTTTTGGTGATGGAATCTATATAGATGGTAATACATACTCTCCATTTATGGTGACTAGTATTGGCAAAGGAAATCATGTTGCAATTACAAGTTTAAATTTCCCACCTTTTATAGCTAATAAATTATGTCAAAAAAATGTTTTACATCCATGTGAGATGAGGGAAAAATATTGATTAGTATCGGCCTCCTTTCCTTGGAATTTACAAATGAATATCTCTTTTTGGAAACCATGCCAGAGAAATAGAATCTCTTTGTATCTAATATTTGTTTCCAAAGTGAGCAGGTAAATGAAAAGAGTTGTTTATGTGGGGAAATTAAAGAAGAAAACTGCAAAAGGATAATGGTGACCTATCACCATTTAATGAGCGAGGATTAAATTGAGCTTACAATGGAGGCATACTATGATGAACAAAAACCCAATGAGGATGGTCTCAAAGACCTTACATGTGTTTTCTTAAAAGAAGGACATATGTGTTGGCTAGGGACTTCTTCCAAAAAAAGATTAGGGAAACTCAAAATGAACATGCATGAGCTATACATACCTTGATGATATGTAGTGTAGAAAATGACTATAGAGGGGTCTAAAATTTATGTTTTCTTTTCATGAATATATCTTGTTTCTAGTATTATACTTTGACTGCAAATGTATATAACCATTGTAATTTGTTTGCAAGAAGAAAAAAGAGAACAAGAATGTGAACCTGTGCATAAACAAAGGAAGATGGGATTAAGTTGAAGCTAGGGGTTATTCATAAATGTAGAGACAATTCAAAAGATACTAAGTGATGTATTTTCAAACGCTAAACAACTAGGGTTTCAACAAGCAAGCGAACTAGCTCCATACGGGCTTCTAGGACCATTAGCAATATCAAAGGAACAACATAATAAGTTGGTTGGATGTTAGCTTCCATGAAAATGAGATGTAGTAGTAGGAAAATAGGCATTCAATACAACAAATGAAAATCATGACCCTCAGTTCATTAGCTCATGCAAGTCTCCATGACTTTGCAACAACTATGGCAACAATTACTCTAGGGTTTCCAAATAAGTATCTTTATTCTCCTCATAACCTCTCTTTTATCATAGTGTAAATATTTTTTATCATAATGTAAATCTTTTTTATCATAATTCCAACAACTATGTTGAGATAGATTAGGAATGTAATATTCATTAGATATTATAGGGTTATGAGGAAGTTTAAGAGTCATGAGGGTAGGAGAAAGGTCATGGTAGATGAAAATTCACCTCATCTATATAAATATACGCTCATCCCTAATTTGTGTGGGGACTTTAGCACTTGAGCTAAGACTAGCATAAGATAGCTTATTTTTCCTTAAGGAGCTAGATGCACTCAGCTCTTAGCAGCTATTAGGGTGATTTGTGGTGATGCTAAGGTTTTTCTTTGAAGATGGTATGAGCACCCCATGTTCCACTATTGGGATTTGATATACTTTATGAACATGTACTTGAACATGGAGCATGAATAATAAGAAGTTTTTCACTTTTGGCATTGATTCCCATGCACTTCCATGGTGGCTATAATGGTTATCTGGTATTTCCATTTTGTGTGTATGTGTGCTTGCATGTGGGAAATATGTCTATGAACTAATTCATTGTTATTGCACACGTGTTTGCTTTTGAATCTCTGCTCTTGTATTCCACTCTACATCGGTAACTTATTGTGAACTAATTTTCATTTAACTTCTGGCACTTTCATGTTCATGTATATCTAAGATGGTTTTAGATCACTAACCCTTCTTTAGGCATGCTTCTTCTTATTGTTTTGTTGTTACATTATTATATAATGTTATGTATATTGTTAAATATCGTGGGTTGACCTTGTTCCCATTTTTAGGACCTTCATTCTTGTCCTCACGCTAGCATCTCCACATTTGAAGACTGGGAGAAAAACATACATGGTGGAAGTCAATCCTACATACCATATGGGTGTTCTATCCCAAACAGTGTGAGGTCTAATTTGTACTTCACACCAAGGAGACCCCCTAACTGTTTGTGGGACATTTTCCCTGTCAACAAGGCATCATGTCATCTTTGTGGTATATCAACTCTCTAAAGTAGCACCTTGGATCATATGTGTATCATTCCATGTCCTGGAAGGAGATGAGAGTGTCATAAACCATGTTGGATACATCCCTAGGTAAACGCTCCTCAAAAGGTGGTCATTTCCCTAGCTCTATATCATAGTGTAGTCGTCAAATACGTTGGAAATCCTTTATGAAGTGTTGGTGAAACATCATGCAATACCATAACGAATGGAAGTTGTACCTAGGAGAAAGCATCTAAAATATGCTCGTGAAATGAAGTGAGATCAACATCATAGTTATAATAACCATAAGAATATCAAAGGGGGGCACATTTAATGTGAATGGCATCAAAGTACTCCACAGAAGAAAAAATTTCTAGCTTATGATCTGTAAACAAATTATCATGCTTAGATATGGAAGGGTTATCATAAGGCCCTATCAAGTGATTCCAATCCAAAGGGGGGGAATAGCTCCTAGGCTAACCCATTAATTATCAGTGCAAGTGGTTAATGACATGGTACTGATTTACTTCATGGAGGTTGTCACAATATTTGTACCAATTATTAAATTCCAACTTCCTTGAACATTATGACGTGAATAGGAAGCAATCGTGGGACCTAAGTTACCCCTTTCCTCAGCTTATTTTTACTGCCCCTCCTCTGCACCTTTTTCTTTATCAAATTTTATTTTTCTTTGCATATATAGATTATGTTACAAGGTTTTATTGATTCATTACCCACCCCTTAAATATGAAGCACTTCATTGCACATCAAGGTTGAGATAATCGAAGTTCCTTTTATTCAAATAGCTTATGTATTATCCAAGAACTGAGTGAGAGACAATGAGCAGGTAGAGCTCGGTCCAAGATTTTTCATTCACTTCCATTTATCCCTACTAACATTTTGCATTTCAACATTATGGCAGATGCATTTCTTTTGTTTCTACTGCATCAATTTCTTAGGGCAATGTTTCTAGGTCCCTACTCAAGGATGAGCGAATTTGGGAACCAATACTAGTGACAAATATGAATAAATCTAAATATGGGATGTGAATACAAGGAAGAGATAGAAAATATTAAGAATGGATTAACATTAACATGAAACATCGATATAACCTCCTATTAGTTCCCCTCCTAGACAGTGAAATAAAATCCTCAAGGAAGGTCACACTCGACTAAGGGCAAGTGATAACCACCAAGGTGAAGCATGGGAAAAAGAATACAACTAAAATTGGTCTATCATCCAATTCAACATGTGATTCACACTAGAATTCCATTAAACATTAAATAAAATCACTCGAATACAAAAATGGTTAATGTACGTCATATTTAATGATCCACCTTCATCAAATGAATAAGATATATGAAATAAAGCACTAACCGGAGCATGAGTAGGAGGAATATTAGGATAGATATTTATGGATCATCATAGTTTTGTTGGTTGAAAAGTTGAAACAATGGAAGAAAAAATTTCTCCAAGGGGTTACCCACTTGGGTGTGTAACATCTAGCTCCAACTCTAGGACATATATTCGTCGAAGAGCACATGATCCACATGCTTAAACAAAGAGTCCTTTAGAATCCCAAAAATCCCTGGTGCTCGCAGACCTACTACCTATATCACTCCAAAGAATATATGAAGAGGTAGGTTGTCACAATTTCAACTAAAATATGAAAAAATCAGCTTTCTCTAGAACATTATGTTTTGGTTCTTTATCCTTGTGGATTTTTCTTTTGGAGTCTTTTGCACCTTTCTCTTGCATCTTTATGTTATGTATTCCCTTGGACAGATCAGATTTGTCATTAGTGTCATGATAATGAACCACATTGGTTGGTTTCAAACATCAACCCAAAGTTGTTCGTTGTGATTCATCTGGAAGAATCATATCAATACCCACAAGGATTAACTAGCATTTATCATGCATGTAAACACAACAACAATAGAATGGCATGCATGTGCATAACCATAATGCATAAAATCTTACTAAGTATGCAATAAAATCAACATGTAAGGAGACAAAAAAAGGATGCAAAATCATCAATGCAAGACACATGATCCTACCTACTTTAACCTATCTAAAATTAAATATTCAAATATTAGTATAAAATGCAAGAGTTTTTCTATCTACTGGTAATGCTAACTTCACTCCATCAAGATACAACCATATTTTGTACCATCAAGCTTTATTTTAACCCTATACCTTCTCGTCTTTTTAATCCTTCGATCATTGGAATTAGCCTTAGGGGAAGGTGGAATATCTAAATGGGATATGTTTATTTCAATTTATTCATTCATCTTCTATTCAAGATTTTCAAATTTCCTATGGATTTGAGGTTCAAAATGCCTCCAAGCTATCTCTAGGTTTAAAGTCTCATCATTCTCATATTTCCTTACAAAAGTGTCAGTCACATTTTCACATTTTCATAGGGAAAAGGGAAGAGAGATAAGTATAACAGATATTTCACTGATATCTTTGAATTTGTGGGATCATTTTTCACAAATCCTTCGTCAATGCTAGATTATTGGTTGTTAGCCTTCTTAATGTCCTCCATGTGGTATTTCACTATAGCTTCTCTACAAAGGATGAATCATTTTCTATCATGAATTAATATAGCAGCACAAGACAAGTCCATTTGCAAATTCCCTCCTAAAATGGAAAATCATTTTCTTGATAAGAGCATACCCTAGGCATGAGGGACATCTATAGTGACAACATCCATGAGACCAATATAATTTAAATAAAAACCACAGGTATTTCTATAAGCTCTAGTAATTTGCAATTCTAATTTATTCGTGACTTTTAAAGGCGTCAAATTAATTGAAGCACGTGTTGACACTTCAACAACCACCCCTTTTATTTTACTTATATAAGTAAAAAAATGCCCCATTGTCAAATTTTATTTTAATACTTAATCATGTGAACTTACTATCTATCGTTTCACTATATTTGGTTTGTGGGATTAGATCGTTGACCTTATTTTTGTTTTGAATTTGATAGGCCACTAATGAGTGCATAATTTACTTTTAATGTGTTAATTAGGTCATAAAATTTTGTTTATCTTAGTTGATAATTTCCTAATTTTAAGGCCACCATCATCTTCTACTCGTTGAGATCTTTTTGAGGATATAAATTTCTTTCTGAGGATATAATTTTTTTCTCATTACGAGTTCGGCACACAAAGTTATGGCTATCGGAAGTTGTTGTCCTATCTTTGTGTTTGGCTTAGGGGGTTCAATTGATATAATTTGGATAGTGGTTCAACTAATATAATCCGGCTTAGGTTTCTGATGACTATAATAACAATGTTACCGATGAAATAGGTAAACGCACTGTTACCTACTTTTTTTTGGTAGCATAAAAAGCACTCGATTTTGAAAAGTGGTGATGCAGAATCACCCCTTTTTTTTTCTTCACATTTTTGACACTCTAATATTTTTATTTATGAAGTATGAATATTTGTTTTAAAATGTTAGTGATTTTCATGCTAATTTTGAAACGTATTGATGCACATCAACTTTTTTTTTTTAGAGTGGTGATTTTCATGTTGGTAATAAAACACAAAACTTGGATTTTATATATATATATATATATATATATATATATATATATATATATATATAAACCAATAAAAAGGTAAAAATAAAAACAAAATTAACTCGTAAAAATAAAAAATTTAAACAAAATTAAATAAAAAAACAAAAATATTCAAAAAATTGTATCAAAAGAAATGACAAAATTTGAAAAAAAAAAACACATAATTTAAAGAAAAAAAACAAAAATTAACCAAAAAAATAAAAAAAACATCAAAAACATTTTTTTCTAAGTTATTAAAAAAAACCATATAATTAAAAAAATAAATAAATAAATAAAATTTAAAATTTAAAAATAATTAAAATTACAAAATTAAAATTTAGATAAAAAAAATAAAATACAAAAAAGAAAAAATTAAATTTAAAAAATAATAATAATAAGAAAAAAAAATACAAATTTTAAAATTAACAAAAAAAAAAAAAACAAAATTTAAAATTGAAAAAGAAAATTAAAATAAAAGAATTAAAATTTAAAAAAAAAAACTATCATTAAAAAACAAAAAAAATGAAAAAAACCACGTGCAAATAATTAAAAAACAAATATCCATAAATTTACTGTTTTTTCTTAAATGAAACAATTTATAAATTTTAAAAATGAAAAACTAAATAAACTAAAAGATTAAAAAAATTAAATTAAATTAAATTAAAATTTAATAAATAAATTTTAAATTTTAAAAAATAATTAATCTAAAATATTAAATTAAAAAAAAAATTTTAAAAAAAAAAAATTTAAAAAAAAAATTGAATTTAAAAAAAAATAATAATAATAATTAATTTTTTTGAAATAAAAATAAATAAATAAATAAATAATAAAAAATTAAAAAATTAAAAAATATATAAAAAAATTAAATTAAAAAAAAATTAAAAATCAAATTTAAAAAAAAAACAAAATTATTAAAAATTAAAAAAAAAAAAATATATATATATATATATATATATATATATATATGTTACGAATTAAAAAATATTAAAAATAAATAAAAAAAAATTAAAATTAAAAAAAAATAAAAAATAAAATTTAAAAAAGGATTTTTTGTGGAGGTCGATTCTTGAATCGGCCTCGGATAGCTCTCTGCACATCCCTGGAAGAGATTGCTTGAGGAATCATTGGCCGTGTGTGGTTTTCATGGCAAAAGAAAATGAGAAGAAGGAAATTGGCCAGATTCATCACATCAATGGGTTTTGTTGTGCACCAAGGCAATGAATTGCACAAATTCCTTTTGAATTGCACCGTATGGAAAGCCCAGTGTTAGTGTTGGCATTGCAAGCAACAACAATGGGTGTAGAAGAAGGTTGCATCTCACGCACTAGTGCCGTCTTTGATCTTCTCCACTGCATTTATTTTGTCACTGGGATGCTGCTAACCCCACAACGATGTGCTGCAATGACATTAAGAGTCTGATTGCTGCGACTACCTCTGCTCCGGGAAACAGAGGATCTAGATGCATAAAAAACAGAGGATCTAGGAGATGAATGCCAAACAAGCCTCTCTCCTCATCTTCTGGTTATCTGAATCCCAAGGTTTTTTATTTAAATTTCAAGGTCTTTCAGTACCCATCTGCCACAGATGCACGCTGCATAAGGAAATCGACCAGATTCATCAAATTCACAAGCAGTTGGTATTTCACGCCAAATTCATCAGATCGACCGCAAAGCAGCAAATCAGACAATTGGCCTGCTTCGTTGGGACCGAGGGATTCTGCTTTTTCCTGACAACTAGTTGCCCTCCTGCTTCACTTGTACTCATTTGATCTCAAGTTGTGGCCAAAAAGGTTAGAAACCCCACATCCTCCATTGCATTACTTGTAAATCAGATCATCATGCTTTCAATTTTTCTAGTAACATGATTCAGAACCGCCTTGCCATGTTTAAATCAATGTTCTTCTGGGGTTAACGATACAAATATATAGAATTCTCTAACTGCCCGCGCGTTTCCTTGACCTAGCAGCCGACTGCTGGTATTTTCCCTCTTGCGTGAGGCCTCTAGCCTTCCATGGCCTCTCCGAACGCTGCTACAGAGGGCTGTGTTAATCAGTCTGCAGCAGATGCGTTTTCTGCATTGGTCAAATACCTACAGCCTCAGAGATCTCGCCCTGCGCTGTCCAAGTTTGTTAAGAAGTTGGATGGGTTGCAAGAGGTCGATCTCCCTCCTACACTTCCTCGAATGGCTGCAATCTCTTTAGCTGAACGGGGGCTCATCGATCAGTTCACTGGCCTATGGCCTTCTCCGAAAACAGTTCAACGATGGATCGAAAGAAACTGGGCAGAAAAAGTTAATGGTAAAATCTCCATTCGTTTCTGTGGAAAATATTATTACACTTTCCATTTCGAATCTAGAGCAGACAAGGACTTAATCTTCAGAAATGGGCCGTATTTCATGGACTTTCGTGGCTTGTATCTGAACAAATGGACTCCAGAATTCGATCCTGAGCTGGATGTCCCTAATGTTGTTCCGGTCTGGGTTCGTCTTCCGCATCTCCCACTCCACTGCTGGGGAGATGACTCGGTTCGAGCCATCGGCAATGCTGTTGGAAAATACATTGATCGGAGTGAGCCCAAGGATAATATGCAAGCGTGTGCGCGTATATGTGTTGAAGTTGATCTCGGCAAGGGTCTTCCAGAAGCAATCAAACTAAAGGTGGACGAATGGATGTATATTCAGCAACTGGAATACGAACAAATTCCCTTCAAATGCAAGGTATGTCACGAATATGGCCATTTCACCAATCGCTGTTCTAAATTAGTTAATGATGAAACTGCTCAATCTGAGGAGCAATGGGAAACTGTAAAAAAAAAGAAGACTGCCTCTGGCTTGAAAGAAAACTATGAAGAGGCTCCTCTCAAATCTGCCCCTCCCAAGCCTAATCCCCCTTCAGCTCCCCCCAAAGCTTCCTCCTCAGCTGTCCCTCCTCCCTCCTCTTCTCTCGGCCCACCCATCTTCCCCACCCCAGGGCCAATCTCTGGTTCTCCCCTAACCTCTTCAAATCCCTTTTCCGCCCTCTCTCTCCCTGAAAATGACCTCCTGATCCCCCTTGAAAATTACCCACCCATCCTTTTCTCCCTTTCTCAATCCTCTCCCTCCCATTCTCCCGACCCCTCCCCCCCCCCTCCCCCACCCCGAACTACTAGAAGCTCCTCGAAAGAGCATGGAGTCAATCAAGAGTCCCAAAAAAAAGGTCCTGGCAGGAAATCAAGCAAACAGCAAAGGGATGAAAATGCTCAAAAAGACATTGCAATGGGAACACAAAATCCCATAGAAACTTATATACTGGGTCAAAATAGCAAAGAAACAACACATAAGGAGCAAGGGGGACGAGCATCTCTCCGAAACCTAAATACTCAATGATGAAAGTTATATCATGGAATTGTAGGGGACTGGGGCACCCCTCAAAAATTGCTGCCCTAAAAGATCTTATAGACCATGAGAAGCCAGGAATTGTAATGATTCAGGAAACAAAGCAAAGACTGCAAGAGATGACAAGAATTATAGAACAGCTCAGGCATTATGAGGGACATATATGTGAAGCAAGAGGAGCTTCTGGTGGTATCACCACTATGTGGAACAAAAATATTTGGATATGCACATCCAATACTATCAATCAATACTGGGTCAAAGTCATATTAGAAAAGCAAGCAGAGCACAAGCAAATAGTCATTTATAACATTTATACACCGAACCATTTCAGAGACAAAAAGAAGTGTTGGGCCACACTACAAGAAGACATCCAAGTTGAAGAAAACAGAAATATCATCCTTGGGGGAGACCTTAATCTTATATTACACTCCAATGAAAAAAGAGGAGGCATTTTTACACATGACCCTTATAGAGCAAAGCTGGAAAACATCATGCAAGAGTGCGATTTAGTAGATATTATCCCAAAAAATCGGAGGTACACTTGGAACAACCGCAGGCTGGGCAGAGATAACATAATGGAGCGCCTTGACAGAATTCTGGTAAACACTTCTTTCCTCTCTGAGTTCTCCACTGCTCATGCTGCAATCCTGCCTTATTTAGCTTCCGATCACTACCCTATTAGCATTGCCCTTGAAGCACATTGTCCTTTGGGGCCGTTGCCTTTCAAATATAACTCTCTTTGGCGCAGCAATCCCATTGTGGATCAGATTGTCAAAACAACTTGGCAGCATCACATAGAAGGATCACCGGGGTTCATTTGGGAATGCAAACTGAAAAATACAAAACATGCCTTGAAGGAATGGGTGAAGCAGCATTACAAAGAACCAGAAAATGCCAAAGCTGAGCTAAAAAATAAATTGAAAGAAAACCACTGGAAAATAGAGGAGAACGGGTTGTCCCACGAGGATTAAGCATTAGAAAGTGATACATATTATCAGCTATACCGGGTTAATAGAGAAGAAGAACAGAAGTGGAGAATTAAGTCACGACAGCTTTGGCTTCAAGGAGGAGACAAAAATACAACCTTTTTCCATAAGCAAGCAACTGTCAGGAAAGTCAGAAATAATGTCACCATGATCAATGATGAGGAAGGCTTCCCTCAAAAAACCCAAGAAGCTATCAAGAAAACTACCTCAGCCTATTACAACACTCTTTTAACTGAGACAAAGGAAACAGAGGATTATTCAAACCTCCTACAGCACATGCCCAAAGGAATCAATGAGGATATTAATGCAGATTTGACTAAGGAAATCAATGAAGAAGAAATATATGATGCCATCTGGGCTCTTCAGCCAGATAAAGCCCCAGGCCCTGATGGCTTTCCAATCTGTTTCTATAGAACATACTGGGGAATAATTAAAAAAGACCTTGTCAAGATGCTAAGATGGATCCAATGCAAATGCAAAATAGGAGGATTCACTAATGCAACCCACCTTGCTCTTATCCCTAAAGAAAATCGACCTTTGACCTTCTCTCGTTTTCGCCCCATATCGTTGTGTAACTCATCATATAAAATCTTGACGAAAATCTTGGCTACTCGCCTAAAACCTATCCTCCCCTCTCTCATTTCTGAAAATCAAGGGGGTTTTTTGGCCAATAGGCAAATCTCGGACTCCATCCTTCTTGTCCAAGAGGCTATCCACTCCAGTCAAACCAGAAATGAGAAAGGTTTCATCTTAAAGTTAGACTCAACCAATGCTTTTGATCGTGTCAGGAATTCCTTCCTAATTGCTGTGCTTGAAAAAATGGGATTTGCCACATCCTTTATCAGCCTTATCAAAGCCTGCATCACAGGACCTTGGATCTCCCCTCTTATTAATGGCAGACCTGGACCACCCTTCCAATATTCTCGAGGCCTTAGACAAGGCTGCCCCCTCTCACCTTATCTCCTTATTTTTATGGCTGAATCTTTTAGTAGAGCTCTGGATTACAATCGTCGCATGGGCCTCATCACTGAGATCAAATTTGATAATGGAGTCAAGAACATCAATCACTCTCAGTTTGCTGACGATACTCTTCTAATGGGGGGAGCTTCAAACATCATAGCCCGCCGTTTCAAAGCTCTCCTAGATAAATACATGAGCTATTCTGGAGGACTGATAAATTATCTTAAGAGCTGTATATATGGGTGGAACACTTTGGCACAAGTTCTCCATAGGATTGCTATTATTTTTGGGGTTCCATGTAAGCTGGATTGGGAGCATTTTACTTATTTGGGCATGCCTGTGAGTGCCGGAAACTTGAAAGCTGCAGCCTGGGAAGTTATTATCGATAAGATGAAAAGGAAGATACAACATTGGGGCACCTCTTGGCTTAATCCAGCAGGGCGCATAATTCTTCTTAAAGCAGACATCTCCTCCCTGCCCTTGTACTGTTTTACTCTCATACAAGCCCCTGCCAATTTTCATATTAAAATGGATGCTCTCCTTCGCCACTTTCTTTGGCAAGGAGGGAGAACAGAGAAAAACAAATATAACTTGGTAAGCTGGAAGCAGGTCACTCAGCCATGTGAGAATGGAGGGCTGGGAATCAGATCCTCTAAATTCCTAAACCTTGCCTTTGCTGGAAAGCTAGTTTGGAGACTCATTTCTGGCAGGAATGCTTGGTGGAAGACAACTCTATAGAAAAAATATCTCAGCTATCCAAGGCATCAGCTTTTGGATCATGAGCTTCCTAACAGAGCGTGCTCAAAAATCTGGAGGATGTGTAAGAAAGCTATACCATTTCTTGAACAAAACACTTCCAAAGTGCCCAAAGGCGGCAGCTACATAAGAATTGGGGAAGACAAAATTATGGGGCAACAACCCATAAGTCGAAGGCCTGGTACTCAGCAAATTCTAGCTCTTTTCAACAGTGCAGGGATACAAACTCTGGATCAGATCTCTCAATGGGAAGCCCACTCTCATACCTGGAAAGGTTGGACCTTCCCTCACATACCAGCAGACACAGAAATCAGTCTCAAAAACCTGAAAGTTTATCTTCATGGTATAGCACCTTCCAAACGCTACCTTGCTGATGACTTTCGATGGGACCCTTCAGGCACAATCTACGCTATTAAGGCTGCTTATCATCAGATCTACATCAACGATTATCCCCTGGCTATTTGGGCACATTGGAGACATGTTTGGAAGGCAAAAACTCTCCCAAAAACCAAATTATTCTTATGGATCCTCTTAAGAGGGAAAGCCCTCACCGCAGAGAACCTCAGAAAGCGAGGAATAAATGGGCCATCTCGCTGTCCAAATTGCCAAACTGAAGAAGAGACAAGCCAACATCTATTTATAGACTGTCCATTTGCCTCAACTTGCTGGAAGGAAGCTTTTCGGAGCCACAATCCCCCTTGGGCACCTGGCACTAGCATATCTGAAGTGCTGCACATATGGAAAAAAAGCTACCCGTGGGGAAAAAAAAAAACAACACAGCTCGAAGGGTCTAGAATGCCTTGCCCTGTACCCTTCTTTGGAACATCTGGTTGGCAAGAAATAGTATGATCTTCAAAGGTAAAGAAACTAATGTAAGAAAACTCTATAACAAAGCTTGGAATCTCAACTTGGAAGCTCTGTCCACAAAATGTCATGGGAATATGAAGGTGCTGGATCTAAATGTTGAAGAAAGGAATTACATAGGGCATATTCTAGACAGAAGCAACATAGAACAAAACAGAAGTAGTCCCAATAGCAGAGACAACTCCAGATATAGCTGGAAAATTAGGATGAAAGAAGAAGAATTTGCTCGATGGCTCAGGAACTGCAATACCCATTATCTCTTTTTCGATGGAGCCTCCAAGTCCAACCAAGGAATGGCTGGGGCTGGAGGATTTATTTGCAACGGTAATGGAGATGTGTTAACTGAATATGAATGGGGTCTAGGCTCTGCTTCAAACAACAGGGCTAAAGCTTTCGCCCTCCTCCAAGGCTTGCTCCAGCTTCAGAAACTTGGTATAGCCAAGGCTATAATAATTGGAGACTCTGCCATTGTCATTGGTCTGATGGTAAGTAACAGAAAAGCCCAAAATCTGATTCTACAACAAAACATTGAGCGATGCCAATCTCTTGACCAGCAGATGAAAGGCAATCGATTTTACCATGTCCTTCGATCTCTCAACAAAACTACTGATGAATTGGCAAACAAAGCTTGCTCTCACACTGTCGGTAACCTCCGGTGTAATGGCTCTGACCAATACTTTTTCTTGCCATGAACAAGTTTTATTCCCTAAGCAGATCCGCCCCACAGCAGATCACTGCTCGTGGTCTCCGAAGCCCTTTTCCCAGCTTCTCAGCGAAGATTCAAACTTCTGCCTTCTGCCCAATGGCGTTGATCCACACAGATGTAACCTTTTCAGCATCAAAATCTAACTCTCTCTGGATCGCCCTTTCAAAACCCATTAAGCTCTGCGCCTTCTGTGTTTTCAACCTCTCGTGCTCAAACGAATGTTTACATACTCCAGTTTATCTCTTCCCAACTTCACTCTATCGATTCCAGTCGCAACTCGGACACTGCTCCTTGAATTTTGCATCTCTGTTCGCCCAGACAGAGTTTCTCTGCCCCAGAATTTGTCCTCTTGCGACCTTGTTTTCGTCCCTGTCAGCTTCACAGGCTATCCTGAAGACAAGTCAAAGACCATTAAACAAAATGCTTTTTGAATTAGTCGAGCGGCACTATTACTACCTCAATGGGCGGCAAATGCAACACACCTGCAAAATTAAAATAGGAAATGTAAAATCTGTTTTATTTTACTGCAGTTTGTTAGAGTTTATACTGTCTCCTTCTTTTTCACAGCGAAGGAAGCAATTTGTAAAGCTGAAATTGATACCAACTGCATCTACTGTTGGTCCTCCCATTATCAAAGCCATTCTGTAAAACTAGAGATCCGTCTCCCTCTCTTTTTCTTTTGAATATCAATCAGCAACCGATCTTGTGAAAAAAAAAAAAACGATACAAATATATATTTTATGATTTTTTTTGTCTAGTTTTTGTTATGACCTCAATGGGAAAGGACAGAGAGAAAGAGGGTGTGCTTGCATTTATTTCCATATGGTGCAGAGAGAGCAAGACTCTCATGCAGACCATCGTGGTTATGGGGCTTTTACTGATAGCAGCTCAGTTCAGTTTATGCCCCAGGATATCATCCCCTTATGTACAAATCCAACCCCAACTGATCGCATAGAGCCCCCCTTCTTGCACAGGTTTATCATCAACTAATTTGTGTGAACGTGGATCGAACACACCGATTCGGCCAGCCGAAAGAAACCCGACTTTAAAGCCTGCAAAAGAAACACTGACTAAAACGAATTAATTAATCACCACGAACTGGATCTGAGTACCGCTGAGCACCGAAAACCATAGCTAAGGCTGATTCTTCCTGACCCGCCTCCCGTCGCTACCGATAATTTTTTTTTTTTTTTTTTTTTTAAATTTTTAATATAGTTTTTTTTTTAATTTGATTTTTTTTTTAAATTCAAAAAATTTAATTTAATTTTTTTTTTTAAATTTTATTTTATTTTTTATTTTTTATTTTTTATTTTTTATTTTTTTATTTTTTCTAAATTTTGTTAATAATTTTTATTAAATTTTGTATTTTTTTTTATTTAATTGATTTTTTTTATAAATTTTTTCATATATATATATTTTTTTATTAAATTTTATGTTTAGTTTTTTCATTTAATTTTTAAAAATTTAATAAATTTTGTATTTATTTATTTATTTATTTATTTATTATTATTATTATTATTTTTTTAATTACATAAAATTTTTATGTTTTTTTTTTTTTTTTTCAATTAAAATTGTGTATTTAAAATTAGATTTTTTTTTTTTAATTAAACTTAATATTTTTTATTTAATATATTTTATTTTATTTATTTTTTTCAATCTTTCATTTTTAATTGATTTTAAATTTTTTTAACTTTTTATTTTAACAATGTTTTTTTTTTTCCTTTATATTTAAAATTTTCAAAATTTATTTGTTCATTCATTTATTTATTAAAATTTAATATTTTTCTTTTTTAAATTTAATTTGTTATTTTAATATTAACATTTTTTTAAAATTTAATAAAATCTAATATATATATTTTTAATTTAAGTTCATCTATATATATTTTATTTTTTATAATTTAAATTTAATTTATTTTTTAAAATTTATTTGTTTTTTTAATATATATTTTTTTAAATTTAATATTTTTATTGTATTTTTTTTTCATTTTTTTTTAATTAACTTTTATTTTTTTTTACTTTTAATTTAAATAATGGTTTTTTTTTAATTTTTATTTTAAAGTTTTAAATTTATTAAAATTTAATATATTTCTTTAAATTTAATTTTTTTATTTTAAAATTTATTTATTTATTTATTTATTTTAAATTTAATAAACATTTTTTCTTTTTCTTTTTTAAATTTAATTTCTATATTTTATTTTTTATAATTTCTTTTTTTTAACTTGTTTTTTTTTTTTTTATTTAATATTTTTATTTTTTTATTTCTATATATTTTGAAATTTTAATCTTTAATTTTTTTTTCTTAAATTTTAGGGTTTTTTTTAATGTTTGAATTAAAAATTTTATTTTGTTTTTATTTTTATTTTTTTATTCTTATATATTTTTAAATTTTAAGCTTTAAAATGTTTTTATTTTTTAAATTTATTTATTTTTCTTAAATTTTAGGTTTTTTTTAATGTTTGAATTTTAAAAATTAAAAAATGTTATTTCTATTTTTAAAAATGTAAAAAATATGACACAATTTTTTATTTTTTTTATTCTAGCATCAACTAGTTTTGTTTTGAGGGTGTTTTTTCAATCCTTTTTTCAAGAAACAATTTTGTTTTTAGCATAATTTTATAAAATGTTGAATTTTGAACTTCAAAAAAAACCAAGTGCGTTTTGGAATACACTTTTTTTGTTTTTGGGGTGTTTTTTCATGTTTTTTGAGTCTTTTTGGGCTAGAGTTCCCGTTTTGAGGTCAGGTTACCTATTTCATCGGTAACAATGTTTAATCCCAACAATCCATATGTCTAATGGCTTCACACAAAATTATTGGCAATTAGACTAGCCCAATTAGAAGTAAATGGAGATTTGGGTTGGTGAAATATACCTTAATCTTAAAGGCTTGAACATTATTTTATGGAAGGAACTATGATCCATCTCTCCTTATTAAAAAATGATTACAAGGACCATGATAAATGGACAAAGGTTTGGGGATGGCTTCATTATAAAATTTGGGAAGGGGACCCGATGAATGTCGTGGCACCCCAATAAATCGCCGTAGTCTAACTAGCCAGAGGAATCGCCCTGAAAATCATGAAAATTCCGATAAGATTTTCAGAAACTCTGGCAGGAATTTTTCTAAATCCATGTTATAACTATCAAAGTTTAATATTTTGGGTGTCCTACAGGTTTTTGATGGTGCTGAATCCATTTCCAATGTCAAAATCAAGATTCAAACACTGTTTCTGCAAGATTTTTTAAATTTTTTTTGGCCCGGATTCCGACCAATTTTGACCGTCCGGGCAATTCCTCCGGCTCGTTAGACGACTCCATTTAAATCTGCTGCATGTAGACGGCAGAACCGCACATCTTCTACAAGGGAATAATGCAGCGCAAACAACGAACTGCAAAAACATCAAAGGACAACCACACTCAATGATAATGACATTCAGGGGGAGACACTTGTGAAGAGTAAGACTCATGTCACGTATCTGGGTGATGGCGTATGAATTGTCGTTGAAGCAGCACAATAAATCACAGTGGATTTCCAATTCAGGACACAAGTTAGGGACAAAAAGCTGAAGAATTTGGCGAGTTCCATGAACCCAGGTGATTCATCTTCCTATGTTGCGATAATTCAATTACAGGTTGGTCTATGCCTTTGGGATTCTGGATTAATTACAAGAATGCTTGCGACGATGCCATAGCTTTTAGTGGGACTGCCTCTTGGTTAAGGTGGATGGGACTCGAGAGGAAACCATTGGGATCATAGTATGTTTGTAACCCCATGGTGAGTCTTTGCAATCTGGATATGGATTCAGCTCTTGAAGGGTAATCTTAGATTGAAATTGATAGAAGGAAGGAGTGCTTGGTTGACATATAGAACTTTGCATTGGTCTCAGAGCTTAAAAACCTTTGGGAAACCTTGTGTCTAACCTTGTTTGGTTTCTGCCAGTGAATTTGGGATATACCCCGATTTAAGGACCTTCTCTGTAACAGCACCGGGTTTGAGACCATCGGTTATATAAGTGAGTTTGAGTACAGGCATCAATTATTGAAGAGGACACACATATGATATGGAGTGGGACAACAAATGGAGATTTGGGGAGGAAAAGGCGTAGCGTATTGTGTCTCTGGGATGAGTGCCTTTGAGAACAGTGAACCGAATTGGGAAACAAGTAAATGCATATAGGCAAACCTGAGTGGAGAAGTGACTAAGTGGAGTCCAAGATGTAGACCAATTCGACTTCGAGAGGTGGGGGTACAATGGGAAATTGCAAGTTGTAGCTACCTTTTCTGGAACAATTGGCTCAAGATGGGTGAGGCAGAGAGAGCGATTTTGGCAACAACATCCAGGAAAGGGTCACTTAGTTATCGAAGCAAATGGATGACCTCCAACTAGATCTGATGTGATGGTGATGAATAAGAAATTGAAGGAGCAGTTAGAGACAAATGTTGAAGTGTTGGACGAGGTACAAATTCTGAAAGAAAAATCAGTCAGGAAAGAGGGTGAGTTGGAGGATCTTCATAAGAAGATTGTTGATTCGTTGATATTCGGATTTTTTCAAATTTTTAAAATAATAAAATCTTAATGGAAAAGCAATGAGTTGGTGAGATTTTTATCAATATTTTTCTTATTAATTAGATTTTTTTTTTCTGGTTTTTTTAGAAATTTTTATAATTTTTTTTAAAATAAAATATATATATTTGATTTATTTTGTGTCAGTGACAGTCCACAAAGATGAAGAAAGAACATGGAAGATAAAGAAAGCTGTAGCAACATAATTGTTGAAAAACATGTTGAAAAACATGTTAGGTCTGTTTTGGATTGATTTTCAAAGGATTTTTAGGAGATAAAATCAAAAGATTAGTTAAAAAATGTAATAGGAAAAGAACATAGAGAATGAGAGGATTTATAAATAATTGGTTATAACAAGAAATTCATGATTTAGAAGAGTGGGTCGAGTCACTAGGAGGAAAAGGGGTTCAATTCTTTTTGAGTGCATTTGTTTCATAGATGAGCATAATAGTCTAAGAGGAATAGGAAATAGAACGCATAGAGTATTTGTGTATTGTAATGGCCCACGGGCCACAAACCTTTCTTCTTTGTACTTGCAACAGTTTTCTATTCAAAGAAACCGAGCAGACTGACCTCACCTTTCAACTGGATTTTCTCTCTCGAAAGGGTTTCCCAAGTTATATCTTGTGTCAAATTGTAGTTTATGAGTTTTTATTTTGTTGTTTTCTATTTTCTTCACAATTATATTTGTATGTATAAGTAAAAAACAATAATTTATATGTCCAAAAATGTAAAGAGAAATAAACTCCCATAATGTATATTTCATATTTTTAAGCAATTTACCAGATTTTTTGTGAGAAATTGTCCAGCGAAATATAACCAGCCAAGATCCATCTTAACTCCGGATCTATCAAGCTCCGAGAGGGATCAAATCTCTCGAGGTGAAAACCTCTTTTTTGAGTGCAAAAATTGAGGAAAGGTTTGCACCTCTAGAGATTTTATCCCTCTCCGGGCTTGATAGATCCAGAGTTAAGATGGATCTAGGTTGGTTTCAATCGTGTGCGGCCAAGGAAATCTATCGATAATATGAGGAACATGTGATTAATTTTATCAATAATATGTAAATACATCTAATATTAATATAATCATTTTAAAAATAATATGTAAATACATCTAATATTAATATAACCATTTTAAATATGCTAAATATGTGTGATATTTATGGAGTCATTTTAATTTTAAATTTGCTTAGTTACCTCAGTTTGTTGAGATGATAAATATTGTAAAATAGCTTTAATGATGAAAAATGATGAAATAAAAAACTTGAATGCAAAGTGACAATGCAATAATATTGAATAATAGAAAATGTGAATAATAAGAATGTAGTCAATTACAAATAGTTTTCATTGTCATCAATCTCAAACTATTTTCTTGCACTATTCTTATTGTCACCATTGTTAGTGTTGTCATCTTTTCATATCCATTATATGAAAAGGAAAGTTGGAATCATAAACCATTTCAATATTTAGTTCGAGCTGTTGTAGTAAGCATCATACTTTGTCTCTCTTGCTCTCAAATATTAATAGGTTTAATTACTATAACACAAAAATCAATATACATTGTCAATCATTTTTTGTGCTTACATTGAAATCAATGCACACTATTAATCCAATGACTTTAAAATTAATGTACCATCATACATCCAATTATATCAAATCATAAATTAACGTATACACTAAAATCAATGCATCTAATGCAAATAATCAAATAGGATTAAATATCAACATCTACACTCAAATAAATGTATCTAGTGAAAGTAGGAAAATGTGATTAAAAACCAACATCTACACTAAAATCAATGTATCTAGTGCAAGCAATAAAATAGGATTAGAAATCACCATCTACACTGAAATAAATGCATTTAGTTCAAACAATAAAATAGGATTAGAAATCATCTAGATTGAGATCAATGCATCTAGTGCAAGCAATCAAATATAATTAGAATTCAACATCTACATTACAATTAATACATCTATTGCAAGCAATCAAATAGGATTAGAAATCACCATCTACACTGTAATCAATTCATTTAGTGCAAGAAATCAAATAGGATTAGAAATCATTTACATTAAAATCAATGCATCTAGTGAAAGTAATCAAATATCATTATAAATAAACATCTACACTAAAATCAATGCATCTAGTGCAAGTAATCAAATAGGATTATGAATCACCATCTACACTGAAATCAATGCATCTAGTGCAAGAAATCTTCTTCCCTCTCTCCCCCCTCCATATATATCTATATATCCCTCCATCTCTCATTTTTTGTCTCTTTATCACACCCTACGAAACACACACACTCTCTCACTCCATATCTATCAACCTCTTTTTCCCTCCCTCCTTTTCTCCATATATCTATTCTTCATCTTCACCATCCATCTATATATCTATATCCCTCTGTGTCTCTATATCAAGCCCAAAACATATACTCTATTTATCCAACCTATCTATCTATCAGTCCCTCCTCCTCTCCCTCTCCCTCCTACTATCCTCTCTCCCTTTCTCTCCATCTTCCTTATCACTCCCTCTCTCTCTCTCCCTCTCCACCTTTCACTCTCTATGTCTTTATTCTTACCTCCCCCTCTCTTCCCCTCCATCTCCATCTCTCTTTCCCTACCTCTCTTGACTCTCTCTCTTCCTTTCTCTCCCACCTCTCTCTCTCTCTCTATCTTCACCTTCCAACTTTGTTACTATATGCAACTATCTCTTCTTATCTCCCCCATTCTCTCCATCTCTCCTTTTTTGTCTCTTTATCTCACCCCCAAACATACACACACTCTCTCCATCTCTCCCTTGTCACTCCATCTCTCTCTAAACTAATCACTCTTTATGTCTTTCTTCTTCTCTCCCTCTCTTCCCATCCATCTCCTTATCTCTATCCCTCCCTCTATCCCCCTCCAACTCCATATCTCTATCCCTCCCTCTCTCCTCCTCTCTTTCAAGTCCCCTCTCTTTTCTTTCCTCTCTCTCCCTTTCTCTTCTACCTCCCTCTCTCTTCCCCCATCTCTCTCTCTCTCTCCCCCCCCTACAATCCTATCTCTTCCCCCATCACTCTCTTCATCTCTCTCAATTCCTCTATCTCCCTCTATCTCCTACCTCCCTCTATGTGTGCCCCCCTCCCCTCTCTCTCTCTCTCTCTCTCTCTCTCTCTCTTTGCCCTCCAATCCTCTCTCTTCCCACATCACTCTATCTCTCTCTCCAACAATGCTACTATATCCCTCTCTTACTACTCCTCCCCGCCCTTGTCTCCATGACTCCTTCTATGTCTCTTTATCTCACCCTTAAACATACACACTCTCTCTCAATCTCTCTCTTGTCACTCCCTCTCTTTCCACTTCTCACTCTCTACCCCTCCTCTCCCGCCTCTCGCCCCCCGCCCTCCCCTCTCGCTCTCTCTCTCTTTCTCAATCCTCTCTCCTTCTCCCTCCCTCTATCATTCTCTCTCTCCCACCTCCATCTTTATGTTCTCCTCTCCCTCTATTACCCTTCTCTATCTCTGTCACTCCTCTCCCTCTCTCTCTCTTCATTCCTCCTCTCCCCTCTCCTTTAGTTTACCTCCATCTCTCCCTTTCCACTCCCCCTATTTCTCCACCTCTATCATATGTCTTTGTTCTTCCCTCCCATATATATCTAGAGATAATATATATATATATATATATATATATATATATATATATATAACAAATTAATATTGTATTATTCTAAAGTTATTAAATTCAATAATATTAATATGAATTTTAGATTTAACAATAATAATATTATTAATATTAATGTTAGGGTTAATAATGTTTTTTTTGCATGCTATTAATAATAATTTGGTTCATGGTATTTGGGCCATAGACTTCATATATAATTAGATGTTGATTTCTAATCCTATTTGATATATTTTTATTTATTTACCTTACCTCTTTATATCTCTTTTATATTTATTTATTTACCATACCTCTTTTATAAATATGGTATTTGGCCCATGGTATTAATAATAATTTGTCCCATTGTATTTGGCCCATAGGCTTCACCTAAATAAAACCTCTTTTTTGAGTTTTTGTAAAAATAGAGGTTTATGGAGTAAATATTAAAAATAAAAATAAAAATTTATTTACCATACCTCTAGTTCATTTATATTTTTACTTATTTACCATACCTGAGAAGTAAGTATAAAAAGAGATCTTATTTATTTACCATACCTCTATTTTATTAATATTTTAATTTATTTACCATATCTTTTTTTTAGTGTTTGTAAACCTCTTGATATTTTAATAAATTTATTTTTTAATGAATTTTTAATTGTTTATTTATATGGTTTGATGTGTAAGTATGTGGGAAGCCAAAATAACAAAAACTATAGAAACTTTTAAAATAAAATCTAAATAATGTCGACTTAAACAATAACTTACAAAACCATATAAATAAACATTTAAAAATTTATTAAAATATGAAGAGGTTTACAAACACTAAAAAAAGATATGGTAAATAAATAAAAATATTAATAAACTAGAGGTATGGTAAATAAATAAAACCTCTTTTTATACTTACTCCTTAGGTATGGTAAATACTTAAAAATATAAATAAACTAGAGGTATGGTAAATAAATAAAACTTTTTTTTGTAATATTTACTCCTTAAACCTCTATATTTACAAAAAATCAAAAAAAGAGGTTTTATTTAGGTGAATCCTATGGGCCAAATACCATGGGACAAATTATTATTAATACCATGGGCCAAATACCATATTTTTAAAAGAGTATGGTAAATAAATAAATATAAAAGAGGTATAAAGAGGTAAGGTAAATAAATAAAAATATATCAAATAGGATTAGAAATAAACATCTAATTATATATGAAATCTATGGCCCAAATACCATGGACCAAATTATTATTAATAGCATGCAAAAAAAACAATATTAACCCTAACAATAATATTATTATTGTTAAATCTAATATTCATATTAATATTATTCAATTTAATAACTTTAGATTAATACAATATTAATTTGTTATATTATAATATATATTAATATATCATGATATATATATTAACTCTAGATATATATGGGAGGGAAGAACAAAGACATATGATAGAGGTGGAGAAATAGCGGGAGTGGAAAGGGAGAGATTGAGGTAAATTGAAGGAGAGGGGAGAGGAGGAATGAAGAGAGAGAGAAGGAGAGGAGTGAGAGAGGTAGAGAAGGGTAACAGAGGGAGAGGGAGACATAAAGATGAAGGTGGGAGAGAGAGAAGGATAGAGGGAGAGAGAGAGAGAAGGGGGGGGGGGGGGAGAGATTGAGAGAGAGAGTGTATGTTTAAGGGTGAGATAAAGGACATAGAATGATTCATGGAGAAAAGGGGGGAGAGAAGGAGAAAGGGAGGGATATAGTAACATTGTTGGAGAGAGAGATAGAGTGATGTGGGAAGAGAGAGGATTGGAGGGCAGAGAGAGAGAGAGAGAGACGGGGGGAGGGGGGGCACATAGAGGGAGGCAGGAGATAGAGGGAGAGAGCGATGGGGGAAGAGATAGGATTTTAGGGGGGGGGGAGAGATAGAGAGATGGGGGAAGAGAGAGGGAGGTAGAAGAGAAAGGGAGAGAGAGGAAAGAAAAGAGAGGGGACTTGAAAGAGAGGAGGAGAGAGGAAGGGAGATAGGACGAGAGAGGGAGGGATAGAGATATGGAGTTGGAGGGGGGTATAGGGAGGGATAGAGATAAGGAGATGGATGGGGAGAGGGAGGGAAGAAGAAATACATAAGGAGTTAGTAGTTTAGAGAGAGATGGAGTGACAAGGGAGAGATGGAGAGAGAGTGTGTATGTTTGGGGGTGAGATAAAGAGACAAAAAAGGAGATATGGAGAGAATGGGGGAGAGAAGGAGAGATAGAGGCATATAGTAACAAAGTTGGAAGGTGAAGATAGAGAGAGAGAGAGGTGGGAGAGAAAGGAAGAGAGAGAGTGAAGAGGGGTAGGGAAAGAGAGATGGAGATGGAGGGGGAGAGAGGGGGAGGTAAGAATAAAGACATAGAGAGTGAAAGGTGGAGAGAGAGAGAGAGAGAGGGAGTGATAAGGAAGATGGAGAGAAAGGGAGAGAGGATAGTGGGAGGGAGAGGGAGATGAGGAGGGACTGATAGATAGATATATTGGAGAAATAGAATGTATGTTTTGGAATTGATATAGAGAGACAGAGGGATATAGATATATAGACAGAAGGTGAAGATAAAGAAGAGATAGATGGAGACAAGGAAGGAGGGACAAAGAGATTGATATATATGGAGTGAGAGAGTGTGTGTGTTTCGCGGGGTGTGATAAAGAGACAAAAAGGGAGAGATGGAGGGAGATATAGATATAGATGAAGGGGGGAGAAAGGGAAGAATATTTCTTGCACTGGATGCATTGATTTCAGTGTAGACGGTGATTCCTAATCCTATTTGATCGCTTGCACTAGATGCATTGATTTTAGTGTAGATGTTGATTTATAATGATATTTGATTATTTTCACTAGATGCATTGATTTCAATGTAAATTATTTCTAATCCTATTTGATTTCTTGCACTAAATGAATTGATTACAGTGTAGATGGTGATTTCTAATCCTATTTAATTTCTTGCAATAGATGCATTAATTGCAATGTAGATGTTTATTTCTAAATATATTTGATTACTTGCACTAGATGCATTGATTTCAATCTATATGATTTCTAATCCTATTTGATTTCTTGAACTAAATGCATTTATTGCAGTGTAGATGGTGATTTCTAATCCTATTTTATTGCTTGCACTAGATACATTGATTTTAGTGCAGATGTTGGTTTTTAATCATATTTTCCTACTTTCACTAGATACATTGATTTGAGCGTAGATGTTGATTTCTAATCCTATTTGATTACTTGCATTAGATGCATTGATTTCAGTGTAGATGTTGTTTTCTAATCTTATTTGATTTCTCACATTAGATGCATTGATTTCAGTGTATAAATTGATTTATGATTTGATATAATTGGATGTATGATGGTACATTAATTTTAAATTCATTGGATTAATAGTGTGCATTGATTTCAATGTAAGCACAAAAAATTATTGACAATGTATATTGATTTTTGTGTTATAGTAATTAAAACTATTAATATTGGAGAGCAAGAGAGACAAAGTATGATGCTTACTACAACAACTCAAGCTAAATATTGAAATGGTTTATGATTCCAACTTTCCTTTTCATATAATCGATATGAAAAGATGACAACACTGACAATGGTGACAATAAGAATAGTACAAGAAAATAGTTTGAGATTGATGACAATGAAGATTATTTGTAATTGACTACATTCTTTTTATTCACATTTTCTATCATTCAATGTGATTACATTGTCACTTTGCATTCAAAAAATTTATTTCATCATTTTTCATCATTAAAGTTATTTTACAATATTTATCATCTCAACAAATTGAGGTAACTAAGAAAATTTAAAATCAAAATGACTCGATAAATATCAGACATATTTAGCATATTTAAAATGGTTATATTAATATTAAATGTATTTACATATTATATTTAAAATGGTTATATTAATATTAGATGTATTTACATATTATTGATAAAATTAATCATATGTTCTTCATATTATCGATAGATTTTCCTTGGCCACACACGATTGAAACCAACCTAGATCCATCTTAACTCTAGATCTATCAAGTGCCGAGAGGGATCAAATCTCTTGAGGTGCAAACATTTCCTCAATTTTTGCACTCAAAAAAGAGGTTTTCACCTCGAAATATTTGATCCCTCTCGGTGCTTGATAGATTCGGAGTTAAGATGGATCTAGATTGGTCATATGGAATTTCCTTTTAATACAAATTTATATTCAGTTGATAAGAAAATCATTCTAAAATAGAGCAATCATGAATCTTCAATTAGTTCAATTCCAGATTATGAGATGGTAGATGATTATTATATGGCTAGTACTAAAAAATTTGCATACATATTATTTTAGTCCATTTAATAATGTCGATTATTCTAATTCATTTTGTGACATGAAAGAAAAATAAGTTATTTTTCATGATTCATTAGACATTAATAGAACTAAGGAACTTCACCATATGGTGATGGTTACTTCATATTTTCATATCATCAAATTTCAAATAGGAATTTACATTACAAAATGAGATACTCCATACTGTTAAAATAATTGTAATCAATTACCATTTTGTTTTTTTTATATTTGAAGATAATCACATTCCTTTCTAGAACAAATCTTCACCCTAAGGTCATTCTAAATTTACAACCCATTACCCTAATGAGGGGTATGTTAATCATGTGAACACTTCACAAGTATTTAATGATGTTTAATATGATTTCAATGTCTTAGTTAATGCTTATTTGGAATATTTTTCTTTGGATAAGTTTCCATTGTTATGTTATAATAATAAGCTGTGTAAATAAAAATTTAAATTTATTTTTTCACATTTTAAAAGTTTATTTTCTTCTTTTTACTAATTATTTTTATGTATATATAATTGAAAGATTTGAACTATTAAACAAGTTATATTGCTATTTTAGTACTCATATTTTATCTTATGAATTTATGGAAAGTTATTCTTATATATTATTTAATCCAATTAAACCCATTGCAATACTTCACACTCTTCAATGCCTATGCAATAATATAGTGAATTTTAATACTCTTCCACGAGGTCTAGTAGTTGAAATTTCTCGATGTGATTTTTACTAGAGATCCTATTCATTCAATAATCTCAAGTAATCACTAATAAACTTTCAACTTAATTTTGATGACGCGGTTGAGACTTTGTTGAGAAAAACATTCTTGGAAAAGTTCTTCTTGTATGATATTGTTTATATTTTTTTTTATATAAATAAAATTAAAAATACCATCCATATTAACATTTTTCCACAAGATTTAGTACTTAGGTTTGCTTTAGATAATTCTCAAACATTCTTGAAAAAGTTCTTATTGTTAATACTTTTTGTTGATATAAATAAAATTAAAAATACCATCCATACGAACATTTTCCACAAGATATAGTACTTCGGGTTGTTTTGGATAATTCTCAGTAGGGATCTCATTTGTCTAGCCAATTTCATGTTTACATGTTTACCATGAGTTTCAAGATAAAATTGAAACTTGGTTGGAGAAATTTTTTTGAAACTTGGTTGAGGAATATTTTAAGGTAAGATTCTATATATATAAAAATGTTATTATCTTGTTTATTATGGAGAGAATGTTTAGTAATATAATTTTTTTTGTTTTTCTATATTAAATTAATCTAATTCTTGCTAATGAATTTTGAAGTATACATATGTTTAGTAATATAATTCTTTTCTTTCTCTATATTAAATTAATTTAATTCTTGCTAATGAATTTTGAAGTAAATATGACTAGGTTTACAATTATTTGAGTTGTCACATTGGAAGTATTCTTTCATGTAGTTAGGAGTATGGTAGATTAGTTTAGTAAAAGTAATTTCTTATTAGTTGTTGCATGTCTTAATTTTGTTTTTGATATATCTTTTTTCTTCATTAGATTACTTAACATAGTATAAGTGTGCTAGTTTCTAATTATTTTTATTTTTATTTTTTATCATTTTTTAATAAAAATAACTTGTTGATTGAATAGTATAGAAATATCATGATGAGAGAAAAGGAAAATAAACTATATCATGGTAAATGCCTTTCTTGCAATAATTTTTTAGTCTAATTTATTTTGACAAAAGGGAAATACTTAATTGCCACATTCTCAAATATTTTCTCTTTGTATTTGGATTAGATTTTGATTCTAAATTCATATTTTTGATGGAAAATTATCATTTTACAAAATCAAGAGTTCGATGAAGTTTGTTTTTATTTTTATTTGACATAAAATTTTAAATAATAATAAAAACTTAAGGATTTCTAATTTGATATCTCCATTATATTATGGTTTGGAAGTTCATTCTTAGTTAGATTTCCTTTAAGTTTCCATATGTTTTCCTATACACATTTAGTAAAAGTTAGAGTGCTAGAATTCTTTCCATATTTCATTAAGACTACTCTAATGTCATTTTGATGTCTTTTATTCCTTTCTCAAGTTTGGAGTCATGCAGACAGATGGATGCTCTTCCTTTGAACTTTTTCTTAGCTTATTTTCAGCCAACATAATTTTGTTTAGGATTAGTGTAGTCATATTTATTAGAATTTTATTTCTAACTTTTTGCTTGCGATTAATATTAAAATTACTGAAGAGATATAAATTATTGAAAGATAAAACAAATAAATGGAGCAACACCATACAAAAATCTCAATTTAAGGTAAAAAATAAGCTAATAGAATTAAATTACCCCCTTATCCAAAACATACTCCACTAGGTGAGTCTTCACCACTCACCTCCATGGCACATTACAATGAAGTATTTACATGTATTTTAAAGACTTCATTACATGCAATCCACTGGCACAAAACCATGTGCCCAAAACTACCACTATTTGACTAAGTAAACATAACTCTTTCACCAAGTCAAGTTTTATCTAGGAATCCCCTTAAACCTTGACTTGGGACTTCCCCTAACCAAATCCAGCCAAACTAGCCAAATGAGTCAACATTACTCACCTCTAGGCCCTATACCCCATCAAAGTTTATATCCAAGGTACCTGATAACTCAACATAACCCCATATCACCTAGGTGTAAACGTCACCACCTATCACCTAGGCTTAACTCTAGACTTTAACAGTAATTTTCCAAGAGTAAGCATATCTTACCAATTCTTACAACCATATCCCAATTTACATGCAATTAGAAACTTTGAATCCATTATAATAATATTTTTTTTGCAATTTTTTCATCCCAACACTAATTCCACCTTGCCTTGAATTTGACTACTCCACTTCACTTCTTCACTTCTCCATAAATAAATAAAATGAATGAAGAACTATGAAAAATGTACTCTTTGATTTTAATAATATAGAATTCAGAAGCGTTTTTTTCCTTTGAAAAAAACCAACATGTTAGTCCATCACCACTTACCAACCTTTTACACAACCAGATTGAAGCATGCCAACATGTCACCTTTGATCCAATCACCTTCAACCATCATCTCTTGCAATGGCTTGCACTCCATTGAGGAGGCTCTTAGTGTGCACCATCTAGCATCTTTGCAACATGTCGGTACCCTCATCTCCCACGCTGAGGAAAGATAAACTTTTCTTCTGCAAACTTGTGTAGCGTCTCTTTTTTCCACATAGAAAACAACTTTCTATTAAAAGTGAAGAGAAAGTACAGATATTAGAGAAAGAAATTTCTCAGTCGCTAATGAAAGTGATGCAGAAAGTTTCATTATACTATCAGTCATGTAGTCATGGATCCGCAAATTTGTGTCGCATCTCTAATGACCCAGTCGATCGCCCTTCCAAGTTTCACTACATATAAACTATGTGGGCAGTCCCATAAAAAGTATTATTCATCAAGTCAGAGAGAAACGAAACCCCATAGGCAAAGATAGATCCAAAATGAAGAACACTAAGGTTTAAATGGCCACCATGCTCTTGACCTTCAACACGATCCTCATCCCAGAAAGGTGATAACCCATTAACAGATATGGCCTTAACATGTACCATAACTTCCTCATCAGGTACAATGAAGGTACGAATGACACTTTCATAGTTTTATCAGTACCCCATTCAACATCTCCCTTTTGTAGTTGTTTGTATGCATTTATGGAATCTTACCAGATTGAAAACTACATAAACCCACGGGCCCACCATTCGACATTTTTGGTTTGTGCAAGTACTACTGCCCACATGAGCATTATCGACACTCTCATTCCTATACTTGAGGGGCTCGATAGTATCTCAGACTGTCTCTAACAGTGTTAAAGATGCAATAACCTTGGATTCAACTGCAAATCCACTAACCAAATCAATCAAGCAATGTTATTTGTCTCCCACCAAAAAATTGTGTGAAAACATCTCAAAACTTGACTACATATCATACACTATGGGGATATACATGTTTATTAAATTGAAGAATCTTGTAGGTGTCTGAGGCAACTGATGGCACCCAAAATCATAGCCACTATGGAAGGTAACCCAATCCACAAATTCATTCAAAACAATGGCAGATGACATTAGCATCAACAAATACATCAATGACAGATGACATTAGCATCAAAAAATACATGTCCATTGATTCCTTTGTCATTACATAATCGATAGCATATATTTTTATCAAAATTGATTTCCCAAAAATTGAATTTTCAGATACAATATTTATAGGCCTTGTAGAAATTTCTAATGAAATAATTTTTATCTGTGAATAATATTTAATATTTAAATTATATAAATTTTGATGAAATAACTCTTACTTGTAAATAATATTTAATATTTAAATTATATAATAATAAATATTATTGAAGTAAACCAAATATATGGGAGGAATGAGTGAAAGGTGGAAATTTTATGATGAGATGAGATATTGTGGAGGAAGTTGAGAAATTGGTTTGAATCAAAAATCTAATTTAGTCATAATTGTAATGTTCACCGTCATTATTGTGAATTTAGTATATTTTTTCTTTTCAAGACTTGTTGGTTTCTTGAATATTATTCCATGTGTCTTGTATTAGGCCTAAATCAAAGTCTGTAAAGCTAGATCGAAGTCTCAAGAAGCAAGGTCGAAGTTCCAGGTCAAAGGAACTACATCATAGTGTTACTACTGTTGCTACTACTGCCAGATTCAGGAAGGATCACAAGGAATGTTGACTTTGTGTGGAGGAAGTTCGGTTCAAGGTTTAAAGTCTCAAGAATCACTATTGAAGGAAGAATTACTGACTGGGTTTTCCCCAAGAGTGCGGCTTTTCCCTGGTTGTTGGCCTACATATTGTGTCCTTGATCTATGTGTATTTTATTTGATATTTTCTTGATGAACTAATAATAAGAAAGATACGAAGAACATCATAAGAACTAAAGAAGATCACAAGTAAATAATCAAGAGGATATTCCTTCTTTTCTAATTCTCTAACATGGTATTTGTTACACAGCAATTTGTCACCGTCCCTACCATTCCCCATCTCGCACATTGGAGGGCTTATTTTGTGACCTGTGAGCAGTGATATAACTTGAAAATACTTTCATGGCATTCCCCTGAACATGTACTTTCATCCCCCTGAAGACATCTCCTGCTGAAAAACCCTAAAAACACCCCTTTTTGCATTGGCGCGGGCAGCCAGTTTAGTACCCGCACCAATGGGGAAAATCCTTTAAAGAGTTCGCGCCAATTGGCGCTCTGTCCCAAAGTCGCACTCGCGCCAGCCAATTTAAGGAGTGTTTTTTAAAAATAAATGGCGGAAGTTTCGTCCTAACTGATCCAGGAACTGATATCTATCTTGATTTGGGAGGTTTGGCTACAGATTTCCATAGAGAGGAAGTGGTTTGCCACCTCTCATGGAAGCTTCCTTGATGATAGGGCCAATCCCATGATTATAGGGATCCCAACTCCCCTTCCTCCATCTATAAAAGCTTGCTCATCTCCTTTGCAAGCTAGTCTTCAAGTTCTCAAATTCCCAAGAGCCTTATGCTGCAAGAGCCTTGATTATTCCCCTAAGGCCAAATTCAAGCAAGAAGACTATTGTCAAGATTCGAAGAGAGAGGTTTGTCCCATCCTTGACAGGCTTTTCGAGACGTGTTCCGTTGGCAACCCTCCAAAGGAGAATTCAGCGTCAGAACTATGGTTGTATTCTTCCTTTGATTGATTAATAATAAACGACTACTGGTTATGGTTTCACTCTTGTTGTTGTTTATGATGATGAGTTATGTCCTTTATGATTGACATATAGTTGCATCTACTGGATTTTATGCTTGTTTTTGTTTTGTTTCTCGCATGTGCAGGTGTCCTATCACAGAGATTGTGGGGATCGTGATCTGCCAGAGCTAAGGAACGGGAGCGCTACTTTCTTCTACAAGCGACAGCGTTGGATTCCAGGTAAGCCTTCATCACTTGTTGGTTTATTTTCAATTAGGAACCTGCACTATAGCGTGAACGATTGTTGCTAGACCCGGTCTAGGCTAGTAGGGATCGCCTCTGTCCGCAGAGGGGATTTACCTCCACAACAGTATCGGATCTTGGTGAAAGAATAAGGAAAAAGGAAGTCTCAAGGACTTGATCAAGGAAGTTATAATAAGTTCACTAGAGGAAATAAGTCTTCACTATCTTCAAGTGTCTAACACTATCAAGGGAGAGAACAAGTTTGAAGGAGCTATAAATTTAGGTCTTTGAAGAAAAGGATTGACATTATCCTTGAAAATAACAAGGTCTTAGATTTAGTCAAAGGAAATATGAAAAGACCTACAAAAGAATCAAGTGATGATGATAGGGTAAAGTACAGAGAACTGGACTTAGTAGTTATGCCTTTGATGGTTGAAGGCATAAAGGACAATCTTGTCCCCTTCATATCAAATATTGATCATGCTTAGGAAATGTATGAGGCTTTATCAAAACTATTCACCGTTAAGAAGATTGGAAATGTGGTAAGTCTGAAGAATGAACTAAGAACTATTAAGATGATAAAGTAGTATATTGTTTCCTCTTTCTTTGTGGGGATAACAAGGATAAGGGATGAGCTTATTGCCATTAATAAAACGGTACCAGATAAAGGACTAGTGATTACAACCATTCTAGGAATACCACCTTCTTAGGGTTCCTTTACTTTAGCTCTCAAGAGCTGGAAAGAAACACCCACCTTTGAGGAGCTATGGAAAACATGTATTCAATAAGAATTAAGAGTCTCCATGGTAACCAAAAATGAAGAAGTTTCAAATGCTTATGTTACTCATCATAAAGGAAGATTCAAGAAGAAGGCACCAAAGAATAATGTTGATTTGTCCAAAATTGAGTGTTATCATTGTCACAAGATGGGGCACTGTAGGAGTGATTACCCTAACAACCCTAGGAGTAAGAAAAGAGACAGATATCATGATAACATGGATGAAGAAACATCATCCCCCAAGAAATCAAAGCCCGAAGAAGATTTAAGGGACTTTCATTACTAAGCCCCTTCTCTTATATTTCATTTGTATATTTTATGTAGTATAGGTTTAACACCTTCTTGGAAGTATATTTATTTGTTTTATAAGTTTTAGGTTTTCCCTCAAGCTTGGGAGGGAGCCACAACAACTCCTCAATATAAGTATCTCATTCCCTCTATTTTTCTTCATATAGTTATTTAAGATTTTGATTATATTAAATACTAATCACTTATCTACCTCTATTCCTTGTCTAGGAATCAATCTGCTGGATGTTCAAGAATCATGGAGAAGGATTCAAGGATCACATAAGAATGCCACACAAGTCAAAATGTTTGTCAAATAATTAAAGGTATGTATTAAAATACAAAGTCTTGTTATTCTCTTTGAAATATCCATCTCTATGTTACTAATTGTTGCTATGTCTAGCTCTATAGAATCCTAAAAGGATCCTTGTTTGGGATGATTAATAACCTAATGAATAGATCCACCTTATACACCTCTTATTACTTATATAAATAGAATATTACTTATATAAATAGAACCTTAAGGAGGTTCTCTAGAAAACCCTAACCTAAGGGTATGTTGATAATGTGTGAAACCCTAAACCTATTTAGGGATATTTATGAAGAATTTGCTATTTGATATTGTCGAGTTTGGGATTTTGATATGATCATGGAAGATCTATACTTGCTTGAGTTAAAATGATATTGTTCGAAATCCCAAACCTCTGAATTCTGATATAATAAGGGTTTTTATTTGACAATGAACCGAAACCCTAGGTTTTGGTTAGGTATAACAGGTAAAATCCTTGTTATGAAAAGTCCTAGGAATAAAACCCTAGGTATATGTTCTCTTGATTGAATCCCTAGCCTAGTCTAGGACAATATATATATGTCTAATGTATTAATGTTGACTAACATATGATGTGCATATAACAATGATCTCCTAGATATGTGCGTTGACCTATTTTCTAATGGTCATAAGATTCTTTGGTTTGGATAAAAACCTTAGTCAAAGTTTGAAATACCTAGGATGATGATTGAAAAGTCTAAGGTATATAAATAAATCCTTGTAATGATTAAATTCTCTAGTATGTATGTTTATTTTTATCTATATAATGTACGCTCATAATTTATAAATGGTAAATCTATGGTTTAAATCGAACCCTAGTAGAAGTTACTCAAGATTTGTTTACTGAATTCTAGGATTTACATTAAACCCTAGTAGAAGCTCTTCATGATATGTTTTGATAATCGATTTGAAATCTAGAGTATGAAACTAACTCTAGTGAAAGACGATGTCTGAGCTGTAATCAATCTTGATTAACTCTTTTGTATGAAATCTAGGATTTGTATGAATCCCTACTGGAAAGTATAACATGTGAATTCTAAAGGTTGTTATATATGTTGTAAATCTATATTGGTTCTAGGGTTTACTAAATGTTGTAGCAAGGTATATTATACCTTTGAAAGAAACATTGAAACCCTAGATAGAATGAAATACATTTTGAAGTAGTCTAGTTCTTATGATAAAAGTCCCTAGTAAAATGTTTAAGAGTATATTTCTCATGTTTGGGTATCTAATATGTATAAAGTTGAAAAATATTCCGCAATTTTGATATGCATAACTTTATGCTTCTATATTTTTGGTTGTACTTGTTGTCTAAAGTTGTGTAGGTACACCAAAAATATGAGAAGTTGATAAGTATGATGAGAAGGATGGAAGGCATGAAAGATTCTCCAACACCTAAAAGAAGAAGTTGATCTCCCTAGATTAAGAGGGAGCCTGGATAAAAGAAGAAATGGTTATGATTCTCTACCTCGCGTGTCATGCACTAGACCAGGACTAACATCTGTAAGTATTAGTGAAGACCATGAGTAAGAATCATAGTCATGATTGGAGAATTTTGTGTTATGTGGAATTATGAATTACGGATAAATAAAATTCCCTAAATGTGGTGCTATGCATTAATAACAATAGATCAAATACTTGCATACACTTTCTCTAAGAGTAAATAGACACACAGAAATATAGAAGGACCTACTTGTGATCCAAGCACTTCCTATTCTCCTTCTGTCGCTTTTTTTGTAGCTTCCAATCCAACTTAGATAGCTAGACTAGTTCCTACAAGTATTAACACTAAACAACAAAGAGATTGCAATATACATATGCCTATTTATCTTAATCAATTAAATCGATTGAACATGAAACACATATATTAGTTATGGGTCCATCATATGAGAAATAGAAACATAAACAGATACATATATGGGAAAATTAACAACAATCTTTATTAATCAATAGAAGGGGGAGGTTACAAAAAATGATCGATTTAATGTCATCAGCTCCAGCATCATCCCAGCCTCATTACAATCAACATCTCACCAGCATCATATCACTTCTATCACTCTCTCAATTGAGAATCCAACAACATTTCTTACCAAATTTCTTCCTTTTATAGCACTAGGATCTGTGCTTAATTTATAGGGAAACTAAAGGTAGTTTCTCAATTAATGAATTTATAATAATAGACAATACATTTTCCCAAGCTCATAGGTGTTATATGGACACATGGATTCGAATTTTGACACATATGGACTCTTCTAGAAGGCACTTGCCATGTGGAGATTCTGGAACAATGAGAATTTCGCTCCCATTTGACCAACGCATGCTTGAATGTCGAGAAGTGCATTGCAGTGCACCCTTGAATGGAGGGAGCTACATATGCAACGCAACTAGTCCCTTGAGAGGCAGCATTGGTGAGTTCATAAGTGATATTAGATACACTTCAAACCTTGGAAATATTGCAATAGAAGTCATGAATGGTTTTTTCTTGTCTTAGGGCATGTAGCAACTGAAATGATAGGGGATGATAGACCCTAATTCATTGGTCCTGGGGATGATGTCCAGCTTGAACAAGTCATGGGGAATGATGCCCAAATTGACCTATAACATCTGCCCCCTAAAGCATGAAGTCAAAATAATAACAATATTTTTTGAATGAGATTCTTTACGATGTGATGGGATGGAACTCTAGGGGAGTGGCGACCTTCATCAATATTACAAAACATTACATCATGATATTTTCATCTTGATCACGAATTGTTGAGGGAGGCATTTCCATGCTCAACACATAAACTATCTAATAACATTTACATAGTGCAGAAAGTCGTCTACATTGGATTGTTGCCCAATACAGACATGCCTATAGATATAGGCCCATGTTCGGATGACAATCTATATGTAAGGTCACCGTACAGATGATGTGTACAACAATCCTGAAATCATAGCCCGAATGTCTGAAACTAGATCCGGGGTATTCTTATCTCATTCACTCAATCGTTTGGGTAAAAGTCTATCCATACGAATATATGATGTGGTAAGATATCGTTTGATTACCAACCAATAATGTGAGTTTTTAACAAACGCGAGAGAACCACCATTGATGTTAATGGAGCTCAAGGTACTGCAGTACATTTCGTAAGGAGTGAATAGATGATTTCATGTCAAATTCCAAACAAAATATTTCGGTCAAAGGTCCGGAAGCGAGGATCTTGTCGATGTTGTAACAAGCCTCATGGTACTGGAAGATGATGTTTCTAAGTAAACTTCCTGGATGATGATTTGATGTCGACAGGAAGTCACTTTATCGCAAAACAGGAGTTACTCATTTCAAAGACAAAATGTGACTTGATATAGCAATGTTCAGGGATGACTCTTATGAGAATGAAGGTTTATGAGTATTGCAGAAGGATGAGTATTCACTGGATGAATTCTCTTGAACATATAGGCGACACTGAGATGAGTTGGAAGCATTGACCCAAAACCAAAATGAAGGTATGATGAACCATAGGTATGAATGAACTGTCAAGAAGATTAACCAACCCAAATAGTCACAATGATGGAGTGAAGTGTTATGTTCAAGAGTGACCTGCTACTGTAAAATTTCTGTTCACTTTCCCAAATTTTTCTCAGTCATTTGTCGACTAGTATCTCCTTATTTTTTAACAAGCTTGAGGAGGATAACATATGCTTGATTTATAATTCAACCCTTCGGGTGAACAATGTATCTCTATTTAATAATTTAACGATTCTAGCGATGAATGAAACTCGATTCTTGCCATGATTGAAAAACCTGTCACTATTCTATGTTTTAACGAGCCTAACGATAGTGATAGCCCATTCCTTTTTCATATTTAGAGAGTTTGAAAAAGAGGAAAAAATAAAACTCCATAAGTAATTTTTCGTAAAGTTGTCTCTCAGATCCGAAAAAGTGTAAAATAATATCGAAGAGAACCTCCTAGCCATGTTTGACTAAGGTTTTCCTTTTTCGTAAATAATCTACCTTGGTCCGGAAAAGGGTTAAACTTATACTGAGTAGATGTCAATTCATTTACTTTTACGAGCTTGAAAAGACAAGTGCTCGACAATATTTTCACATTATCAGAGTCTAAAAAGAGCTAAAATAAGACTCCAGGGGTTCCTTTTTCGCTGTTATCGAAGCTCGAAAAAGAGATAAAAGTGCGCTTCAAGTCCTTTTTTGTTTTTATCAAAGCTCAAAAAGTAAGGATAAAAGTATGCTTTGTGGTCAAATCATTCTTGAAATAAATGTGCATGACTAATCTGCTCATCAGTTGCAAACCTATTCAAAACAACATCAAATGGACTAAAAATACCTTTTTCATGATAAAAATTGAATAAAACCATAGTCATAGCAATAAATATGATTTTCAAATAATCAAATGACTAATTAAAAGATTTTTACTATTCATTTTTACCATTTGAAAGTTACCATTTGCATTTTGGAGCTCTGAACCTGTTTTTCCCCCCGAACTTCAGTTGTTAATTGTGATTGATTCTATGGACGGTTTTCATCATTGTTTGATCTAGGTTGGTGCCATAAACCTCCTCTTTCTTTCAGTAGTCATTTCATTGCATTTCATAGCAATTTTTTAAGTATTTGGGCCCCTTAGGGTAAATTATTTTTCAAAATAGGACAACACACCCTTGGGCATCGAAAAATGCATTGCAATGCACTCAAAATGAAGCTTAGGTGCATATGCAACGCACTGTCTATTGACCAAGGTTGCGTTGGGTGCAATTCACATTTTTTATTCTTGCTTTGTACCCAAATTTTGCCTAATTTTTTGCATGAAAAAGAGCCTAATGTGTCTTATGGTTATGTTTCATGGATTCATCGGACTAGAATGACAATTACTTGGAGAGAAAGAGATGATGAAGACCAAAACATGATTTCCCTTAATGATTTGGGTATTGTAAGAGCCCTAAAGGAGTGTGGGTTATTAAAGTACTTTTGCTTATCAGGTATGAGGCAACAAATGGAACTTTTGGAGATTCCTTGTTCGTGCATGGGATACGGAAATTGCGGCATTTCACATTAGGAACAAAGTGGTTCCAATTACAGTGGAGGACATCTATTTTCTGATAGGCTTGTCAAGGAGAGGCCTACCCTTTTCTCTCTCAAGGTCTGCTCTCAGAGGAGATATGGTGAGAGACTATATTTTTCAGTATTTATATCTAGAGGCAGAGCCTAGCAAGGATGGGAAAATAAACATCTGTGACATTCGTGATTTTCCACTGAGAACCATCTTATTCACGATCGCAAAGCTTTCTGGCACCACTACACTACATGTAGTGAATAGATATTATATGCAATATGCGCTAGAGTGCATGGAGGCAACAGTTTTCAACTGCGGTGAATTTTTCCTCTCTCAAATGAAAGAACAGTTGAGTAAGGCAAAGGGAGGAAGGAAGAAAAACTTCAAGTATGGTTCGATCCTCATTTATTTTGTCTTAGATTTGATTCCACTGATGTAGCCTCAGCATGTGATGTTGGGTGTGTATAACCCTAGAGATCTGAGGATGCAGAGATGGGTAGAACTAATGGCTAGACATGCAGGCCAATCATCCATCGTGTTCTCAACTGCATTCTTCATCTGGTTCAAGCGACATATTATCGCCATGGATGAGTATGCATATGCAGGCATCTATTTTCGAGGAGATCCAGACTTTGATTTACCAGAAGGCGCTCAGTGGGGTGTAATCGGTAAGAATGTTTTTACCATGTTTTTTTATTTTTCTAAGGTTTATACATGTTTTTTTTTTTTTTATGTTTTCCCAAGACTAAACTAAATTTTTAAGTCATGCGCTTGCAATCTGAAATGACAATGGTCTTCCGAAATAGGATATAGTGGCGAAATATTTGGATAGCTTGAACAGCTTCCAAGGCAATCTTTTCTACGTATGAATACTTTACTTCCGTATCATTGATATTACGACTCAAATAATAGATCGGATGTTCTATCCCATTTTCTACTTGGGCCAATACCATAGCAATGTTCGTCTTAGCCGCGACGATATATAAAAAATAATCACTCTGATAATTGGGGGGACACATTAATGACGCATGGAAAAGTGTATCCTTGACAGCATCAAAAGAAGTTTGCGCAACTTGGTCCCAATGGAAGGGAATCTCCTTTTTCAAGAGACGAGTAAATCCTTTAGCCATTTCGGCGTAGTTGGATATGAACCTCCTTAGGAATTTAGCCTTTCCCTGAAGTTTCTATAACTAAAGCAAATTTGAAGGCACAAGAAAATCAAGAATGGCCTAGACCTTCAAGGGGTCTATTCAAATTCCTCATTTTGAGACAACGAATCCTAGAAAATGACCAGAACCAACACAAAACACACATTTATGTGGATTGAGGCATATTTTTTAGTGTTGGCTACGTAAAAATATAGCTCTCAAATGCATCGGTTGACCAGTCTGATTTCATGAATGCACGGGTAAATTGTCTAGATAGGGTTGAACAATGTGCTTGATGTCATTGAAAGAATTAGAACAACATTGCAATTTCAATATACATTAGTTGTTTTCTTCTTTCAATTAGAACAACATTGCAATTTCAATCTCAGTTATAAGAATTAGATCCATGGAATAGGACTAATGTTAAGATAGAAATCATTAAGATAGATACTCTATTTTTCATATTAGAATCTAACTAGCCAACAGTCTTTGATTTATTTTTATGTAAATTATATTAACTTAGGAACACTTCATTTTATTCCTTCTTAAAATTCATTAGATTCATTTAATTTCCTTCATAGTTTGAGATTAAACATTCTTAGACATCAAAGAACAAAACCCCCAAAACAACATAAAATACAAACAATGAAGTAAGAAGAAAGTTAACTAAGCACATACAGTGCACCACACTTCATCAATTTACAAACCTCGGTTCATAATTTATGTAAGAAATTTAAGACATTAAATTGACTAAACATTTTGTCACTGTTGCCTAGGAAGTGTAATTAGGTAGCCTCATTTATTACATCTAAAAAAATTATATGGGTAGAGAAAGAGACTCTAGGGGAAGATTCATAGCTAGAGGCAGGAGTTTAATCCCTACAACACCACTTACTCCACCAACATTACGAAATGATACACCACCATCTCAAACTCATATTCCATATTTCACTAGCCATAGACTTCCTGAAGTTCTAAGGTCAGAAATCCGATTAGGAGGATCTCCTACTTCATCGACTCAGGCAGTCTTAGAGGAAGAAGATCCTAGATCTCCAACAGAAGGAGTAACCTTTTTCACCTCTACAGGGGAACATATTCTAGCTGAAGAGTTAGAAATTCCTAGTGGAGAGGAAGAAGAAGAACATTTTTTCAACATACCATTGATAAAATAACCAGGGGAAGATAAATTAACCTTGTAGGTTGAATCTTATATTAGCTCTGAGGAATCTATAATGGTAGGAAGAGGAGAAGAAGGAGAAGGAGAAGGAGAAATTCTAAATGGAGAAAATGTGATATTTAGAGGAGGTAGAGGTAGAGGTAGAGGAGGAGATAGAGAAAGAGGTAGAGGAAATGCAAATGGAGGCATAAGAAATAGGGTAATTAATATTTCTTTTGGATTCCCTATAGTTGATGAAGATACAAATGCCACAATGAAAAATATTTCACCTTCTGTCCTTCCAAATTTTCATGGATTAAAAAGTGAAGATCCTGAAACATTTTTGTTTGAATTTGAAGTCTTATGCAAAACTTATGATTATTTACAAGACTCTCAAAAACTCAAATTGTTTCCTTCAACATTGAAAGGAGCAACTCTAAAATGGTTCATGAGTTTAATCACTCGGTCTATCAGAACATGGAATGGCATGAAGAGAGAATTTTCATAAAGGTATTTGGATTATTGCATACCCATCAATCACAAGGATGAAGTATTTAAAATGATGGAAAAAGAGGATGAAAATTTGGAGGATTTAATTGAAAGATTTAATTATAACATAAAAAGAGCAAAAATGGATAATTTAGATCAAGATAATTTAAAAGCTCTTTTATTAAAAGCCACTATATATGAATGGATAGAAATTCTCAACATGATGGGGAAGGGGGATATCTCTCAACTTCCATTATCTAACATTATTGAATTATGTATCCATCTCTCAAGGGGAAAATAAAAAATTGGGAAAAATCCAAGAGATCCTTCTCTTGCTAGAGTAAATAGATCTACAACTGGAACAATGAGTAGGGAAAAAATTGGAAACATGCTTGATGAATTTAAAACAGACATTTTAGGAACTCTTAGTGAACAAATAGACACCCTTAAATTACAAAACAAGTAGAAAGCCGAGACTGATGCTTTAGCTATTTTCTGTCCCAAATGCAGAAAGAAGCATGCTTTAAGAGAATGTCCTCTTGATGCAAAAGTCATAGAGACCTGTATGATTTGTTCAAAAAAGTCATGAGAATAAGAGTTGTCCTTCAATTCTAGGTCTTAAGGCTGTTTTTCAAGAAAAAACAACTTCAAATCCAACAGAATCTCTTTTCTTTGTCTCTATAAGACCATGGTAGGGGCCACAAGCTCAAAGCTTTAACAATCAAATGTATACTCAACCCCCACCAAATAATTGGAATTCTTGGCAACAACCTTGGCCTCAATCTCAATCTCAATATCAATCTTGGGCTCAAGGAATGAAAAATCCCTATGGAATATTCTCTCAATACTACCAATATCCTCCATCATATCCAAACTATCCTCCCCAACAAATTCCTCAACAAAATCAACAACCCCAACTCCAAAACCAAAATCCACAACTTTCACTACCATTTCCACAGAGACGAAATCAACTACCTACCCAACCATTACCAAACCCAAACAATAAAAATCCTCAAAATACCTACATGATAGAAGGGCAGCAATTTCCAACTTATATGATCACTCCTCTAGATCTCAATGATGTCCAACTTAGATCTTGTAGGATATTAGAAAAGAAAAATACTTCTGTAGTTATTCAAGAACAACACAGTTTTGAGGAAGATTCTCTACAGCCAAATAAAAGTTTTGAGGAAGGAACATCTCTTCAAAACCATAATTCTGAAAATGAAAAAACAAAAAGAACTAGTAAACTCAACTCCTACCATAGAGCAACCATCAGTACCTACTTCTACACCTCCTTTTCCTGAAAGATTACAAGTTGATAGAGGGGTAGAAAAACATATTATGTTGCCCAATTATGATTTTCTAGATGAATTGAAAAATGTCTATATCAAAATCCCTTTGTTACAGACCATTAAAGAGATTCCAATTCTAGCCAAAACAATAAAGGAGTTGAGCATGAAGAAGCTAGGAAGAAAAACAAAAGAAATAAAAAGAATTCAACTCGTAGGAAAAATTTCCATACAAAAATATTTAGATCTAAGAAGTCCAGTTGTAAAAACACATATCAATGGAGTTGAAATTCCAAATACATTGATTGATTTAGAAGCAGAAATAAACATCATGAGCAAACAAACCATGGAACAACTCAACCTTCCTAATCTTCTGTATACACCTACATTACTGCAATTAGCAAATAGATCTGTAATCAAGCCATATGGTGTTTTAGAAGATACTTCAGTATCCTTATACTCTTGGGAGTATCCTGTTGATTTTATGGTCTTAACTCCTAAGAACAATCTAGGAGGACATCCACTTATATTAGGAAGACCTTGGTTGGCTACAACTGATGCTTTCATTAGTTGTAGATCTGGTGACATGTATATCTATGATGGTAACTCAACAAATAAATTCACTCTATATCCTCCAGCAAGAACAATCACAAAGTTAGATGACAAAGAATGTATTGATGATGAAAATGATATACAAACTCTCTTTACTATTTCAACCATTAGTGAAGATAGTCAAATCTTAAATTCAATGGAAAATTTTGAATCATCCCCAGAATATGAACATGATCAATTTCAAGAAAAATAAAATATTGAATATTTGGCATCTAAGCATATGTCTCTTTATTCTATGGAAGAATTTGGTAGCTCTACAGTTGAAATATTTCGAGGAAAAACTTTGAAATAAACAATAACTTGGAGAGATTGCAACAGGAAAAGTTAATCAAAACATTACAACAACATTCTTCTGCATATGCATGGGAATACACTGACATGAAAGGAATTAGTCCTAAGACTTGTATACATCACATCTATATTGAGGGAAATTTTAAACCTATCATACAACCTCAAAGAAGGATGAATCCAAATCTTAGGGAAATTGTGAAATAAGAGTTGCAAAAATTGTTGAATGTAAACTTCATTTACCCAATTTCAGACAGTCATTGGGTTTCTCCTTTAGTGATTGTGCCAAAAAATAATGGTAAATGAAGAGTATGCATTGATTATTGAGAATTTAATAAAGCTACCCTAAAATATCATTTTCCTTTACCCTTTATAGGTCAAGTATTGGATACATTAGCAGGTAAGAAGTATTTCTCATTCCTGGATGGTTTTAATGGTTAAAATCAAATTCATGTAGCACCTAAAGATCAAGTTAAAACCACATTCACCTGTCCATGGGGACTTATGCCTACCGAGTACTTCCTTTTGGATTGTGCAATGCACCTGCAACATTCCAAAGGGCACTACTTGGAATTTTTTCTGATCTAATACATGATTGTGTAGAGGTGTATATGGATGACTTTACAGTTTATGGGAATACATTTGAAGAAGCTTTAGAAAATTTAGAAAAGGTTCTTAAAAGATGTAAGGAAGAAAACATTTCACTAAGCCATGAAAAATGTTTTATGATGTTTATAGAAGGGATTGCTTTAGTACATCACATTTTAGGAGATGGAATTAAAGTCGATAAATCTAAAGTTGAAGTCATCTCCAAGCTATCAATTCCAAGTTTTCAAAAGGATGTTAGAAGTTTTCTAGGATTCACAAGATATTATAGAAGATTTATAGAAATTTTCACTAAAATAGCATTCCCACTCTTCAAGTTACTCACCAAATATTGTGAAATCAGTTGGAATCTTGATTTCCAGTTGGCATTTGAGACTTTAAAAGTAGAAACACCCATTTTAAGAGGTCCAAATTGGAAACTACCTTTTCACATTTCAATAGATGCTTCAGATACAGCTCTGGGAGCTGTATTAGGACAAAAAGACTTGATCCCATATGCCATCTATTACACAAGAAAGAATTTGACTCCCACAGAGTTAAATTACACTGTAACTGAAAAGGAATTCTTAGTTTTTGTTCATGCTATCAAAAAATTAAAAACATTTTTTTTTTTTCCAAGGATGGTATACCTCTGACCAACACTGCTCTAATCGACCTGGAAAACAAAACATAGTTGTTGATTTCTTGTCTAGAATTCAAAATATCAAATATGACACTCTAGTTGAAGATAAATTTCCTGATGAACATATTTTTTCAATAACTACTCAGAATCCTTGGTTTGTAGATATTGCTAATTACTTAGTTACGGGAAAATTACCTTCACATTTGTTTTATAGGGAGAAAAGAAAAATCATTCAAATAAGTGCAAGATACTCATGGATTACTAATGAATTGTATAAAATAGGTCCAGATCTCATTATCAGAAGATGTGTTCAAGAAGATGAAATGCCTGAAATTCTTAAGGCATGTCATTATGAACCTTATGGTGGACACTTTGATGACAAGAGGACAGCCTATAAAATCCTTCATTTGGGACATTATTAGCCATCCATTTTCAGAAATTCCAAAGAATATGTCAAAAGGTGTAACAGCTGCCAAAGGGTAGGGAAACCTGCTCCTTCAGATGAAATTTCATTACAACCTCAGGTACTCATTGAACCTTTTGAAAAATGGGCCTTCGATTTTGTTGGACCAATCAATCCACCATCTAAACAAAAGAAGTATATTTTGGTATGTATTGATTATGTCACTAAATGGGTAGAGGTTAAAGCATTACCTTTTGCTAATGAACTATCTATAGTTAATTTTATTTTTGAGGATATATTCACTCTTTTTGGTGTTCCAAGAGAAATTGTGACAAATCAGGGATCCTATTTTACATCCAAGTTGGTGAAAAGGATCATGGAAGAATACAAGATCAAGCACAAAAATTCTACTCCTTATCATCCACAAGAAAACGGTCAAGTAGAGTCTACTAATAAAGTGATTGAAGGAATTCTCACTAATATTGTGCATCTACACAAAAGAGATTGGGCAGAAAGGCTTCCTGAAGCCTTATGGGCCTACAAAACTACATGGAGGAATACAACAGGACATACTCCCTATGAACTTGCTTATGGGAAGCAAGTCTTATTCCCTATAGAGTTTCAGATTCAAACCTTCAAGATGGCAGTCCAATTGGGACTTGATTTATCAGAAGCACAGAAACATATATTGAAGCAACTCAATGAGCTTGATGAAATCAGGCAAGATGTTGTTCAAAGAACCAGTATAGTCCAGCAACAAAGGGCTAAATGGCATGATAAGTATATCAAGGAGAAGAAGTTTCAAGCAGGGGATTGGGCACTTTTGTTCGATCCAAAATTCAAATAGTTTCAAGGAAAGTTTCAGAATTATTGGCTTGGGCCATATGAGATTGAAAAATTCTTTGATAATGGAGAAGTGAAGATAAGGACAATAGATGAAGAAAAGGTACCTCTTCTTGTGAATGGTCACCGGTTGAAAATATATCATAACCCAATTTCAAAAAAAGAGTTTATCAAGATTTTCCAAGATAATACTGATATGAATTTAGTGAAGAAGAATTCTTCTTTTTCACTAACTTAGCTTTTATTTTTCCTAAAAATAAAAATAAAAATAAATAAATAAATAAAGTGTATAAGTATGAAAACCAATCAATGATTAGCATACTTATATAGAAAATACAGGGTGAAAATCAGAGATTTCTGACATCTTATATTTTCCATTTCTTTTCTACAATAAGTAGTAACACAAAACTACATTCATACTCCATATTTGCATCTCATAATCTACAAATTCATTCCATTTTATAGTTTCATTCCATTACATAGTCATATTCACTTTCATTCCATTTCACAATCATATTCCACTTACATTCCATTCCACAAACCATACTTCTTTTTTTTCTACAATTGACTACATTCAGTTGATTCCATTCTGCAGCTAATTCTATTCTGCAGCCACATTACATTTCATTCAGTAGCTCTGACACATTTGTACAACCTACAAACAAATGATGATTACAGGAAATTGAAGACCAACATGCTAAAAGGTACCTGAAAGAATAAACACCAAAGAAACAACAAACGAAAAGGTTAGTTCTAAAAAGGTAAAGTTGCAAAAATTTAGTTTAATAGCAAGGTTTAAATATTAGCATGTATAATATGGATGGTCATATGTTCCCTTGACAGATCATCATTTGATTTTATTGTGATTTCCATCATACCACAGATCAGCCACATCCTCCGCATTGTGTTTCATAACAGTCCATATTTGACTCCCCCATTGATGATTAATGATCATGACCCATTGACGTGACATATCCGTCTACGTTTATTTGAAACCCAAATCCATACCACCTATCTATTCATACAAACCTTCTATACCTTTCATCAATTCTGTAACCCAATTCATTTCATAAACAGAGAGGGGTAATTCTGAAGGTTGAGAATTCTGCAGGCATGGGACTGATAGTTAGATCAGAACCGGTGGGAAAAAAATATATGGAAGGATACCCTCAGATCAAGGAAATGTTGCAGAAAGCTGGATGGCTCAAATTCATAGAGAAATTCGATGGTTTTCACAAAGCGATTACAAAATATTTTGCTCGGTCTTTTGATGGCACAAAAGTGGAAATTGGAGACATCAAATTCACAGTTACTGAGTCATTCATGGCCGAAGCCACAGAACTTCCAAGGCTTGGTGAAAGGTGGTTGAAAAAAAAAGAGTTTCACAATGAATCATGGAAAGTTATAATCAAAAACCTAGGTATGGATATCTCTGTTTCAGAAAAGGTATCCCAAGCTCAGCTCTTAAAATAAATGGAGGAACATGCTCTTAGTTTTATAGAAATTTATCACCTGCGAAGGAAGGTTTGGTTGCATGTATGCATTCCATATTTGATTACTGATGAATTTCTTAGAAAATGATGAAATAAATATCCCCTTCTTTCTGCTAAATAACTTAAAAAGGATGTCCACAAACGTGCAGAAAATAATATAGTTTACAGATAACACCATGCATCACCATGGGTTGGTAAAGATACTGGTTGAGTTTCATTTAAAAAGCATAGGAGATACCTGGGAGAATTTTCTTATTAGAAACCATTTTCAATAAGCACCAAAACAACCTAAATAACACAATGTCAGAAAGAGTAGAAGGAAGAATATTGATACAAACATTGAAGACAGACTTGCATCTTTATTGCAGAAGAATGATGAAAAGTTCATCTCTGAAGAGCTGACAGAGCTCATAAAACAAAATAAAAACAAGACAGGAGGAAAGATGAGAAAGAGGACAAAAGATACAAATGAGGAAAATTTAAATCCTCCACAACCAAGAAGGAGCTCCAGACTCCAAGGTTCAATGAAGAAAACATCACCAAAAGAGATAGAATTTGTAAGTTTAGATGAGGAAACTCCAATACCGTCTCCTATCAATATTTCTCCTCCACAAATTCCTCAAAATTCTCCTAATTTTGAAGGTAGCCCCAGTATAAAATATCTAGGTATAGACCCATCACAACAAGAAATATATGATTACATAGAATCATTGGAGAAGAGAAGTGCAACAATGAATCTTGTTAATCAACAAGAACCTCTAGTTGAAACTCTCAAACAGGAAATTTATGAACTAGAGATATTGAATAGACATATTAAACAGGAAAAAGAGACCTTGAAGTAGCAGAACAAGTTGGAAAAGGTAATCCATGACAATACCATTCTGCATTTAGGACTATGGTACAAGAAGAATAGGAAATTGAAAAGAAAGAACAAGATACTAAACAAGGCAGTCATTAATCTTAAATACAATCTTCTTATGAGAAAACCCAGGATAGAAATCACTTCAAATAAAAACAAAAGAAGGAAATTGGATGTGCTAGTAGAAGCGTCTGAACAAATGCAGTAAGAGGGAAAAAATCACATTTTTGGCAAATTGCATGAGGACATGTAATGACTTCGCAGTGGGGGTATGTTGAACCTCAGAATTATCCTCTCTCTGATATACTTTCTCACCTTTTTCCCTTACTTTCTCATAAGATCACATATTCCAATCAATGATAAATTCCATGTTTTGTCTCAAGGAATGCATCTAAATGACTTCCATTTTATATTCTCATGTTCTTGCTATTCGAATAGATTTTCTGATTTGGCTACAGAATGCAACCTATTCTGCAGCTAATCATGGATTCCGTAGCTACTTTTATGGTCTGACAGGTTCCAGGTATCAAATGGAGAACTGAGCCACATGGGCATTTTGAGAATCATCTCCACATGGTTGTCCTATTCACTTGGTCGAGATCGATAAGAAAGGAGGCCTAAGATCGTGGTCAAAGGACGTTAGCCGAGAATAGAAGGACCCTTGATTTTCTCTATCGTAGAAAAGCAAGAGTTAAACAATCCAATTGCAATTCTAAAATTTGAATTAGCCACCTATAGTATAATTATCTCATATACAGTTATGTCTATTTCCTTTAAATACCGATTGTACAGAAACGAGAAAAAATAAGTTTTAAGTTAAAGTTAAGATTTTGTTGATATACTGTGTATTAAGATTTCATTTTATCATAATACAAATACCATGTTCATGCCAATTATTGCTTAAGTGTGTCTTTAGACAGCTAAGATTTCAGCTGCATCAGTTGCAAAGGGCCCCTGCACTGGAGGAGGTTTTTCATGCATTGTTTTAGTTTAATTTTCCTTACTATGTTTTTGTCAATTCAGTTTTCTGATTAGATTAATGTTACATTTCAGTTCTGCTCATTAGCATAAAATTAAAACATAACTGTGTAATTATTATTCTTCTAAGACATTTCGTGAAGATAGATCTTTCTGTTTTCAATTTGAATCAAGTTTGAAGCAATAAGAATACACAGTTATCTAGTTTTCTTACTGTTTTGTCATTTACTTTCTTAGAATAGAATTATCAATTAATTGTGTCAATGGATGTTCTCAAAGGTAATTTTAAGTAGATGATTCTGAACTAAATGATTGAATATCTAATTCATACAATTATTGAGTTTTCCTCTGCACATTTTACTTTCTTTCTTGGAACTTAGAAGCTAAGGTATAATTGATTTCTTACGCAACATCTCAAGAAGGTAATACTTCACAATGAATGTTGGAGTAAAACAAACATACATTAGTTGTTCAACAGTTAGCTTTACATTCTTTTACATCTACTTTTAGATCCTCATTTAGTTGCATCACTGATATTCCTAAAGGTCATTCCAAGAAATTGATTCCATCATGTTTCAAGATTGAATGATTGAATGTTTACTTAATGCAATTATTGAGTTATTTTCTACATACTTTACTTGCTTTTCTATATCATTAGAAATTAAGGTATAGATAGTTTCTTACACACAATCTCAAGAAGATAACACTTCATATTGAATGCTAGAGTAAC